>VXBP01007020.1:9294-83019 GCA_013400115.1 Rhinopomastus cyanomelas
GCTGTCCTCACCACCCCCACCGCCCGTTCCCGGGGCGGTGGGGGGGTGCTCCCTTCAGGGCCACAGCCCGCAAAAAGGGGCGAACAAAGACCCTGCCCCGGTTTTATAGGCTCCCCCTAGCCCGCCTTTCAGGGGCAGGGCACAGGACAGACGCTTCCGGGGGAGGGGCCTGTGACCTGTGCAACCGGGGACAGGGCCCCCAGAACACAACGCAACTTTTTTTCCTCATGAAAGCACTTCTACAAGTTCTAGCAGTTCTCAAACTGCAACAGAATACCTCTCTGCATACTCTTGATTCCATTCTTAGATCATTCGTACTGAATTCAACCCCTTCTCATTCTGAAGCTTTTTAATTTTCTCCAAGACGTCATACCAGTCTCCCACTCTTACCAGCAGCTTATGGTAGGATAATAAGGAAGGTCAGACACAACAGCGTGACGAGTAGGAGCAGGAAGGTGATTGTGCCCCTATACTCGGCACTCCTCAGACCGCACCTTGAGTACTGTGTCCAGTTTTGGTCACCACAGCACAGGAAGGACATTGAGGTGCTGGAACGAGTCCAGAGAAGGGCAACCAAGTTGGTGAAGGGGCTGGAGGACATGCCCTATGAGGAGAGGCTGAGGGAGCTGGGGTTGTTTAGTCTGGAGAAGACTGAGAGAGGACCTTATTGCCCTCTACAACTATCTTAAAGGAGGTTGTAGCAAGGCTGGTGTTGGTCTCTTCTCTCCAATTAGTGATGATAGGACGAGGGGAAATGGCCTCAAGTTGCATCAGAGGAGGTTTAGATTGGATGTTAGAAGGAAATTCTTTACTGAGAGGGTGATTAGATACTGGAATGGATTGTCCAGGGAGGTGGTGATGTCACCATCCCTGGAGGTGTTTAAGGGATGTGGTCTAGAGGTTAGACACTAGGAGAGAAGGTTGGACTCGATGACCCTGGAGGTCCTTTCCAGCCATGATGATTCTATGATCAGCTGAAGGACTTCCCAGAGTGTCTGTGCGCATCCTTTACTGGCTGGTGGAACTGCAGCGTGTTGGCATTTGGATAGTTACACAAATGAAATCCAAGCATATTTGGTTTTGTTTTGCAGTTTTTATTGATACTTTATGTGTCAAATTGCAGTTTCTTTTGATCTAAAATAACAGCAGTAGGGCTTATTTTGTGCCACATTCCAGACTATTCTTGACAAACTACTGTCCTGAAATGTCTACTTTACATGTTCAGAAAGTTAACTACAGGAAGAAACTTTGTTCACGTGGTGGGACATAGTTGCACAGGTGTGACAAACCCATCCAGGAGCACCATGGTTTTCTATCTGCTGTAAGCCACCTTGTCTCCCAGAGGCTGGCTCTCCTGGGATGTGCTAGGGCTGCCATCTGCATCACTTGCACTTCCTGAGAAGACAATATAATTAAGACAAAATAAATGCCATGGCTTTGATGCAGAAAGCTAGAGGGTATACACTTGGTCAAGGACACTTAAGGACATTTTAAGGCAGCTATAAATGTTCAGCAAAGTATTCTTCTCAGTTTGCAGTCCACTTGCTAAATGCTTTAGGGTAGTGGCTGATCACTGAATGGTAATTAGCTATCATGCACCCAGCATGTTCCAAATAACTGCCACTGGAATGCACTGGAATGCTTAACGATGCACACTTCACCAGTGTCAGATTTGTTCTTTTTTGGAGAACTATCTCTTGATACTTCCCTACCAGGCTGCAGGTGTGAGGAACATGATTTCTATGTCT
Source organism: Rhinopomastus cyanomelas (assembly GCA_013400115.1). Lineage (NCBI taxonomy): Eukaryota > Metazoa > Chordata > Aves > Bucerotiformes > Rhinopomastidae > Rhinopomastus > Rhinopomastus cyanomelas. The sequence goes on from VXBP01007020.1 coordinate 11,043, forward strand.
GTGTGGAATACACAAAAGCACCCACATCTTTTCTTTCTTATTTTTTATCTTCTGAAATCTTCCATGATTTCAGTGTCTCAACCTATTTCAGTAGTTGCTTCAGCAAGACCAAACTGTGCCAAGAAAGTGGACTGCCAGTGTTTGTTTAATGTATGCCAGCCAGACTGCTCTCCCTGCTGCACATATGTCCCTCATACCAAAAGAATCTGTTGTCTAATGGAGATTTCCAAAAACAAGGTGTGAATATAATGGATAAAAGATGCATACTAACCACAACATTCCTGATTTGGTCTTGATTCAAGTCTGAACTATGAGCACTGTTGCTTTATTTGGACTCTGTCTACACATGGTGTCTCAGAGCCAATGGAGAAGGCTTCCGCATTGTCAGCTGTTGAATTTCCTACAGGTGGGGTCTAGTGCGGCTAAACTTGAATGTGTGACATGTGCCTGAATTGAAACACTTGGACACATGGATTCGGCAGACAGGATTTCACTTTGGATATGTCCCAAGGTATCTTCTTCTCCCCAGCTACAACACTGCTGACAGAGGCCCTTGTTTCAGGAGGACTCATTCTGTTTAGATAGCAGTGGGATCAGTAAGAGATGTAGACTGCATTGAAGTCTACCTGTTTGGGATGCAGCGAGAAGCCCCTTAGAAAGGTACTCAGGATCAGGCAGTGCAGTCACCACACTGCACTGGGAAGGGGAGTTTTAACATTCAGGCATGGTGTCTGAACAAGTGTAAGCATTCTGGAGCTCCTGTTTTTAACTGAATTTCAAGTGGCTAACACATTCTCTGGAAAAAGCCTTCCACAGCCATTTTCCACAACGGCCACTCCTCTTGTTTCTCGTTTTGATGTTTACCATGGCAACCACCATGATTCAGAATATAAAGTATGTCTTCGAAATGCAGTGCAGAAACTCCACTGACTGAATCCAAACCTTCTCAAGCATGCTCACTTTGAAAATTCCCTGGGGAAACTGCTCCCCAAAATGCCACCTTGACAAAATGGTTTCAAACAAGACTTCACCAGGTTTACAGATCATCTGCACTGAGCCAGATTCAGCATTTCCTCCACCACTCATCAGGGCACTGCCAGCACGCACCACAAAGAAACGCTGTCCTTGTGACACGACTTTTGTGAAATTATCTCCAGGTACCACAACACATGTTGCAATTAAATGCCAGGAATAAACGATACGTTCCATCATCACATAGTGCAGCCTGATCACAAAATGAAACACCTACTTCAGCGTGGACCATATTTTTAATAATGGAAAGAAAATGACAGGTAACAGTGAAGCTGGATATATACAAAAGAGCTTATGGATCCAGCACTACATAACCTACACGATGTGTAACTTCCACTGTGTAGGAGTCTAAATATGAGAGATTTTATTCTAGAAACTGCAACTTATGAGTCTAGGTTTAACTCAGTTTTTTGTTGGAACTGAGACCTAGGATCTAAAATACAGACTTTGAGCCTTTAGTTATCCCCAGTTTGATTTTCCTAAATCAAGACATTTCACATGGCAGCAAACAAAGGATAAAGAAAATATGCTGAAAAGCCTGTTGCAGCTAGACTTTATGAATCAATTGTTCTTCCATTTGCCTGAAATATGTTGTGTTGTATTTATTAATTTCTGGTTTTTATCAGATCACAGACGACAGATGAAGCTGGAAAAGTCTTTATGTGAAGGAAGAGGGGAGATGGGCAAGAGTATCAGAGTGTTAATCACAGGTAGTTGTATTAGAATAGACTCTCCACTGCGTTTCACTAGGATGTGAAAGCTGCACAGTTTCATTAGCAGTGTCTCTTGCTGCCCCACTTGTAGACCCCATCTGCCTGCTGTAAGGCCCGTGCTGCAACCAACAAAAGCTGAGCCTCTGCAGTTAAGATGAACAGTGTATCACCAATAAAAAAACACTGTCATGAAGATTTATAATCACTGAAAAGCATGAAACTGCTGCTTTTTTCCCCACAAAGTTCCTCCTAGTAGCTGACTGACAATTCCATCTTAGGATGAAGTGCAAGGCTTATCATACAAAAAACTTTTACAGTATTGGTCTCTCATATCCAACACCCAACATCACACCAGGATCCCACATTGCTGCCTGGCAGCATTTCAGCATCAGAGTCTGGCACAGTCAAGTAACAAGAGAGGTGCAGTTCTGCAGTTCTCAAGGGAGGTGCAGCAAGATACCTCTGATGCAAAGCAGGTACATGCAAATAAAGCAACAACATGATGCTTAAGCACTTAAAATAAAGATTTCAGTTCTCTCGACTGATCACATTCCAGTCTCACTTGTTCATTCCTGCAGAATGAAATTTCTGGGAGCAATGCAAGTTATGACCTCGTACTGGTGGACTGAGTCTGCTTTGGAATGAATTTTGGCATAACCTCCTCTCAAAGAGAAACAAAGAATGGCCAGACATCTGCCTCTGAAGCTCATGCAGTCCTTCTATGTGAACTGATGAACGTGATGAATCTTTTATTCACTCAGATTATTATCTACAGACCTGCAGAACAGACACCTGTAAGTCACCATCCTGTGCTGAGGTATGGTGCAGAAATAGTTTTGATGTGATGCCCATTGAAGTGGAAGTCATATGAGAAATTTTCAGTATTCCAGTGTGAGCTAAGATTAGAGATTATTCCAGTATGAGATAAGATTAGAGATTACTGTCACAGCAAGGGGACCAGCCGATGCTCCTGTGAGATGGAATTTAGCACAAGCCAACTATGTAGCTGCATTACCATGGTCCTGAGGCCATATGGACAGTGGGTTGAGGAGCAGGCAGAGTGTACTCGCTTCTGAGTTGGCATGTACTTTCCCCTGACAATCTATACTCCAGAAATCTCACAAAGTGCAGCTTCTTTTCAAAAGTTTGATTCATCTTTGTGAGCTCCTCCAGTGTTGTTTTCTGGGTCTTTCTCAAGCTTTCTCATGTAACAATCAAGTATTTGGTTTTGGCCATTGACAAGGGCAGGACATTGAGCTGGGCAGACTGCTGGGCTGACCTACACAGGAATCTTGTGTTCCTTTCCAATTTGGATGGTTTTAAAGCTTCTCCATCTCAGAACCAGCTTTCCCTGACAGATATTCAACCACCTTTCCAGGGGATTTTCTGTAAGGGCTGGGGATAGCCTTGTTTGTGGTGCTTGGCTCTGACAGAGCTGGGACTTCAGTTGGCACTATAGTGTCATAGTGCCATAATACTGCAAGCCAAAGTCCCAAAAGATCTAGAAGCTATATTCAAGACTCAAGTTAGGAATATGTTGACCAGCAGAAAGACTCTGCAGAGCTCAAAACATCTCCTCTAAGCTTGAAAGCCATAGAGGAATACAGGACACTGAAGGAAAGGCCTACAGTAAAATCTGGAGTCCTCTTTAGAAGACAGACAATCCAGGCTGTCTCTGGATCAGTGTTTGTATCAGAACCACCAACTTGATAGTTCCAAGACATTATAGATTTGTGTCACTCAAATATCAGCTTCAGTCCATTTGAGGTTGACTGGTGGGCAGAGCCTGTGCAGTTGTCATCTCGCAGAGCACATCTCATCCCAGAAGTCAAAGCATGAAGGATACACAGTGAGATGTGTCTAAACCTGTGGTTACTATATAGTCCATAGCAGTTATTTTGCTCCCCCTCAGTCACATGAATCTCAATGTTCTCATTGCAAAAGAGGCCCATACATCTGGACTCTCAGTTTAGTCAAAGTCTGCATTATGACTGCAGAGACCAAACTATTAGACCACCGCAGTTTTCTCGTGTCTTCTATCATCACTGCAGGAAGATTTCTCTAGATCTAACTCCAAGACCATAAAACACTATCTGCTATAAAACAATTGTTTTAAGTGTTGCATTCTTTCAGTCTCAGAAGACTCTTGACTATATACCCAGGACAATGCAAGATTTTAAATTTATTAACAGTATTTTTCCACACTGATTGGACTGCAGTCAGAGGAGAATATTGAGCAAGGCATTTAGGTTTTATTTAATGGTATGAAATACTCTGCTCACCTGTCATTGTTCTCAGTCTCCTGATATAATCAGACCAAAAGGAACAGTCTGCTTTTTTCAATCCCTTAAGAGTTGGCAAGGAAACAGTGAACTCCTTGTAGTTATCTCCATCATCATTTGGCAGATACATAGGCCAAGGGGACATCAACCCTGACATTCTTCTCGAGAAACTATAAGGGTAGTTTGGATTTCTAAGGAAATGGAATAAACAATCATTAGAAAACACTGTCAGGAACAGCAAAATCTAGGAGATCAGCTAAGTCAAAGAAATATGCATCCAGTCCCTCTGACCAGCAGGATTCAAATTCCAGTCAGACTAGTGATTCAGACACAGTGTCTCATCTGACCTGTTAGTCTGGTTCACCTTCTAAGGTACATAAGACCTGTACAGACACAGGCTCATGCATCTCCTCAATAGCCCTCAGTCTCAAAGTCCCAAGGTACTCTAAAAGCACATCAAGTCCCATTTCCCACATTAGCTTTCCAGAGATCCTCCTATTCCTGAGCACGGCCACAGCATGGTAAAGCTGAGGGTTATCTGCAGAGCAACTGGTAAAAGGTGCACTGTGCTTTTCACTTTCTTCTGAGATTAAGTCTTGGTAAAAAGAGTCCAAAATTGGGGTCCTAGAACTAAGCTCTGGAAACAACATCAAGGCCTGTGTAGCCCCCCTATAATTAAGTAGAATTTGCAGCTGCTCCATGGAGATAAAACTGCTAGTACTTCTAGTTACACGTCACACTACAAATATTTAGTATCTGCTTGACAACTTGGCGATGACTTTGCAAAAGTGTTGACAAAAGCACCCTCTGCAGCATTAGAAACTGCCAGAAGAAACAGACGTTACTTCAATAACAGCAGGTTCTGGACAACATTCCCCCTGCTCTTCGCCCCCTCCCCAGTCATACTCATTTCTAAATCTCACATACATACCCAGAGTTAATAAAATTGGAGATGTACTGCATAATTTGCAAGGAAAGGCTCTTTTCTTCCAGAGTAAATTGCTCTTCATACTTGGGGTAGAATGGCAGCCCAAACACATACTGAACATCCAGCAGGAGCTCCTGACCTGAACTAATAAAATATTCACACACAGGCAATTAAAACCATAATTTATTTATTATGGGGAGAGGGGATCTAATTGAATTTAGAGACTAAAGAAAAGCTTTCAATAATTAACGTTCATTAATTGCAGCGCAGGGAGCTGTGGAGCCTCTGCAAATAAAGAACATAACAGAAGAGCAAGTCAGTAGCAAGGATTTAATGGAGGGTTTTATTATCTGTTACAAGCGGCAACTGTGGAAGGCAGCAGGGCACATTTCCTCAGTTAACTGGGCATATAAGACAAAGTGATAGAGGGAGAAAGCCACTTGGCAATTCATTACATGTTTCTTAAGTGCTGCACAGATTTCCACAAAAATTACATTCAGAAAGTGGAAGCAAGTGTTGACATAGAATCTGGCAACCACAATGGAAGGTTAATTATGGTTTATTTCACAGACTTGGAATAAAATCCTGGTGCTTATTAACTGCAACTGGAGTTCTTCCACTGACTTCATTTGGGCCAGGATTCTGCCCCAAATCTTTGGATAAGGAAAGATGTAATAGGAGATGTTTATGAAGATTTCTCTCAGACATCGTTTTAATCTAGTTTCCCTGATGGCTAGATGGTTTTGGTTCACACAGCCTGTTCTCTCCAAGTATTATGTGGCAATCAAGTCCAAACAGCTTGACATAAACACCTAGATCAGATTTAAGACAGAACAACTGTTGTGTAGTTCCATGTAATAATTAAGACATATAATAAGGAATATTTCAATAATGCAGAGAAAAGACCAGCCAGGAAGACTTCCACACTTGTAAGACTTAGCAGCAAAGGTTACACAACTCAACATCTTCCAGTCCTGTGGAAAAACAGTGGCTAACATTCACTGATAAAACCACAGTTAGCTTTGACCCAACTCTCAGGAGACTTTTCTGGTACAGTCCAGTTGTGTCTTATGTATCCCACAAACAAAGGTTTTAAGGACTTGGTTAAATGCTGCGTGAAAGCAGACAGCATCAGGGACTTAGGAGGAACAGATGTCTGTGAGGCAGGAATAAACCAATCTCAGCTCCACTCGGCAAAATTTCATGTGCAGTGGCTGCAGAGGTGGTTGTCAGAAGGTGGCACAACTGAAACGATTTTATCTTTTGCCATGAAATGCAGCAGCACTGATGCAACCCTAATGCTGCTTCAAACGGAACAAGGCTTGTAGTTCAAACCATTATGGGCAGGTGGACTAAGAGCAAGATGACTCCTTTACAAGTTATGAGTGGTGACACCAAAGCCTCTGCTTTGAAAAACAAATACACAACTCTCTAACTGAACTAGGTCTTTGGTTGTATTTTCTCTTGGTCTTATCATAGCTCCTCAGTAATACCTTGCATCTGGAAAGGGAATTATTCACAGGTTATTTACTGAAAAAATGTAGACCTGAAACAAGATTAAAGCTTATATTTCTTCCCAAAATGCTGATAGAAGGATTAAGCAAGATCATCATTTGTTTGGCTCACTATGTTACAGCAGTTTCAGTGCCAGTATCACAGTAGAAGTGCTCTGTATTTATAGGGGATGCTTTATTTTTAATAGTCAATTTTGCATAGAATAGAGGACATGAAAATAGTTGAGATGCAGCAAAGTGATAAATAATGTACTCACGCAGGGAAGTTATAGCAGAGGTGAATTTAGCTCTAATCTGAAATGAGTGAAGTAGGACTGAAGGTTTCTCCCCCAAGATGAGACTGTGTTCTCAGCCCTTATTTTCTAGACATCTGTTCAGCTCACAGCCCAGACTAAAATGCATCAAACTTCTAAAAAGAGTTCTCATTAGGACTGAAATTGTTTGTACAGCTGTAATGGGTTTCCTTCAAAGACATAAAGTGAGAGAGAACTCTACAATTTCTTGGTCTGCTTCATTTCTTGCTGATAGCACCACACCCTGGTCTGTGAGTATCAATAGTGAGAGGATGACAAGGAAAGCAAAGGTTAGGAGGGGAAAGAGGCACATACATGCACACAGAACAGCAGTAAAGACAGTCGTGAAACACTTAGATGGCAGCTAAATGGATAGGATCAGGAAAACCTTTCTGTCTCCTCCATCAAACCCTGATCATGATCCATCACCGCCTGACCAGAGAGCAAAGTAGCCAGCAATATCCAAACTCAAATGTTGGAGTCTTGTAGGAGCATTCAGCATACTCAGGGTAGCACCAAATAGTGACATTGTTTTCACTGGAAGAAAAATGGACTGAAAGAGCTGCCCCAAATTACTGTCCAGCTTCAGAAGACAGTTTGATAAGAAACAACAGCAAAAAGGATATTTAAAGTCTTCATTTTGTAAGGAAGCAACTACGATCCCCCACCAAAGTCGCTTTTCAAGGATGTCAGGTAGCGACAGGACTAGGGGGATGGAGCAAAGTTGGAGATGGGTAGATTTAGAGTGGATGTGAGGAGGAAGTTCTTCACCGTGAGAGTGGTGAGAGCCTGGAATGGGTTGCCCAGGGAGGTGGTTGGGGCCCCATCCCTGGAGGTGTTTAAGGCCAGGCTGGATGAGGCTCTGTCCAGCCTGATCTAGGGTGGGGTGTCCCTGCCCATGGTGGAGGGGCTGGAACTGGAGGATCCTGTGGTGCCTTCTAACCCAGACTGACTGTATGACTTGGTTTGGGTGATCCTGCTGTGGCAGGGGGATTGGACTAGCTGATCTTTGGAGGTCCCTTCCAATCCCTAATGATTCTATGATTCTATGATCTACTATTTTAATAACAGAGGTGAATTAATTTACATGTAAGGATGAAACCTCGGCTTGAGTGGCTTCACAGGACTAATCCATCAGGCAGAGGTCTTGCTTCAGCTCTTCTACGGATAACTTTACATTGTAATATGTCAGCTTGTAGAAACAGATGCACAGCTCTTCTTATGTGACAGCAAGAGAGACTAGTAAAATGAACCATAACAAAGCCAGGAGCCATATCTTTCCACTTTCTTCAAAATAAAGTGATCTCCCCTTGGAGACTTAAGACTTCACTTCAGAAGAAGGCACTACTGGAGATCAGTCATGCAGTTTACAGAAAAACAGGTGGTAAAATCAGAAACCCTGTGAAATTCATAGCCAACAATTTAACAGCAGCCCCTGAAATATCACTTGCTGGAAAATTTCACTATACAGTGCCAACCCATTTAATTGGGAAGGAATTGGTTCTGAAAAAAATTTCCTTAAACCTCAGATGGAGTTTCCATTAAAATGTTTCCAAGTAAGAAAAGAGATCTCTTATCCGTCGATACTGTGCTGCTCCCTCTGTAGAACCATGGCTACTTTCACATACAAAGAACTGCTTCAACAGGGAAGAGTAGAAGATGAGAGGATAAAGATTGAGGACAAAAATACCCAGGTTACAGTTGATTTAGTTCAAATTCTTATTCAAAATCAAACAGAATATAGAGGTAAATCAAGTTTTCCAACAGCTGAAGTACAAGCTTTTGGAACAGATAGAAACCAAAATAAAACAAACCCAGAAACAACAAACACTAAACTCAGAAACTCTTAAAAATGTCATTTGCAAACCAGAATTGTCATTAACGACTTCACGATCACGGCAGTCAGAACAGAACAGAAGATGATCTGGCAGACCACCACGCTCCTTTACATTAGGACTGCAGAGACCTCACACTAGGTTGTTCTGTTGTAAATTAGAATATATATCCCAATTTGAACCTTGCCCTTGTTCTAGATCTGGCTAATAATTTAAACTGGAAACTCATTTTGATGATTAATGTCCAGCTGTGGCCTAATATTTAATCTTTCTTTTCTTTCATTTAAAAATAGTACTAATGTAACACGGTCAAGTAATTCCAGAGCCTTCTCACAGAATCATTGAATTGTTTAGGTTGGAAAAGACCTTTGAGTCACAGCTTCTATTCTTAGTTGGCTTAATGCAGCTTCTGCTTCTTTTTTAAAACCCCACATTGAGATAGAAGCCAGTGTAAATTAATGCAAAATTCAAATGACATCCTGTACGAAATGCCGGAATTCCCACTGCTAGCCATTTACTCACATCTTCAAATAACAAGACAAACATAACTCCAGCTACAGCTCAGCCGCAGTCACCTCTAAATGACTCAAGATGAAAAAGTAAATTGAAGAAGAATCAGTTTGTCATAAGTTAACACACCAAAAGGGTATTTGTTTGTGACTCTTTCTAGCCATACTGGCCCATCACAATAGATATCTTAGTCCTCATAAAGTACAGATGGCTATTAACAGAATACTCTTCTGTGCATTTCCTTTTTGCAGAATCACAGAATTACTGAGGCTGTAAAGGACATCTGAGCTCATCAAGCCTAGACTATGACCTAATATCACCACATTGGCCAGACCAGGGCACCAAGTCATCTAATGAGCCAGTGCAAGGCCTGTTGTGACCTCTGCAATTCTAGGGATGCATTTGGCTCATTGCATGTCCTCATATTCAAAGTCCTGCCAAACAAATGGGGGAAAGCATGTGAAAAACAGATGAACATTTTTCTTTCTTTCTTCTTTTCAGGAAAATCAGGACATATGGAAAAAGCTTAACTCCTAGCAGGACTGGACTGCCAAGTTTATCCACCTTTGTACCAAAAAGCCCCATAGACACATGTGACTTGCAAAAGTATCCTGGAATTTGCTCTGCCTTTTCCACTTGGCTTGCTCCCAGTACATGCAATGTTCCACTCTGCTGAGCCAAGGGAACAAAATAAAACTGAAGCTGCAGATAATAAATTCAAGAACCTGAAAGCTCCCATCAACTGAAAAAAATAGTCATAGATCTTAATGCAGGAAGAAAGCAGCTTCATCTCGTCCCAGCTGCTAAATAACACAGATCACAGGATTTTGCAGGGAAATACTGCATTACAAAACTAGTAATAGGCATGTTGACACCCAAGTACCTCTTTGGGGGCCAGAAAGTCATCTATTTGTTCAGCTTGCCTATTCCTGAGCTGCATGAAGTGATGAATTTCCTTCAAAAGGCCCTAGAACACTGGTGACGGTCTCTCTAACTTACACTTACATAGACTTTGTGCTTATATTTTTAATGGGACCAGCTTGTCCTGCTTTCTACTTTTCTGAGTCTTTTAGCTGAATTTAGGTTAACCTAGAGCTTGTTTTTGTCTTTTATGTGCTTGGTACTTTGTCTTTGGTTATTTATGGGTGATTTGCAAGATCTGGAAAAATCTACGGAATGATAAAGCAGCAGGTAAAGAAAGCCCCAGCTAAAATTACTCAAAACAGACAGCATCCTGGATGACTCTATCCAGTGCAAAGCAGTCAACAAAAGCGGTTGTGACAATTATTATGTTGATGACTATAAGATAGGGTTTAATTAAGTCTCAGTATAGACCCCTTCAGTGACAACAATGATGCTTTGCTATCCTGCTGCAGCTGATGTTCTGGGCTCCCCAGTGAGCAGAACACTGGTATTTATCCATCACGTCTAGCTTTGGCATCATGGCATGACTTGGAAACTCTGCTGGTAAGGCAAGCAGTGCTACTTCATATAATATGCAAAAGCCACCCAAAAACCTCTTGAAGAGTTAAGGAAATGAATCTTTGTACAGTTAATAACATTGTCCTTGTGAAACCATTTCTCTCCTGTCACATATTTCTTTACTGTAACTGAAGCTATACATCAGCCCTCCTCCCCAATCCTCGGCAATGCTGAGCAGTCACATTCCTCCTGCATTGTTCAGGAGAAACGTTTACCCCAAGGCCCAAATGTTCTCAAAAAGGAGTGAGAAATGGACAAGGGGAAAGGGTTACAGACTTGAAGAGGGGAGACTGAGGTTGGACACGAGGAACAGATTCTTTCCTGTGAGGGTGCTCAAGGAAGTTGCGGCTGCCCCATCCCTGGAAGTGTGAAAGGCCAGGTTGAATGGGGCTCTGAGTAAACTGATCTATTGAAGGTACCTACGCAGGGGAGTTGGAACCAGCTGATCTTTAAGGTCCCTTCCAACCCTGATCATGCTATGATTCCATGATTCTATGAAAATGGCATCTGGGTTCTGTATATATTTTACCACAGATCATTAATGCAGGAGTTGCTGGCTGTGCATCCTGCTCCATATTCAAGTAGGAATTAAATAACTAAAGCAGCTGTGGGATTATGCCAAGCTGGGGAGAATGCTGACACATGGAAGAAGAGATTCACTTGATCTCTGCAGGATGCATTAACATCTATGACAATTTTCCAGATATGTCAAAGACATCAGTTTAGTGTGGCCTTTTAAATCCTGCTCCTGTGTCCCTGCATGCCTGAACGTGGGCATGTGTGTCATTTTAGAAACACTCGGTCGAGACAAAGTTTTGCTTATTGACTTGTGCTGACAAAAATTTCTTCCCTGTTTAATAAACTCTTGATGACTTTACATCATTGCAGTTGGGTTTGTCTTTACTGGCTGACTTCTCCCTTCTTGTTCACCTTGCTGTGAGTTATTAGGGGACGGTTCCATGAGAAACAACAGGAAAGAGCAGTACTCTTTAATCTCTGCATTGTAACCGTCTGTTGAATTACACATTGTGGGGAGACACACATAAAGCAGGAGAGAGGTGACAGAGAGGGAACTGGAGAACATTTTGCTATACTAAGCTTTATCTTAATTAGTGAATGGCCATTTTTCCTGCCAGAACATTGTACCCAAGAGTAAAAAAACCTTCCACTGTTGTGATTATCTGAACATAATATGATGTTAAAGTACTATTTTCAGTACCCCTGTGAGGTAACTTTTAGTAATTATTATAGAGAACATACAATTATATTATCATCTTTATGATACAGACAATAAACACAAAGAAGAAAAGGTCCACATCCTGTGTAAACTAAAATTTTAGGAAGAATTTAAAGGATTAAAAAAAATCAGTGTTTTCTCACTCACATTCCCCCAGCAACACCAAATAATATTATGTGGTACAATACTGCAGGAGGTTGAATGTTTACAAGCAGAGGTCTGCATCTCAGCAAACACAGGTGCAATTCAGTATCAAACAGGCTGACAAATCTGTTTTCTGTTAAATGCCTAGGAGTGATCAGAAATACCTACTGAGGTTCCTCCAGCTGCAGTGCCCTGAAGGGGACCTGATCTCGTGTGTGACCCACAGAATTACCTGTACATGACTACTACATTCAAAATATGCTGTTGGTTATTACATTCATTAACACAAAGAAATAGCTGTAACAGGTATTAATTAGAGTGTTTGCAGGATCTCAGATCCAACTTACCTCTGTTGAAGAAGTTGTTCTACCTTCCAGCCTAGTGTCTAAGTTACTTGGCAGGTTATCTACCTCTGCTTCTCCTCTTAAGAAGAGACAATTTACAAAAAAGAACTTGAGACCTGAGAGGATTCATTACTCCAGTGGTTAGGGACGTCTCTTGGGACTTGGTGACATGGTTGCCAAATCTTTTTTCAAGATTAGTTCGTACGTTGTACTTGAAGGCTGTTTCACATATATCACAGGCTTCAAACTGGTAGGGCACTCCCAAACCCTGCATTTTGTTGGCTTCAGATTACTGGTAGTTTTTCAGATTTCAGCAGTCAAGGCCATGCTCCTATGTGAAGCTCCTGCCCTCAACAGCACCCCATCCCTGGCATGCAGTGAGGCAGCTGGAAAGCCTGCACTGCATGTGAGCTGTGTGTGGCAAGAGTGGTGTCAAGAGGGTGAGGGAGGGAGGTCACATGACAAATGGGATGAAAAATATGGAAAGATTAATTTAGGAAAGAATGACAGCAGTGTTTAAATGAAACCTCACAGAGCATTGGGCAGAGGCCCTAGTGCTGGATCTTTTGGGAAAACAAGAGTATCAATTCATAAATAGCGATGTTGTATCACAGTAATGATAAGGTTGGAAAAGACCTTAAAGATCATCCAGTCCAACCTAAATCCAAAGAAACCCAGCAATCCTAACATCTAACATCTAGATCATGCTACTCAGCACCTCATCCAGTCTAACCTTGAATACCTCCAGGGACGGTGACTCAACCACCTCTGTGGGCAGCCCATTCCAAAACCGGATCACTCTTTCAGTGAAAAATCTTTTCCTAATGTAGTGTCAAATGAGATCTTTTAGAACACAGACTAGCAGAATTCAGAGATTTTTTGTTAAGTGCTTGCCTTTGCAACATACACAACATTAATTTTAATGGTACTCGAGCATAAATAAAGACAAAAGTAGTAAAATGTAAACGCAGGTATCAGTTTGGGGCCATTTCACCTCACAAGTGGCTTAACCTAAGGCATTTGAGCCTCTGCTTCATGTTCCCACAAGATTCAGACAGCACATGGGCTTTGTTTGTTCTTTTCAAGAGGATTAGGAAAAAAAAACAAATAGATTTGTATTAAAATGTACAGCAACTAGCTTAGAAGGTTACTGATAGCATAAACATATATAGAGGACAGGCAACCCATACTGGAGGTCCTAGTACAGTTGCATAAATTGGGGAGGTCTTCCAGTAATATGACAACCTCCTCTACAAAGAAGAGAAAGATCGTAGTTATCGGAGACTCACTCCTGAAGGGAACTGAGGGTCCAGTATGCAGAGTTGACCCTCATCATAGAAAAGTATGCAGTCTTCCTGGAGCCTGAATCAGGGATGTCACTAGGATGAACCTCAACCTGGTGAGATCAGCTGACTGTTACCCATTGCTGATCTTCCAGACAGGTGGGGAAGAAGATATATTGCACAGCCTGAGGGGAATGAAGAAGGACTTCAAGGCCTTGGGAAGTTTGGTAAAAGAGTCTGGGGCACAAATTATAGTCTCAATTACTTACATTTTCGGGTGAGGACATGGACTGGAATAGAAGGATTCTGTTAATTAATGCCTGACTACGAGACTGGTGCTGCAGGCAGGGCTTTGGGTTCTTTGATAATGCCTGGTTTTATAAGGCACCAGACCTGACAGTTACACATGGGAGAAGTTTATCTCAGAGGGCAAAAAGGGTTCTGAGACTGGAATTGGCTCATGCAGAGGGCTTTAAACTAGATTCAAAGCGAGGTGGGATTGTTGATGGGTGGGCACCAGTGGGACAGAGCTCTGGTCTTAATGAAAACCAAGCTGCCTCCAGAGCACAAATTGCATTCTGTTCATTAGTTCCATTTCGGGGTGAGGACATGGGCCAGAACAGAAGGACTCAGTCCATCAATGTCTGGCTACGAGACTGGTGTTACAGGCAGGGCTTTGGGTTCTTTCAGACACCAGACCTAGAAGATAGAAATGGGAGGGTTTTATCTCAGAGGCAAAAAAGAGTTCTGGGCAGGAGCTGGCAGGACTCATTCAGAGGACTTTAAACTAGATTCGAGGGGAGTGGGGTAGTTGATGGGTGAGGACCAGTGGGGCAGAGCTCTGGTCTTAATGAAAACCAGGTGACCTCTTGCTGTCCTAGGGTGAAATCGGAGCACTCAGCTCGCTCCCTGAAATGCCTGTACGCCAGTGCACGCAGCATGGGGAATGAGCAGGAGGAGTTAGAAATCTGGGCCCAGTCAGGCAATTAAGATTCGGTAGCGATTACAGAGACCTGGTGGGACAGCTGGCATGACTGGAATGTGGCCATGGACAGCTATGTCCTTTTCAGGAGGGACAGGTCAGCAAAGCAGAGTGGAGGAGTTGTTCTCCATGTGCAACTGGAATACATTGAGTTCTGTCCAGGGGCAGAAGAAGAGAGAGCTGAGAGTTCGTGGGTGCATATTAAGGGTCAGACTGCCATGGGTGACACTGTTGTGGGTGTCTACTGCAGGCCCCCAGATCAGAGTGAGGAAGTTGATGAGGTCTTCTACAGGCAGCTGGCAGCAGCCTCACAGCTGCAGGCCCTGCTTCTCATGGGGGATTTTAACTACCCAGATATCTGCTGGGAGACCCACTCAGCCAGCCACCCACAGTCTAGAAGGTTCCTCAAGTGCATCGCTGACAATTTCCTGATGCAGATGGTGGAGGAGCCCACTAGGAGAGGAACACTGCTTGATCTTGTCCTCACCAACAAGGCGGGTCTGGTTGAAGCAGTGAATGTTGAGGGCAGCCTTGGGTGCAGTGACCATGAGATGGTGGAGTTCAGGGTCTTGTGTGGTAGGAACAGAATAGCTAGCAGAACCACAACCCTGGACTTCAGGGTTCAAGGGACTTCAAAGGCCAACTTTGGCCTTTTCAAGCAATTGCTAGGGGAAATCCCATGGGATAGCAGGTTAACATTCAAAAGTACTTTCTTGAAGCACAAGAAAAGAACATTCCAACAAAAAGTAAGTCAAGGAAGGAAGCAGGAAGACCTGTGTGGTTAAACAAGTTGTTGCTGGGCAAACTGAAGAAGAAGAAAGCCTATAGGTCATGGAAGGAGGGGGTGGCCACTTTTGGTGATTATAAGGCTTTGGTGACAGAATGCAGGGATACAACTAGAAAAGCTAAGGCCTCCTTGGAATTAAACCTTGCAAGAGAGGTCAAAGGGAACACAAAGGGCTTCTTCAAATACACTGTAGGTAAAACTGAAACTAGAAGCAATGTAGGCCCCTGCTGAATGAGGTGGGTGCCCTGCAGACAGAGGATACAGAGAAAGCAGAGATTCTGGACACCTTCTTTGCCTCTAGCTATACTTCTTGGGGTTGTTCTGATATCAGGCCCCAGACTGCTGAGGCCCCAGAGGGACTTGAGACAAGAGGTGATCCTGCCTTTGTTGATGAGGACTGAGTTAGGGATAAGTTGAGCAAACTGGATGGACACAAATCCATGGGCCTAGATGGGATGCACCCACGTGTGCTAAGGGAGATGGCGGAAGTCATTGCTAAGACACTGTCCATCATCTTTTCTAAGTCATGGGGATCAAGAAAGGTGCTTAGGGACTGGAGGATAGCAAATGTCTCTCCAATCTTCAAAAAGGGAAAGAAGGAGGACCCAGATAACTACAGACCAGTCAGCCTCACCACCATCCCAGGAAAGGTGATGGAACAATTTGTACTAGAGGCTGTTTCCGTGCAC
Organism: Rhinopomastus cyanomelas; assembly: GCA_013400115.1. Classification (NCBI taxonomy): domain Eukaryota; kingdom Metazoa; phylum Chordata; class Aves; order Bucerotiformes; family Rhinopomastidae; genus Rhinopomastus; species Rhinopomastus cyanomelas. Next base: position 27,098 of record VXBP01007020.1, read on the forward strand.
ATCAAGGACAGGAGGGTCATTAGGGACAGTTAGCATGGCTTCACCAAGGGAAAGTCATGCTTGACCAACCTGACAGCCTTTTATGAGGGCGTAACCAGGTGGACGGATGATGGCAGAGCAGTGGATGTCATCTATCTTGACTTCAGTAAGGCATATGGTCTAGCAGTTAGGCACTAGGAGAAAGGGCTGGACTTGATGACCCTGGAAGTCCTTTCCAGCCATGATGATTCTATGATTCTATGATTTGACACAGGCTCTCACAGAAACAGGCAGTGTGGTCTAGATGATCAGGTAGTAAGACGGATGGTAAACTGGCTACAAGGTAGAAGTCATAGCATAGTGGTCAATGGGACAGAGTCTAGTTGGAGGCCTGTATCTAGTGGAGCGCCCCAGGGATCGGTGCTGGGACCGGTCCTGTTCAATCTATTCATTGATGACTTGGATGAGGGATTGGCATGCACTGTCAGCAGGTTTGCTGACGACACAAAGCTGGGTGGTGTCGCCGACACCCCTGCAGACTGTGCTGCCATTCAGCGAGATCTGGACAGGCTGGAGAGCTGGGCTGAGAGAAATCTAATGAGCTATAACAAGAGTAAGTGCAGAGTCTTCCATCTGGGCAAGAACAACCCCAGGTACCAGTATAGGCTGGGGACTGACCTGTTGGAGAGTAGTTTAGGAGAAATGGACCTGGGGGTCCTGGTGGACAGCAGGACGACCATGAGCCAGCAATGTGCTCTTGTGGCCAAGAGGGCCAACAGCATCCTGGGGTGGATCAGAACATGGGTGGTTAGCAGGGTGAGAGAGGTTCTTCTCCCCCTCTACTCTGCCCTGGTGAGAGCACATCTGGAGTGTTGTGTCCAGTTCTGGGCCCCTCAGTTCAAGAGGGATGTGGAGCTGATGGAGAGACCCCAGCATAGGGCAACAAGGATGATGAAGGAAGTGGAGCACCTCCCTTCTGAGGAGAGGCTGAGGGAGTTGGGTCTCTTTAGCTTGGAGAATAGGAGACTGAGGGGTGACCTCATGAATTCTATAGATATTTGAAGGGTGGGTGTCAGGAGGATGGAGCCAGGTTCTTCTCAATGTCATCTAGTGATAGGACGAGGGGCAATGGTTGTAAGCTGGAACACAGGAGGTTCCACATCAACCTGAGAAGGAACTTCTTCACAGTGAGAGTGACAGAGCACCGGAGCAGGCTGCTCAGGGAAGTTGTGGAGTCTTTAAACTTCTCTGAAGAAGTTTAAAACCTGCCTGGACATGTTCCTGTGTGACTTGGTCGAGGTGATCCTGCTGTGTCAGAGGGACTGGATATATGATTTTTTGAGGTTTCTTCCAATCTCTTATGTTCTGTGTTTGTGTGATTAATATGTGTAGCTAAGTGCTATGTAAACTACTACACAGTGGAGAATGAGGGGAGAGCTACATAGTACGAGCACACGTCAAATCTTACATGGAGCTAGGTATCAGAGGGAGTTCTCATAAATTCAAAATCACTGCCTCAAAGCCAGCAGTTCCAATTTTCTTAAGTACTATTTAGTCCACTTTCAAATACAATCTTACCATGGATGCCTGGGCTCCAAAGCAAGAGCAAACTTGCTAGCTCATTTCAGGGCACATCTCTTTTTTTGTGTGTATTTGTCTGATTTTTTTGGCACAGCACAGCTCAACCCTGCATGAAACCTTATAAAAGTGAGTTATCTGAGTCTACTGGTAGCCAAACGAGCACTGTGAACATTCTCGCTAGAGCTGCCAGTGAAATAACAGCTCCCAGAGGATTCACTGCTTTTCAGCTAAAAAGAAAGCGAGCCTGTGTTGGCCTTCATCTGTAACCTAGATCTTAGCTGGCTCCCTTCAAATCGTTTTTCACGGCACTATCAGGAAAGGAAAAAACTGCATCGTTTGCAGGGAACTTCACAGTATCCAATGGTGCCAGGAGGGACCCACTGATCCCGCCCTGAGACCTTTCTCAGAGAGTCTAAGAAAAAAAAGAAGAGTCTCAACACTCTTTGATGGAAGGAGGTATGCAGCAGCACAGGGAGCAGGGGACAAACACAGCTTCTTCATAAGGGAACAGACGATATGCATCCCTGCATATCTTGGTTCTTCGTAGACAGTTTCTCAGACACAGAGTAGGAATCTAAAATGTTTGTTTGAGGTACCTACATCTATCGACTTTCTCCACAGGATACCCAAACACACAGTGCTGCATTTGCAAATTCAAAATCCAAGAGCTATAATACAATACACGTCCTTACCTGCCCTGCGAGGAGCTCTCAGGTACGTGGTACATGAAGACATTTCCTCTGGAATCAGCAGCCCAGTGGCTGGCCATGTTTATGATGGGACATGTGATAAACTGGTCACTGATATAAAAAAGAAGTGGGGAACAGACACAGTCACATAACAGAAATGATGACATTAATAAAACCCCACAACAACAGAGGTCTCTCTAGATCGATAGCCTTTATTTTATCTTCTCAAATAGCCCATATCACTGCCTTCAAGACCACTGAGGGAAATGACATTCATCCTCTATAAGCCGAGTACAGTTTACACTTTGCTAAAATTGCTGTTTTATGGCATGTTGGACAATGAGAATGATACTATGTAAACGAGGTCTGACACGCAAGGAGTATCTTGGCCAAAAAAGCAGTCCCATTTGAGTCTAGTTCATGCGGACCTACGCTTGCAATAGTATAAAGTGCCTTCCTCTGGCACAACTAGGTAAAGATGGCATCTAGTAAAAATAATTAAATATTTCCTGGATTAAGGAGCAATAGTAATTATTTGGATCTATGTGATTTTTTGGGGGAGAGTTTTCAGAGCTAGAACAGATAGGACATCAATTGTGGAGATATCCTGCAGGGCCCTGGCAGACCTTATCAGTATGAAATATCTGGTGTAGTATGTCTGGGAGAGAAAGTTTAAACAGGAAGAGTGCAATGAAACAGCTACATGATCAATTTATCCCCGGGTATTGCAATACAAAGGTATGGGTGGAGCAAATACACCCAAACCTTCCTTGCTCCCATTGCCCCAAGAAGTAGGGCTGGAAGATGGGGTGAACAGTAGCTGGAAGAAGCACAAGCAGTTCAGGGGTGGCAGGAGCTAGAAGGAGCACACTCAGTTCAGAGGTGGCAGGCATAAAACAGGACACCTTACTGGCAGTATCTCACTCAAGGGGATGTACCCAAAACTCTACATGTGCCGAACAACTCAGCACACTCGCAGGGCATTGACGCACCCTGAACCGCACAAGCACACACAAACTATCTGCTGGGAAGTGGGAGGGTTCAATCTTCAGTCTAGTGACTCTGAAACAATAGCTGCTCCTTCGGGCCTGCAGATAGACTGATGGCAAGAAAGAACAGTGTCAGAGAAGCAAAAAAACACATTGCTATATTTAACCAGAATGAAAGAATCTGTTTGGGTATCTATCTTTGTTCAGCAGAGTTTATTTTAAGCCCATCTGTGAGACCACAAGCTCTGGGTTGGCTGACCACAATACTTTTTGACAGTTATGGTTGACAACACCCATACGAAATGAAAATGACTGCTCTTTGCATGCCTACCAGCACGGGGCTTTAGAAGAGCAGATGGTCTTTGAAAACTAGGGAGTCTGAGGAGAGCATTAGCTCTTGAAAAATGCTTTTCACCACTCAGAGCTGATTCTTGGTGCTATGGGGGGAAAACGTCAGCTATTTTGGGGAAGTACAAAAAACCATTAAAAACCAGTAACCATGAAAACTAAATGGCTGTTTCTTACAGGCATGGAATACCACAGTTCCAAAACACAAAAAACAAAAAGAAAGAAAAGGAAAGTAGGAAAATGAAACTTGTTTTATATTGGAGAAAAACACAAGAGAATTGCAGCTGAAATAATTTTACAAGCGGAAATATTTTAAAACCACACCGTACACACAATGTGTGTAGTTTATAACAACCACTTACACTATGTTCTCACACTTCATAGTCCTGATATAACTACAAATGAATCCTAACTTCTCAACCTAGAACTTTTCTTGGGTTACACATCTATGCTTTATTGAGTCTTTTGTCAAACTCCACTCTACCCAAAACCAGAAAACAAGCACCAAAAAACCAGAATCAAACCACTCTTTTCTCTACCTGCATGCGATACAGATGTAGGTGACTGTAATTCTCTAAGTGCTGTCTGGCCTTCTGCTCAGCTGGAGTAATTTCTAAAGTATTTAAAGCAGGGGATTATGGTCCTGGTTTCACCATTTAGTCTTCTGTTTACTTGTGTAATCTAAAAGTTTGTTCCAAAAGGTTCCACCTTTAACCTCAAAACCGCACACTCTGTAAGTCATCACTTCTCTCCTCAGCCAAGCCATTCCCTAAACAAGCAGTTAACCTCCAAGCCCTGTGTTAGGACAGGTCCTTATGGAGGTAGCTCTGGATGGGAAGAAACATTAAAATTTAAGTCTTTCCGTTTATTATGGCTTAAAACCATTCTGCACTGACTAAAGAATTCTGACCTATAGGTAATGGCAGTGATAGAGCTTGAAAGTAAGGTCTGGATTTTAATGCCCATGAACCACAGCACTTTCATGTACACCACACACAGTAGGCTCAAGAGGCACAGCAAGGGTGGCCTGTCCTATGACAGGCTATGGCCCAGGGCACATTTGGCATCAAGCAAGACCTGATAAATGGCACCGAGCTCAAGCCACAAGAAGGGTAAGTGCAGAGTCTTGCATCTGGGCAAGAACAACCCCAGGTACCAGTATAGGCTGGGGACTGACCTGTTGGAGAGTAGTTTAGGAGAAAGGGACCTGGGGGTCCTGGTGGACAGCAGGACTGACCATGAGCCAGCAGTGTGCTCTTGTGGCCAAGAGGGCCAACAGCATCCTGGGGTGGATCAGAACATGGGTGGTTAGCAGGGTGAGAGAGGTTCTTCTCCCCCTCTGCTCTGCACTGGTGAGACCACATCTGGAGTATTGTGTCCAGTTCTGGGCCCCTCAGTCCAAGAAGATGACGGAGCTGCTGGAGGGAGTCCAGCATAGGGCAACGAAGATGATGAAGGAAGTGGAGCACCTCCCTTCTGAGGAGAGGCTGAGGGAGTTGGGTCTCTTTAGCTTGGAGAAAAGGAGACTGAGGGGTGACCTCATGAATGTCTACAAATATTTGAGGGGTGGGTGTCAGGAGGATGGCACTGGGCTGTTCTCGGTGTCATGTAGTGATAGGACGAGGGGCAATGGTTGCAAGCTGGAACACAGGAGGTTCCACATCAACCTGAGAAGGAACTTCTTCACAGTGAGGGTGACAGGAGCACTGGAACAGGCTGCCCAGGGGGGTTGTGGAGTCTCCTTCACTGGAGATGTTCAAGACCCACCTGGATGTGTTCCTGTGTGACTTGGTTTAGGTTGGAAGGGACCTCGAAATATCCTCTAGTCCAATCCCCTTTGGGGATCCCTAATGACTCTGTGATTCTATGATTTCACCGTTTTACACAGGATACTCACCTACAGAAAGGCTAATATTGTGAAGAGATTTCTTTTACAGTTTCATAATACAAAAATGAATATGATTGCTGAAATACAAGTTTTCAAACTTAACCACTCCCCAATTTTAAACACAATGGGAAAAGTGCATAACTGCATCATTTGAGGACCATCTGAAAATGAAAGCCTGTCTGTTTGTCCTTCTGCTCTCACAGGGACTCAAGGAATCATAATGCAGAATGCACAACCAAACAAGACATCTCTGAAAGGTCATTAGTAGTCTAAATCCAATCCACAGTTCAGGAAGGAGTATTCAAACATTCCACAGGGCACAATATTTCTGTTCAATTTCTGTTTACCAATGGCATTGGAAACCTCACATCAAATGAAATAACATACCCCATTTTCTGTCTGTTTGCATAAAAACGTCTCAAGTTTTTCAGACTATGACTACATACTTGAGATAGAGCCCTTCCAATCCCTAATGTTCTGTGATTCTGTAATTGTAACAGGAGGAGTTTCTCACCGGGTTGCATTTTCCAAAGCCCTGGAAAAGGATGAATAATCATCATTTGAGTGTTCAAGGGAGTAATACCACGTGGCTGCATCTTCTATTAATAAATTGGAGTCTTCTCCTCCTAGAGAATTTTGCAGAGCCTGATAAAAGGCTGTTTTGCTGTTGGCTCTTCCTTGACTTTCTTCAAATTTCTGAGAACAAAAGGCATATATGGAACTTACAAACAGAAAGATAACATTTTAGTGGAACAATACAGGTTCAGATCTCCCTCTACTGGAATGACTCTTTATGGTGTGATCTCTAATTCCTCAGTGAAGAAGTAGGGGACAGCTCCCCTTTTGCTTTCCCAAGACTGTCCAGCAGTATTGGTATCTCCAAAACATACTATAGGACTAATCTAGTAAATGCAAATAAGAGTTACCATGCTGTGCAGGTGAAGCTCTACTGCTACAGGAACCCTGCTGACTGTCTCAGCAGTAGTCCCCAAGGATAGTGCTCAATGATCTCACTCTGAGGAGCTCCCTGAAGGAAAATTAGACAGGAGAAAGGGAGATGCTGCTATTTCCCTTTGGAGTTTCCAGAAAGCAAACACACCACACAGCCATTTTACAGCTACATCACTGTCTCTTCTGGAAACACCTACAAAGAAAAGATGATGGAAAATGAAAGATGGGAAAAAAGTCCCTGTCCACTGACAGCAAGGCCTGCTCTCACTATTGTAATCGAATGCTATCTGCATTTTGATATAAGTGACTTTACAAAGGATTTCAAAACTCTACCAAAGATCCCAAGGTCTGGAAATATCTTGACAATTTTCTTTGCAAAGAATTTTTCTTTTGCTGGATTTTGGACAGTGCAATACAAAAGGAGTGGTGTGGTGCCTGTTTTAGTGATGCAGCTGTGCTTCAGAAATGATGTGAAGCTCACACAGGACACATTGCTTGGTGTGCACAAATGCCACAGATGGAATCAGACAGGACATCTGCTTGCAAAATCATTCAGTTTAAGTACAGAAAGGACATCTTTCTGCAGCAAATAGAAATTATCACTGTAGACGTGACTGTGAGCTTGCTGATTTCAAAAGCAGTTTTTCCATTGGCTTTGGCACACATCAGGTTCCTGCTAACCAGCAGAAGCATCACTGCCGTCTCGTTCGGGCTCTCTCATTTTGTGGTGATGTTAGGTCATGGCCTAGACTCGATGATCTTAGAGGTCTTTTCCAGTCTCAATAATTCTGTGTGATTCTGTGATTTGATGACTAGGACTGGTGGCTTTGGTTAGCAGTTATGGAAAAGAACAGATTACGTTCCATGTCAGTGCAAAGCCCCAGCTCTTATCTGCAAACCATCCTGTACAAAGCACATTTCATGCAATGATTTTACTTTTCTCTGGTTGGGGTTCTTTTAATGGATTTGTTACCTTATTCTACAGTTGTCACAGAATCACAGAATTACTGAGGCTAGAAAAGCCCTCTGAGCTCATCTAGCTCAGGCCAGGACTTAACATCACCACATCAGCCAGACCAGGGCACTAAGGGCCACATCTTGTCTGTCCTTAAACAAGGATGAGGATTCCACCACTGCCCTGTGCAATCCATTCCAGTGTATGATTACCCTTTCCCTGAGGAAGGGCTTCCTAACATCCAAGCTAACTCTCCCCTGGCACAGTTTCAAGCCATGCTTTCTTGTCCTGTTGCTAGCTCCCTGGGACAAGAGACCATGTCATTTATATATGAAACAGGAAAAGAAAGAAAAAGACCTTAGAGTTCTGATTACTGACCCTTCACTGCCTCAGCTAGCATGCATCACATGAACATTGTTTCTGAAGACCACCGAAGAGACGGACCACCACACAACGTATGTTAAGCCAAGGAACACCTTGCCATGTGGTTTTATGGATATCCAGACTGGTGAAGATGAATTTTCATGAATAGGATTTTGAATTTAAAAAAACCCAACCAAATCATTAGTTGATAGTTACTAAATGCAAAAAAGACTGATTCAGGCTAGAAAGACCATGAGCTGCAAAGTGCTAGGGGTTTAAAGAGCATGTAGTAGTAGTATCACATTTGCTTATTCTATTCTTATAAACTCCAGTCCCAGCTACTGCTGAAAGCAGCATTTTGTGCTAACTGGCCCTTTGATCTGACTCAGTACGGTTAGTATCAGATTTGTACTGAGCCTATCTACTAGTTTCCATGCTCTTCAAAATGCCCCAGAAATTCTGGTAACCTTCGTCAGCAATCAATGATATTGGCGTGAGGTCTCTGAGACGTGTTGAGTCAGATAAAAAAGGACTCAATAAACAGAGACAGATGGGAAACAGAACTGGCTTTTTATCCCAGCCAACACTAAAATAGCACAATCTAAAACAATTTCTTAAGTGTCACTGTGGCTACAACATAATGAAATTTAAACACTGGACTTTAATGTGATAGTACAAAGCAGCAGGAATACATTCCAGCAATGTGCTCTTGTGGCCAAGAAAGCCAAAAGCATCCCGGTGTGGATCAGAACAGGGGTAGTTAGCAGATCAAGAGAGGTTCTTCTCCCCCTCTACTCTGCACTGGTGAGACCACATCTGGAGTCTTGTGTCCAGTTCTGGGCTCCTCAGTTCAAGAGGCATGTGGAGCTGCTGGAACGAGTCCAGCGTAGGGCAACAAGGATGATGAAGGAAGTGGAACACCTGCCTTATGAGGAGAGGCTGAGGGAGCTGGGTCTCCTTAGCTTGAAGAAGAAAAGACTAAGGGGTGACCTCATTAATGTCTATAAATATTTGAAGGGTGGGTGTCAGTAGGATGGAGCTGGGCTCTCCTCAATGGATGTTATTGCTCTCTACAACTACCTTAAAGGAGGTTGTAGCAAGGCTGGTGTTGGTCTCTTCTCCCCAATTAGTGATGATAGGACGAGGGGAAATGGCCTCAAGTTGAGTCAGAGGAGGTTTAGATTGGATGTTAGAAGGAAATTCTTTACTGTGAGGATGATTAGATACTGGAATGGATTGTCCAGGGAGGTGGTGATGTCACCATCCCTGGAGGTGTTTAAGGAACGAGTGGATGCAGCACTTAGGGATATGGTCTAGCAGTTAGACACTAGGAGAAAAGGTTGTAGTCGATGACCCTGGAGGTGCTTTCCAGCCATGATGATTCTATGATTCTATGATCTAGTGATAGGACAAGGGGCAATGGGTGTAAGCTGGAACATAGGAGGTTCCACATCAATATGAGAAGGAACTTCTTCACAGTGAGGGTGATGGAGCACTGGAAGGGGCTTCCCAGGGAGGTTGTGGAGTCTCCTTCACTGGCGACATTTAAGACCTGTCTGGATATGTTCCTGACTTGGTCTGGGTGATCCTGCTGTGGCATGGGGATTGGATTAGATGATCTTTCGAGGTCCCTTCCAATCCCTAATGATTCTGTGATTCTATGATTCAGAATAAAAGCTATGAAACACTAAAAAGACAAAGCTTTCTAAGTTTTCACAAAATTATTCCATCTGACCAATTTTCCATGTCCAACATATGTTTGCCATAAGAAAAAATAGGATCAAGGGATTCAAACAGCAGAAGATACAACAGCTACTACCAGATTTATAGAAACAGTTGCCCATTATGCAAAATAATTTACATTCTGCTAACATTTAAAGAGGTGTGAGCAACTGACCTTAGAGCTGTAGTGGGCGATCCTACTTTTTTTAGAATGTGAGTAAGAATCTAGTTCAAAACAGCAGGTTCACTACTTTGTACTATCTTGGTGATGCAGAGCCACCATCAACACTGCCTAGATAATGAGTTATAAATGATTACTCTTCCTGTGGATGCAGAGGAGCTTCTCAAGCATATGAATGGATCTGGTTCAGTGTTTTACTTAAGAAGAAATTGTAGCAGTAGACATTATGTTTACATTTTCCAAAAGGCAAAATGTATTTTCTGACCAAGTGGAATAATGAGAACACTTACAGAGTATGTACAGACCTCAGGTCTCAAGTGGCTTTAGATAAATATAGGATGGGGAAAGACCTGCCAGCCATTCAGCACTCCTTCAAGGACTCTGGCTAGCTGCTGATGCCAGCCTATTCTCCTCACTGAACGCATTTCTCAGGACACAGGTCCCCTGGTTCAGATGATTAATACATGTGTCTGTCATCTGTTGTATGGTTGTGAATATATTTTTCTATAAAGAAATTAACTAACTGTAATATACTCTAGGATGGAAATTCTAGTCTTCATAGATCCAGTTGCTTACATAAGGTAAATAAACACTATATCCCCTCCATCCACTCCTGCTTCTGCATTCTGCTGCTGATTAGATTTGTACTGAAAAAGGAAAGACACAGAAAACACATAAAGTACACCTTTAGTCTTCTAACTAACTAGAAAGTTAACAGTCCTTGCAATGTAGAGATGACAGGGCAGGCACAAAACAGAGGGATAACACAAACAGGGCTCTATTGCTTTACATGCTTATACAGAGAAATAAATACGGAGCAGCATGGGTGAAACTCTATATTTAATCACAGAATTACAGAACATTAGGGATTGGAAGGGACCTCAAAAGATCATCTAGTCCAATCCCCCTGCCACAGCAGGATCACCTAGACCAAGTCACACAGGAACATATCCAGGTAGGTTTTAAATGTTTCCAGAGAAGGAGACTCCACAACCTCCCTGGGCAGCCCGTTCCAATGCTCTGTCACCCTCACCGTGAAGAAGTTCCTTCTCATATTTATGTGGAGACTCCTACATTCCAGCTTACACTCATTGCCCCTTGGCTCCATCCTACTGACACCCACCCTTCACAAATTTATAAACATTAATGAGGTCACCCCTCAGTCTTCTTTTTTCCAAGCTAAAGAGACTCAGCTTTTCCTTATCAGTGAGATTGTTCCACTCCCTTCATCATGTTTATGGCTCTGCGCTGGACTCTCTCAAGCAGTTCTGTCCGCTTCTGGAACTCAGGGGACACAATACTCCAGATACAATCTCCCCAGGGCAGAGTAGAGGGGGAGGAGAACCTCTCTCAATTTACTAACCATTCCACTTCTGATCCACCCCAGGATGCCATTGGCCTCCTTGGCCACCAGGGCCCACTGCTGGCTGATGGCCATCCTGCTGGCCACCCGGACCCCCCAGGTCCCTTTCTCCTACACTGGTCTCCAACAGTTCAGATCCCAACCTATACTGGTACCTGGGGTTGTTCTTGCCCAGATGCAAGACTCTACATTTGCCCTTGTTATAGTTGATTACATTTCTCCTCTCCCAGCTCTCCAGCCTGTCCAGGTCCTGCTGAATGGCAGCACAGTCTGCTGGGGTGTCAGCCACTGCTTCCAGCTTTGTGTCATCAGCAAACTTGCTGATAGTGCATTCTAATCCTTCATCCAAATCATTAATGACTAGATTTTATCAATAGATATTAAGGCCAGTATGAACCATTACATTTTCCCATCTGAGCAACACATACAGCATGAGTATTTTGTCCAGTTGGGAACTGAAATCAACATTTTTAGAGGTTTCTCCTAAGCTGCCTAATCTCTGACTGCTCAAAGCTAAAGTTGATGCAGGTCTGTCATGCAGTTAACAGGTCCAGGATTAACTGCTCCATATGCCACCTAATTGAGCATTATGGTACCACTTGTCACTCCCTTAACAAACTCTCCTTTTTTCTCACTTAGTTTCAACCATCCGATGGCTGCCCTGGAAGTGAGTACAAAGTGCTCCAGGAAGTGGTCCAGGAAAGTGGTAAATCTGTCTCAGTTTGCATGACTAAGCACTCGAGTAAATGTCATAAGCCAGTCATTTCTATCGACAAGACACCAATCATGAACATTCAGCATCCTCTCTCCTGTGAACAGCACTGAGCTGTCTTCCTCTTCACTTCAACCTGACAGTGCTGGCATCTGGCTCTTGTGTCTTGCAGTGACAAAATGATTTGTTGCATAACTTCTAAGACATCATGGAATTTCATTCGAGTTTTGTAGACAAACTGTCGTCTGTGGAAATAGTGGTAAAGGAAACAATTTCACTTCCTAGTATTCATGACATAATTTGTAAAGAGGTTACTGAGGTTTGTTCTTCTCACAGGGTCTGGATCATTATCTGCAGGCCTCCAGCATCACAGTCCTTTTCCTGTGCTTAACTTAATCTTCTAATTGATTCCAGGAAATAAAATTAGGACATTTCTGATGGACACTAAACAAGCAATATGAACTTTATCCAGGGAGGTCAAAGGTCTGTCTTTCAAAGGGGTAATTTATTTTCATTATTTCGGAAGTAAATTGGTCTACTAGCAAAGAGAAGCTGTTACCAGCTTTCACTACCTCCTAAGAGATGAAATCTGCAGTTACCTAAACACAGCAACAGACCTGCAGTTTACTCTGATAACACTCAAAGTAATCCGTGCCATGTTGCATTCTCACACCGAGAATATTCTCTGCACATACCGGAGCACGTTGGAAGATAGCATTTTATTCAGCACTTTTAAAGAGGGAAGTGCTATCATAGAGAAGGAAAAATGTTGATATGCTGTCTTAAGTACAGAGTGCCAGGTGTTTCACAAGATGCAAAATCACTCTGGGCATCCCTTCCTGCTTTTGAGGATCTCCAAAATACAGCATGGGAATGGATGACCTTTTGAGTTCCCTTCCAATCCCTGATTTTCTGTATGATTCTGTGAATTCTTTCTCGTTTCACCAGTTTATTCTGTAAAATTTTAGCCCACACATCAGGTCAGTGCAATTCTTAGTCATAGCTAGTCCATAGTCTGAATCATCTTTAAAAGAGAACAAATTTCTTAAAGGCCGTAGAGGAAAAAAAGCTACTTCACGCTGTCATACCAAATACTGACTTAGCCCTGCTGCACAGAGAAGAACCTCAGAACCCAGTTATGAGCTTGTGTCCTTCTTTGTGAAGTACAACCGAGTCTGCAATATGAATAGAGACAGTAAAACTCATCAATACACACCAAATCAGGCCGACATGGGGCTGGTTGAAGATGACAAATGACTTTGCATATTTGCATGGTATATAATTCCCATATCATAAAAATCAATGAAAGCATCTCTCCTGGCTGCATAAGATTACTGTCATCACTATAATCATAGTAAAACCATTAGTTCATTCATAGTGAGCCTCTTCTTACCTTAATTGCCTTAGCTCTGCTGATCAGCCCGTCTTGCTGAGCACTTCCAATGAGCATATCTACTTTCTGAAGTGGAGGGCGCTGCAACGCTTTAGCCAAAGGTTCCTGAAGGTAAATTCCATCCACCACTGGGCCCCAGTACTGGAATGGGCCACTTATAGCTAGGAGCTAGGTTAGCAAGAAAGCAATAATAATAGTGCAGTTAAATTAGTTTATCCTGATCATGTCAATTTCATTGATGGTTCAGACAACCAAGTTGATAGCCTTCATGTGAACAAGTCACTAAGTACCTTAGTTTGTGCATCATTGAGGACACGAGCAGGCAACTGGTTAAGACAGGCTACAATTCCCTCACTGGTGGATGAAGGACATTTTAGATCTTCAGCCAAGACTGCTGCTTGTGCTTGTGCTCTCCTCTTAGTAATAATGGATGCTGGAGAAAAGGCTGAACCTCCCTGGAAAAGAAAGACAGTATCAACTAACACATGCTGCTAAAACATCTCTATTGGGTCCCTTGGTGCAGTAAAAGAGATGAGAAGCAACATTGCCCAGCTGCAGAATGTAAAACACTGGTATTCAAATCACAATAACCCATTTCAAGCTCTGCCATGGCTATTTTGGAAGACCGCTGAAAAGTGTCTATGTTATGTCTATAATCAAGTCACGAATCTTCCAGTAAACTTTGCTGAAGGGGAAATATTCAGACAGAAGCGGATACAAAGCAGGTGCTTGTAAGGCACATCAGGGAATGGAGACCTCATCTTACAAGAAGAGACTTAACACAGTTTTACTTCATTACCTGTGATAAAAAAGAACTAGGGGCAGGCCTCATCTTTAGAAATGTATCCATGAAGAAGAGCTATTCATAGAATCATAGAATCATTAGGGATTGGAAGGGACCTTGAAAGATCATCTAGTTCAATGCCCCTGCCAGAGCAGGATCACTTCACTGGAGAAGCCGTGGAATCAGAACCACCTGATCACTCAGTTCCAACTCCCCCAGCACAGGCAAGGACACCCCACCTTAGACCAGGCTGGCCAGAGCCTCATCCAGCCTGGCCTTAAACACCTACAGGGATGGCACCCCAACCACCTCCCTGGGCAACCCATTCCAGGCTCTCACCACTCTCACAGTGAAGAACTTCCTCCTCACATCCACTCTAAATCTACCCATCTCCAGCTTTGCTCCATTCCCCCTAGTCCTGTCGCTACCTGACATCTTAAAAAGTCCCTCCCCAGCCTTTTTGTAGGCCCTCTCAGATACTGGAAGCCCACAATAAGGTCACCTGGGAGCCTCCTCTTCTCCAGACTCAACAGCCCCAACTCTCTCACTCTGGCCTCATAGGAGAGCTGCTCCAGCCCTTTCATCATCCTCCTGGCCCTCCTCTGCACTCACTCCAGCACATCCACATGCTTCTTGTACGAAAGGGCTCCAGAACTGGACGCAGTGCTCCAGGTGGGGTCTCACCAGTGCGGAGTAGAGGGGGAGAATCACCTCCTTTGACTTTCTGGCCACACTTCTCCTGATGCAGCCCAGGATCCAGTTTGCTTTCTGAGCTGCAAGTGCACACTGCCGGCTCATGTTGAGTGTTTTGTCCACAAGCCCCCCCAAGTCCCTCTCCTCAGGGCTACTCTCCAGCCAGTCACTGCCCAGCCTGTATTTATGCTTAGGACTGCCTCAACCCAGATGCAGGACCTTACACTTGGTCTTGTTGAACCCCATCAGGCTGGCTTGTGCCCACCTCTCCAGCCTGTCCAGGTCCCTCTGGATGACATCCCTGCCCTCCAGTGTGTTGGCTGCGCCACACAGCTTGGTGTTGTCAGCAAACTTGCTGCGGGTGCCTTTGTCCAAGTCACCAACAAAGATGTTGAACAAGACTGGTCCCAGGACAAATCCCTGAGGGACATTCCTTAGGGCGAAGCTGGTACAAGGCCAAATGGGCACTAACTATTCATATGGAGTGTAAATGAATGTTGGCTGGAAATATTAAGATAGCTAACCCAAGCAGAAGTGAAGAGCTGTGACCAGAGATAGTAGGAATAAGATGCTAAACTAAGCTGCAGAGCATCAGCCTGAGCCATAGCACATCAAAATCACCACATAGGCTGCAGCCTAATCTCTACAATAGATTCTTTGTTTTCTACAGCTGTTCCAGCATGGAAATGGTCCTCACCAAGAAATGATGCAGCAACATTGCTGAGTAACCATGAGAAAAAATGCTCATTGAAAATGCACGTAAATTAGCATCAATCTGCTAATATCTGACCTAGAACAAAATGGTTCTGACACAGTTCAAATGACTAATTTCCAAACATTAACATCACTTTACTATAATAACTGCCAAGATTAACTTCTGTTTTCTAAAAACGCCCACACCCTACCTGCATGGTATGAAAGACCCCGACCTTATCAACCAATTAACTTCTTAAAGAAATTGCTCAAAAACAACCACAAGGTTGAAAAAAAAAAACCAGGAGCAAGTTAAAAAGAAACAGAAAACCAGTACATCTATAATTTGAAATTGTCTCAGAGGCTGAGCCTGAAGAACTCTGTGCCATCCCGGCCAGCACTCAGCACTTGTATTTCAAACAGACTCCCTGACACTGGTAGGACAGCATTTCTCACAACTGGAGGTTAGTAGTTGGCTGTAGAGACAGAATTTTAGTTCACTGTATACAGCATTTCCAGTGCTGTCTTCCTGAAAGGCTTCTCCTCCTTTTTAAGGGATCTGGAAAATAAGCGCTGTTACTAGACTAATGACTGAGGTGCAGATGGTTGCAGGTAAGCAAAGGAAAAGCTAAGATTGTCACTCCTGGGGCAATCGAAGAGCCATTTCTGGTTTTAAGAAGACTTGAAGCAGGAATATACAGCACTTGGTCTTATTCCTCACTTTGGCCCTCAGTTTAGCTGAGAACTCAAGTGAGCAATGGGCTTTATTCCCATGTTGGTTTTGCAGTGGCCTATTTTGTGTTCGTCAAGCACAGCACTTGCCAACTTCATAACCAGGTGGATGGATGATGGCAGAGCAGTGGACGTGATCTATCTTGACTTCAGTAAAGCGTTTAACACAATCTCTCACAGCATCCTTGTAGCCAAACTGAGGCAGTGTGGCCTGGATTTTCAGGTAGTATGGTGGATCATGAACTGGCTACAGGGTAGAAGTCAGAGAGTGGTGGTCAATGGGACAGAGTCTGGTTGGAGGCCTGTATCTAGTGGAGTGCCCCAGGGATCGGTGCTGGGACCGGTCCTGTTCAATCTATTCATTGATGACTTGGATGAGGGATTGGCATGCGCTGTCAGCAAGTTTGCTGATGACACAAAGCTGGGTGGTGTCGCCGACACCCCTGCAGACTGTGCTGCCATTCAGCGAGATCTGGACAGGCTGGAGAGCTGGGCTGAGAGAAATCTAATGAGCTATAACAAGGGTAAGTGTAGAGTCTTACATCTGGGCAAGAACAACCCCAGGTACCAGTATAGGCTGGGGACTGACCTGTTGGAGAGTAGTTTAGGAGAAATGGACCTGGGGGTCCTGGTGGACAGCAATCTGGCGAATACATTCCTCAACATCAGATCTCAATTTGCTCAGCATATTTTATCCAGCATTCAGTACTTTTAAATGGCATTCACTTAAAACTAAAGAAAATCATAAAAACTCTACAGGATTTCAGTTTTGTAAATTCTGGAAAATTTCACAAATTTTTGAAAGTGGTAGTTTCTGTGGCAATTTTGAAGTTGCCTTATTAAAAGATAGAGGGAAGAGTTTACTGAGAGCAGACAGCAGCAGACGACATTCAGTGGGACCAAGGGAAAGCATCCTCGTGTGTGCTTCCTTTCGAACACCTCTCCTCTCAGGGACGTCAAAAAGCTGCACAAAGGTCCCGTGTGTGACATCTCTACAAGCTGAAAAACTGCCCTTGGGTGAAGAACTGAAGTATTGGACAAGGTTCTGGACATATGTGTCCCACAGTTCTTGTCTTCAAGGCAGAGCTGAAAGCTTGGACAGCACTGAATGGCTATGGGCTAGAATCAGGTGTGGACCAAGCTTGAGGAGTGAAACAAAAACCCAAACCTGAAACTACATTTGTGAGGTGAGGAGCACTCTTATTTTGAGCAGTTGGAACAGGCTTACGTGCTCTTCTTTATTCTGCCTTTTTTTTCTATTTTCCACGGTAATGGCCACCTCTTCGGTTTGCTTTTTCTGACAACATTTGTGCTCAGGAAGCAAGCCTTGTGTTTGGGGTTTGAAAGAGATATGGTATCCATACGGTTATTCACATCTATTTTTCATTGAGACTGGAAGCAAGTGATGGAGGAACTTGAGATATCGTTCCAGCAGTATTTGGAAGCAATACCATCATGCTCCCTTCTCCGGTCCATTCACTAGAAGCTATGGAAACAAGGCTCATTCTACCGCAGAAATTAGGCTAACAAAACTGCACCAGCTCTCTGTTTTTCAAATTCACATCACAATTAAGTCCTGTCCTAATGAAATGAAGCCTCAGGAACAAATAACAGAGAGAATACCTTGAGTGTCCAGAATTAAATTTCTTCCTTTCTGAGCCTGCAGTTTTCATATTGAAGAGAAATCTTCCCTAAACACTGCAGCCCCATTAGACGCAGCCTCAGGACTCAGAAAGCAACATGGATATGCTCACCATTTCCCTCTTTCCCTATAAAACTGAAATATTTATTTGTGTGATTAGTCCTAGTAGCCAGTAATGAAGGAGATGCATGCTTTAAAAAATAGGACTATTTAGTCAGAAGCAGAAGAGCAGAAGGACTGTTCATCTCCATTATAGGACAACCATATTACCACAGGAAACCAACAATCATGAAATCACCTCCAAAATAACAAACACTGCGTACTTTCTGTTGGTCCCTTGCTTTAATTTTTTGGCAATCAAACACAAGAACTAAACAAGTCCATCGAAAAATAACAGCTGAGACAACACATAATCCTGAGTGCAGATTTGCAAAGCAAACTTCTAAAACTGTGACCACTGTTTGTCTTGCCAGCACAAGTTACCTCCTATCAGCATCACTGGGAAGGCTGGACAGGGAACTGAAGCCACACATGGTTCTTCTAGTTTTAGCTGTCCTTATGGACTGACTTGTTGTCATCAGAGGAAGTTCCAGTGATGCTTTTGACAATAACTTGGATGAAAACATCCAGTAGTGAACTGCTGAGAAGTGATTCCAACCGTGTTGCACAATCCACACCAGCAGTACTGCACTGCCTGCATAAACCCACAGGAACAGCAGGAACATTGCAACGCTAGGCAACAGCTGCTACTGTAACAGGTGACGGAATCAGAAATGAAAGGCAAAGCCTTCCCGTCTTCACTACTGCTTAGGCAACTAGCCACAGGATGAGAAGGCAGCACCTGAGGCTGCCAGGGGAGGGTTAAGTTGGATATGAGGAAGCCCTTTCTCATTGCAATGGACAGCAGTGGTGGAGTCTCCATCCCTGAAGGTGTTGACGAACAGCCTGGCTGTGGCCCTTAGGGCCCTAGTCTGGCCAGTGTGGTGATATTAGGTCCTGGGCTGGCTCAGAGCCTCAATATTTTCCAGCCTCAATAATTCTGTGATTCTGTAAAGAAACCAGCAGCTTTGAAAGTATTCCTTTATTTCTCTCTTCAAAATTACAGGTTAAGCTGGACAGTAGAAATTCAGACATCAATGACATTGATGAGGGCACAGAGTGTCTGCTCAGCAAGTTTGCCGACGACACCAAGCTGGGAGGCTTGGCTGATACGGCTGAGGGCTGTGCTGCCATCCAGAGAGACCTGGACAGACTGGAGGTTTGGGCACAGAGAAACCAGATGAAGTTCAACAGGGACAAGTGCAGAGTCCTGCATCTGGGGAGGAATAACAAACTCCACCAGTACAGGCTGGGAGGTGATCTACTGGAAAGCAGTCCTGTGGAGAGGGACCTGGGGGTCCTGGTGGACAACAGGTTAACCATGGCACAGCAATGTGGCCTGGTGGCCAAGAAGGCCAATGGGATCCTGGGGTGTATTAGGAGGAGTGTGTCCAGCAGATCGAGGGAAGTTTATCTCCCCCTCTACTCTGTCCTGGTGAGGCCTCATCTTGAGGACTGTGTTCAGTTTNAAGAAGCTGATGAATGCAAATAAGTACTAAGTGAAGACGAATTCTTGTTTTGACATCAGGCTCTGAACATCTGAGTTGAGGCTTGGTAACTCTAGCAAATTTCCCTGTGAAACATCATAGCTCACAGACCTCAACTGGTGCTACCCTGTACAGCCCAGTTATCTCTCCATCAGCCCTTGCTGCTGATCTGAAGAGATAAAGAAAAAGAATGTATGGTCCTATACCAGGTTTGCATGACGAGGTTTTTGTACAGGGAAGCTACAGGGGTGGCATCATGGACCTGCCACTGGGAAATGTCCCCATAGTAGAGCAAGGAAAGACTGTGAGAAAGCCTTTCCATAAGGAGGAAGAAGACCGCGTTTGATAAACTGCAGCCAACTTCTTTGTCCTCCTCTACCATTCCAGGGAAGGATGTAGAGAATTTGGAGTAAAGTTGAGCATGCAAAGAGAGGAGGGGTGGGGAAAGTGATCCAGTTTTTATTTCTCATTATTCTACTCTGACAAAGGATAAATTAAACTAATTTCCCCAAGTCAAGTCTGTTCTGCTTGTGATGGTAACTGGTGAGTAATCTCTCCCTGTTCATATCTCAACCCAAGGAACTTTCATTATATTTTCTGTCCAATGTCCAGCTGAGGAGAGGAAGTGGTAAGTGGCTTTGGTGGGCACCTGGTGTCTAGGCATGTTGAATCCACCACAGTTCTGTTCCTGTAGCTGTACCTGGAATCATACCGTTTCCCTATAAACTGCAGGACTGAACATCTTTTAATCCCCTATTTACCCTGGAAACTCTCTTTTGCAAAGTTTTACAAAACCACTCTACAACAGATCTAATGGTTAGAAACTTCACTGCAACCAGTTTGTATCACCCACAGTGTGCAAAGCCAAAACCTTCTTCCTCTATCACATCATGACCTCTTGTTTTTCCAACCTGACTTGAAACTGAAAAATGCTTGAGCCACATTTGCCCCTTCAACACATGCATTCACTTCCAATTCACATGGTTCCTCTGGTGGCTGTAAGGCTGCAGACTCCTGTCAGCAGAGCCTTTCTGTGCCTACAGACACGCTGCAGCCAGTGCAAAGAGCAACAACAATGCCACCACCCAGACAGTGAGGTCTAGAACTACCCGATGCAAACAGTCAAACCAATGAAATGTCCTGGTAGTTCTACTTTCCCCAAAGAGTTAGATGCTCCGTTAAAGACAGGTACCCTCCAGGCTCAGATTCTACAGTTCCCAGCCAGAAGCAATTGTCAGACCATCTGGTTTAACCTCCAGGATTTCCTGATGGATGAGCTCAAGTGCTTCCTATCACTTAAAACATGGATTGTGTTTGTCTAAAGCCCGATCTTGCATGAAGCATTTAAGCTGGGCTCAGAGACACTGCAATGTATGGACATCGCAGTCTCCTCCTTTGCAGTTTGTCCCTCAAGACAATTACTCTGCTGATAGAAAATGGTGCTTTATTTCTGCTTGAGCAGATCTTCAGTTTCAGTTAACACCAGATTAGAGACACTGCTTAGACCCCACTATTTTTCTCCCTGCAGAAATAAGCAAGCAGCAACTAAGTGACCACTAACACTCCTTTGCAATCAGTTTCACACATTATTCTCTACCAGAGCACAGTTAAACTATTTTAAAAAATGTTTTCAATCTGAAGCCTTTTCTTTTTCCCCTTTCAGGGTTGTTTTTCAGTGTCCCGAATTGCTTTTCCTCAGACATTTAAATCTGCAAAGCAGCAAGTTCTTACAACACACCAAGGCTGCAGGGCTCTATGCAAAGACATTAATGTCATTTTTCTGGGCTTTAGGACAAAGTTTGTCTTCAAGAGCTTGGAGGAGTAGAAATCTTTGTGCCCAACTCAGAGAGTCTCTGTCACAGCTAAGGAGCTGTGTGGCAGACATGTGGCAAACGCTAGTACACGCAGCATGACAGGGAATTGGCAAGTCAGGCCATGTAATAGAAAGGGAGAATGAGATACAAACATTTTCCCTCCATGACCACCTACTAGAACTGTGATTTCCAGAGAAAAATAGGGAAAAGGGGGTGGTGCTCTATCTTCAATCAAAACTAACATTTTGAAGAAGGAAGATTTGTTTTTTCACATGAGTCTCATCAAATCTTCTTTTGCTGTAATCAGGGATGGTCTGCAAGTGCAATGTTCCTCTCTTAAGTGACTCACTGGGTGCTTGTGTCAGGTTAGTGACTGAATTATAGGATAGAAATACTTCTAAGATGACAGGAGTAGCCCTACTTAGTTGGCATCAAAATTTTCCTTCATCTAGATGCAAATATTACCTGATCAATTTTCTTACCATTGAAAACAAGTTGTTAGCTGAGTGCTCTGAAAGAGCAGACTGGGTCTCAATGCACAAGACAGACAGCTACCATGAAGAGGCAAAATTTACATGGAAGTGGAGAACTTTGTTTATCTCCCTCCTCTAAGACACCATCAACTCTTCTGGAAGCACGGCAGAGACCGTGGCAAAGATGTATTGTGTTTCCAGTGGAGCATGAGCTATGAAGCAAGTCCCATTGCTTCTGTATTGTGACCCGTCCTTCCTGCTCAGCCTGAGACCTGCCCCATTCCTGAGTGCATTTAGGACAGAACCTAAGATCATCCAATGCAGCCTAAGGCAGATATAGGTGAGGAAGACTGAGGAAAGGCAGAGCTATTCCCCTGCTATTCCCAAATGTGGTGCACTCATACCCTGGCCTGTGATTTTTCAGCAGTTCCAGAGGTATTGTACATCCAGCCTGTGAATGCCATTAAGGAATATGCATGCCACATCCCTGTGACTTGAAGAAGTCAATAAGGTCCAAACAATCAGAAATAGCTGGTGGTGATAACCATGAAGCATTATGGTAAAAAAAGCTTCCTGGAGCACTGACTACGAGCTGACAAAGTTCTGTGTTTAGACTGAGTTGCTTATCACACTCCCTAATGCTTTCCTGTCGCTTCAAAGCGAGGACTGCTAGCACAGCCAGTCAAAGAGAAAGGATATTCTCCTGAAATTACCACAGCTCCAAACGCTGGCACAACTTGCAGAATTTGATCAGTGTCTCCTGATTCCATTAGCACTTTCACAACAGCTCCCACACTTGTCAGCTTTTGGTTTTCATCAACAGACTGGCACCACAATGAGCAGCTACCCAGCTCTGCTTGGGTTTTCTGGGTTTTTTTATTTATTTTACTTGCTTTTCTGTTTGGTTTGTTCATTTGTTTTATTTGTTGAGGTGTTTTTCTTTTTTTTCATTTCACTACACAGAATCAGGTATATGAAGCTTTCCAGATCACATCTTGATTATAAAATCAAAGTGCAAATCCCTTTGACTTCTCTACTTATATCTGCAGCATGATATTCCTGAGTGACAGTAATCAGGCTACTTAACAGGCTAATATCTTTGTTTCCCCATTTCAGCCCAAGATGAGAGGTTTTGAGGCTTCCATTTCTGCCTTTTGCACAACAGATGTGAAAATACCCTTCACAGTCAAGACTTCACTCCATATTCTGTCATTGCTGATACTGAGCTTAAACTATTTGCAGATAGCAGGTACAGAGTAAAGAACACGGCAAACACTGCCTTTCTGTCGGGGCCAGGAAGAGGGGAAAACAAAGTTTGTGCTTCCCTCGGTCAAACTGAAAAAAACTAGCAAAACAACATGAAACGGAACTGTTGGGGACTGAACATTACCAGATACATAGATTTGGAAGAAAAAAAAACCAAAAAAAAGAGAGAGAGAGAATCTTTTTTTGGGTAAGTAGTTTAAAACAAGCTTGTTTTGCTCTTTTTTCTGTCTGCTACAACCAGACGCTGATGCACTGCATTGAAAACCCACTTGTTTTTCTCAGCCCATAGATAAAAAGTGTCTTGGGTAGTGACTTGCAACAGGAACCTCATCTGTTGCAAACACTTTGAGAGCCTTCCTTATTTCTCAGAGAGGAAGTATGTGGCCTGTTTGGCAAATACTGCTCTACATGACAGCGTGAACTTCACACAACACACTCATTCGACTAGCTGATCATCTCAACCTTCCTGGCAGCATGAGAGCAGTGTTGTGACTACAGCGTCTTTGGGAAACACTGCAGCCTGGAGCATCATGCCTGGCACTTGAAGGTAATCATTGCTCTGATGCCTCTCACACTATCTGCATATGTGATGAAACGCTGCAGTTCTAGTCATAGAAACGGGAGCTGAATTTCATTAATGACGACAGTTTTCAGACCATGAATTTCAAGTACCACCAAAAGGAGAGACAGAAAACCCTACCTTGCTCCTTTTCCTAAGGAGTGATACTAAAGATAGAAGGACCAAGGAGCCAAAAGCTTTTTGCTGGAAGCTCACGGTAAGAGAGATGCACAGGACCTTAAGCTGAAGCAAACTGCATTTTGCTATAATTGAAACTATGAGCCTGGAGATTAATGGGCTTTTTATTCCAAGTGTAGCATTTTGGTGCTGTTTCACAGGTGCATGTGAATTACCTGTGAATTACCTTCATTACAGCATTACTTTGTTCTTTCTATGCACTAAGTTACAAGCGCTTTGAAGCTGAAAGGATGTTCATGTTGATTAACTATGTATTAAGACAAATACACAAAAACCCATAGAGCTTCTGAAATCTGAGCTGCTTTTTTCCCCATATGAAAAATAGCAGGATGCTGGTGCTTTGACTTGAAGGTAAATGGGATTCAGACACAACATGTAAACCTTATTAACAGTTAAATTCTAAGACCTTGTTAGAATAGACGTGCATGCCAGGTAATAAAAATCAAGCAGGGTATAGCATCTCAGGAATAATGACTGTCCTAACCTTACTCATCTTTGCTGAGGGGCTTTGCTCAGGTGCTTATCTTGCCTCTTAATTTCTCTTATTATTATTTGAATGTAATATTTTTTGAATAATTCTAAATATTTCTTCTAAAATGTTCTTACAAAGCCACAGACTGTCCTATGCACCTTAACTACTCCAGAAACATGTTTTCTCAGAGAAGGGACTCTGTAAGAGGAAATTACTGCTCTAGGTGCTGCACACAGAACGGAAGGCGTGGCTTCTTGGACTCACAGTGTACATCAGTGAGATTCTAGTCTCAACAAGTGAAGAGTTCATATCTGCTGAGAACTCTGCCACTGACAAAAGCAACATAGAGCGGGGCTGGGGATTCCTATGTTTCCTCAACTTCATTCCCCACCAGTCATGTGTTTGCAAACAGCTACAGCCAAAGCTGCTCACTTTCCTTAAATTGTGCACATGTGAAAAGGGGAGGGGAGGAAGGACCAGAGCCTGGAAGAGTGCAAATTTGATCTTAATGGTTAAATTCAATTCCCATACAAGCCTAAGAAAGTGGCCTGTAAGTGGAGAAAGAAGCAGGTAGAGTTTGGTTTCCAGCCTGGTAGCACAGTGATCGCTCTGATCTCAACTCAAGCAGGAGTTTGGGCTGATAAGACAAGGTGAGTCTATTGTCAATTCTTCCCAAATCACCTTTGGTAAATGATTTTCTTCGGATCACCTTCTACCACAGAAGGATGCCACTTCTACTTGTACCCCAAACTCTGTCACCAAGTTTACATGAGATGCAGTGCCTGAAGCAGATGTATGGTTTAGAAAGAATATCGTTTATAAAACTGTTATTGTTCTGGCATTGACTTCAATGATAGAACATTAGCTCAGTCACAAGATGCTCTGAGTTTCCTACAAGTACATTTTTGCAGAGTATCTCAAAGTTTCAAAAAGCCACCATGAATTCTGTCATACAGTGATACAAAGGATCTAGGTTGTGCTGCCATTACCTAACGCAAGCTCAAGCTATTTAAGCCATCGTTTTATCACACACTTAACAGTCATGTGGGCTACAGTTTTAGAAATACTTAGAATTCTAATTATCATAGAATGATAGAACAGTTTCAGCTGGAAGAGACCTTCATAATGCACTATGAATCTAAACAATCACACACCAGTGCCAGTGAGTAAGGAGAAACAATGTTTTGCCTTCTCCATCCCAGCATTTAAAACAACACTGCCAACTTATTTCTGTCCCATTTTCAAATGTCTGAGAACTGATCTGTATCTCACTCCACTCCCACTGACAGAACTACAGGCACCTTTACTCAGCTAAAACACAAGATGACAAAAATCCGCTTAGAGATCTGTCATTCTCCTTTTAATCACCATGGACAAGTGAATCAGCAGCAGTGCTCATGGCTTTCCATTTGCTTATTTTTATTGAACCTTTCTGCTATGAGTCTAGAGAACACCCTGAACCCTCTGTTCCTTTCAAGGCTTTATGGTGCCACCAATGGTAATTAGTGACAGTAAAATAAAAGAGAAAATGTATTAAGACACAACAAACGATCACCAAAGTGACAACAAAGTCCACCACGTCACTGCTCCTCACCATTACTGTACCTGTTAACATCTGGCTTTTCCATCAGACAGATTCTTACACATTTACAGTAGCAGCACTGAGCTGAACACTGTCCTTTTGACTGCAGAGGTCCTTTGAGATGGAGGATTCATTCGTATGGCCAAGTGAGCCAGGACAGTTTTAGATGTGCTCTGAAGGAATACGAAGGACGCACAAACCTGTTGTCCAGCTCTCAATCTCTCTGGACTAGACAGCAAGTGCCTTAACTACAAATGGATTACAGGAAAACCTTCACAACCACTTCAAGTAGTTTCATATCAATGTTTAGAGCGTAGATCCCCAAATCTAGGCCTTCCTCTAAGGTGCCGCGCTTCTAAAAAGTTTGTGTGAGGCTTTCGGAAGTCTTTCCATCGCACAGAAATGCTTCATACCAATTTCCAAAGTGACTCAGGCACTCCTGAAAGTTACATCCACTGTAGAGTTACATCCACTTTCAGAGTAGGAAAAAAACCCCATGAAGACACCCCGTCACAAGTCTGGTTCCTACTAGGATGACTTGCTCTTCTGGCCTCTAAATACAAAGACCCAGAATAACAGGGTACATAGAGGTAGGACTTTCTGTTTTTCCATACTCAAGTCCTAGTCTCCTCTAAATAAATATTGCCTTTGTTAGAATCATAGCTAGGCATCAGATACTTATGCTGCCATGCTTGGCATCCACCTGGAATCATACTCACTTTCTGGTAACCCCAGCTTACTTACTAAATACTTCACTAGATCTGAAGTGCCCTTTTCAAGTTCTGCAAGAATCACAGAATCTCAGAACACTAGGGATTGGAAAGGACCTCAAAAGATCATTCGCTCCAATACCCCTGCCAGAGCAGGATCACCTAGATCAAGTGGAACTTGATCCAGGTGGGTTTTAAACATCTCCAGAGAAGGAGACTCCACAACTCCCCTGGGCAGCCTGTTCCAGTGCTGTCACCCTCACTGTGAAGAAGCTCTTTCTCACATTTATGTGGAAACTCAAATATTCCAGTTTACATCCACTGCCCATTACACCCAGCAGTTCTGTGTTCTTCTGGAACTGAGAGGCCCAGAACTGGACACGATGCTCCAGATGCGCTCTCACTAGGGCAGAGTAGAGGGGGAGAAGAACCTCTCTCAATTTACTAACCACCCTGCTTCTGATCTAACCCAGGATGCCATTGGCCTCCTTGGCCTCAAGGGCCCACTGCTGGCTCATGCTCATCCTGCTAGCCACCAGGACCCCCAAGTCCCTTTCCCCTACACTGCTCTCCAACAGGTCAGTCCCCAGCCTATACTGGTACCTGGGGTTGTTCTTGCCCAGATGCAAGACTCTACTCTGCTCTTGTTATAGTTCAGTAGATTTCTCCCTGCTCAGTTGTCCAGCCTGTCCAGGCCCTGCTGAATGTCAGCACAGCCTGCAGGTGTGTCAGCCACTCCTCCCAGCTTTGTGTCGTTCAGCAAACTTGCTGACAGAGCACTCTAATCCCTCATCCAAGTCATCCATGAATAGATTGAATAGAACTGGTCCCAGTACCAACCTTTGGGGACTCCATTAGATACAGGCCTCCAACTAGACTCTGTGCCATTGATCACTACTCTCTGGCTTCTACCCTGCAGGCAGTTCATGATCCACCTCACTACCCGAAAATCTAGACCACACTGCCTCTGTTTGGCTGTGAGGATGCTGTGGGAGACTGTGTCAAATGCTCATAAAAGTCTATGAGGTTGGTCAAGCATGACTTTCCCTTGGTGAAGCCATCTTGACAGTCCCTAATGACCCTCCTGTCCTTGATGTGCCTGGAGACAGTGTCAAGGATAAATTGTTCCATCGCCTTTCCTGGGATGGTGGTGGGGCTGACCAGTCTGTATTTATCTGAGTCCTCCTTCTTATCCTTTTTGAAGGTTGGAGTGACATTTGCTGTCCTCCAGTCCCTAGACACTTCTCCTGATCCCATGACTTAGCAAAGATAATGGAGAGTGGATTAGCAATGACTTCTGCTGTCTCCTGTAGCACTCGTGGGTGCATCCCATCAGGGCCCATGGATTTGTGTCCATCCAGTTTGCTCAACTTATCCCTAACCCAGCCCTCATCAACCAGGGCAAACTCCTCTCTTGTCTCAACTCCCTCTGGGGCCTCAGCAGTCTGGGGCCTGATATCAGGACAGCCCCCAGAAGTATAGACAGAGGCAAAGAAGGTGTCCAGAATCTCTGCTTTCTCTGTATCCTCTGTCTGCAGGGCACCCACCTCATTCAGCAGGGGCCTACACAGCTTCTAGTTTTAGTTTTACCTGCAATGTATTTGAAGAAGCCCTTTGTGTTGCCCTTGACCTCTCTTGCAAGGTTTAATTCCAAGGAGGCCTTGGCTTTTCTAGTTGCATCCCTATATCCTCTAAGTAGAACCTTATAATCACCCCAAGTAGCCATCCCTTTCTTCCATGATCTATAGACTTTCTTCTTCCTCTTCAGTTTGTCCACCAGCTCCCTGTTTAACCACACAGGTCTTCTGGCTCCCTTCCTTGACTTCCTACCTGCTTGAACGCTCTGATCTTGGGCTTCAAAGAAGTGGTCTTTGAATGCTAAGCAACTATCTTAGGCTCCTTTACCTGCCATTGCCCTGTCCCATGGGATTTCCTCTAGAAATTGCTTGAAAAGGATGGAGTTTGCCCTGCTGAAGTCCAGGGTTGTGATTCTGCTGGGTATTCTGTTCCTGACACGAGATCCTGAACTCCACCATCTCATTGTCACTGCCCTGAATCTTCACTGCTTCAACCAGACTCTCCTTGTTGGTGAGCAGTGCTGCAGCCACAGAGCGCAGCAGAGATGATGTTTCCAGGTTTTTATACGACTTCTCTGGCTCACATCTACAGCCCCGTTGAGCTCTCTATCACTATGCCCAGGAAATTTTGCTGGCCAACTTAAAGATGAGCCAGGAACATCTCTAATATTCACAGCCAAAGTATT
This sequence comes from Rhinopomastus cyanomelas, assembly GCA_013400115.1. Taxonomy (NCBI): domain Eukaryota; kingdom Metazoa; phylum Chordata; class Aves; order Bucerotiformes; family Rhinopomastidae; genus Rhinopomastus; species Rhinopomastus cyanomelas. The sequence goes on from VXBP01007020.1 coordinate 55,679, forward strand.
GGTTGTAATATTCCTGTGAGTCTACCTCTTACTCCTGATGGGATACAACTAAGAAAAGAGTTGCTGAAATCAAACCTGGGTGTTGGGGAAAAAAAAATCAGCGTTAATTCAGCAAATTATAATCTTGGAGGCAGAGAGTGTCTGCCAAAATGAATTCTAATTTCAGGTTTAAAAACATTGGTGCATTTAAGTGGAGAATAACTGTGTGTTTTCTATCAAGAGAGACCCTTTGTTCAAGAATGAATATATCAACAATTTATTTAAATTTAAGGCTACTCTTTCTATTCAGCTTCTAGACTTCTTGCATCAGACAATGAAACAGGTTTTTTGTTCTTGTGAAAGCAGATTTCAGACACTAGCACAGCTGCATCCTACAGATGTGCCATAACCTCAAGTGCAGACAGTGAGAGGGTAATGTGCCATTTGGCCAGTGAAATGGAGACTTCAGCAAAGAGCCTTTGGGAACAAGCACTGAGAAGATTGAAAATCAGAGGAGGTAGAGTCAAACTGTGAATTACCATCTGGTCTAGCACTCATCTACTTGCATACGATAAGAGACAAATTATCTTTCTTTTGAAGGGCACTTTATTCTCTAGGGTGTCATTCCAATCTTGCTGTAAGACACCAGAAATGTATGTTATTAAGCAATATATTCAATTCTGCCTATCTTACTCCAGGACAGACAACTAGGAATAGTGTCTCCCTCATTTCAGCAGCACTGCCTCTCAAGTTAGACATCTCCCCAGCTATCACCATCAGCCCCTGGTCTGTTGTAAGCAAAGAGCAGCAGCTTAGCAAAGGCAGCCATTACCTGTGAAATACTTAGCTTAGAAAAACTGGAAGCTGGAGATTGCCCACTGAATGCTGCCAGAGCTCCTGTTACCGTTTTCACAGACACATATTTTTAAAAAAATAATTACCTACCAGTTAGTGATCTTATTTCACTTCAAAATACAATTTTAAGCTCCTGGAAACATACCACAGCATGAGGTAACTCCCACAACCTGAGGCTTTTCTCTCTGTCCTCTGTTGAGGAAAATTAGGATGTGCTCAGTGAAGCCATGAGAAGGAACCTTCCTTCTCTCAGTATGTAGTCCCACAACTGTCAGAACCTGTTTCTTGTACATCCACCACAACAAGTATCAGAAGAATTTGCACCACTGGCTTTTTGCAACAGAAATGTTTTGGTTTCAAACTTTTTGAGGCAAGGAGTACTTTAAAAAAAAGAAAGAAAACCAACATTGCCAATATTTGCTGAGAGCACAAATGCATCAGAAAACAAACCACCAAGCAACGTTCTCAATGTTCACCAATAACCCAACATAATGTGCACACACAGTGCTGAAAACCAGACATATCAATGAAATTAACCTCTTTGTAGCTTCAGGAACTTGCAAAGCTGTACAGAACTTGTAGATGAAGTGACTGCAGGGACATGGCTTTACTGTGACTTCCTATTGTGCTGAGGTACTGCTAACGGAAACTTTTACTACATCGTGTTGTTCTGAGCAACTTCCCTAGCTGTGGTTTTCTGCTATTCCCCTGATAAAAGCACCAAAGTGGTGAGAACTTAGCAAGCATGTAAAACTCTCACATGAATTTGACACAAGACTTCTCAAAGGCAAAACTATATAAAACTGGAGACTCTCCAACTAAGTAATTTCTCATCCGCTGGCACAGCAAGTGTCATTCTGATATTTGATTTCAATGTCTCCTTCAACACAGGTCTGAAGAACTTTGACAGAATTGGACAGCACAATGGGAAACACTCTGAGAATGCTGAGAGCCACTGCAGAAACAAACACACCGAGCCAGGCGGGTAAGCACCCATTTCACTTCTTTCCAGAGAGCGCGTGTTCAAAATACGCGGTACGTTCATCCCTGCGTCCTCCTTCATTTGCCTGATGCAGTAAACACTGCACTGCGTGGGAGAAGAGCATCCTCTAGACAAAGCTTATTCTTAGCTACGTTCTAGCTCATTTTCCAAGAAGTACTTTAATTAAAAGAGCCAGGTGTTGAAACTACTCTCTGCTGGTGCTCACTGAATGAGGTTCCTTTCACTTTAGAAAGCCCTGAAACGACCACTGCAGACATGACAAATACTGTACTTTGCAGTACTCCTATATGGTATCTGATACTGATTGGATCTTGAACTTTGGTTTGGATTTGTTTAAGGTGAAAAACCTTAATGATGTGATGTTTGCACTGAACCTGAAGCCCACCACAGGAGAGCTGCATTAAAAGCAGCTCATAGTCAGACTGTCCTCAGGTTTCTTAATAAAGCTTATGCAGAATACTCATTTCACAGGCCAAGCTGCCGAAGGGGGATCTAACACATCTGCCCCACCTACACATGAAAAAAAATCAGGTTGCCAAAATTAGGCTGGTAGAGGCCATGACTCTGAGGGGGAAATCAAGGGATCCAGTGACCTGTTCCTCCCAGACTGTGAGTAGGTAGAGAGTCAGTGAAGCTTCAGCTCTCCTGTCACAATATGACAGACAGTGGATACAAGAGCTGCAGCAAATCACACCTTGAAGGGGAAGAAACAGGTTTGGGGTTTGGCTTTGGGTTTTATGTTGGGTTTTTTTGAGAGACCCATAAAAGGAACTATGTTTTTGTGAAGAGTATCTTATGCAGATATTCCCAACAGCTGCTGCCACAAACACTGTGATCATCAAAACAGACACTACACAGGCAGGTACTCAGGGCAAGATCTCACAAATGAGCAGGGGAGTGAGGGGTCATGGCCACAGCTCTGACGATGTTTTGTCAGCTAAAAGTCAGGATTTAGCAGAGCTAAGGCAAACTGCATCGCCTTTAGTGACTTAAATAGGACCCCTAAAAGATAACTCAGCAAACACTGATAGCAAAGTGATTGCAAGAAGGGAGTAGCCATTTAGGAATTCAGAGCTCAATCTACATGCACTCTCCTACATGTCTGGCACATCTTTGTCAAATCCTGCTGATCTAGTGAGGCAACAAGTCTCCCACAGCTGCAATGGCATTGCAAAGGTCGTAAGGACGTCTCAGATGCTCACACTGCTGAAATTGCACTGGGCTCCTACGTTTGAGCACCCAAAGGCAGCTTTTGGGCCACCAAAGTTATCAGAAGAATGGAACATGTCCTTTGAAGACAGGCTGAGAAAGCTGGGATTGTTCAGCTTGGAGAAGTGAAGGCTCCAGGAAGACCTTACTGCAGCCTTTCAGTGCTTAAATAGGACTTAAAAAAAAGAAGATGAGAACAGTCTTTTTTAGCAGCACCTGTAGCAATAGGACGAACGGTAATGCTTTCAAACAAAAATACAGTAGACTGAGATTGGATAAAAAGAAGGAATTTTCGCAAGGAGTCTGTTGACAGTGCCACAGGTTGCCCAGAGAAGTGGTAGAAGACCCATCACTGTAAACATTCAGGGTTGAACGTCAGGTTGAACAGGGCTTTGAGCAGCCTGATCTAGCTGACTGTGTCCTTACGCATTGCAGCAGGGTTGGACCACATGACCTTAAAGTTCCCTTCCAACACGAGCCATTCTATGATTTAGCAGCCTGCACAGCTCTTTGGGTGTAACTCTTACTCTGGATAAGACCAGCATCTCTAATAAGGTCTTGATTAAAGATTGGAATACAAACTTCAGTACTGTCACCCAAAGCCAATGGAAACAGACTTTTGAAAAGGAACTTGGTACTACAGGCATTGGTAGTTGGTATCTGTCTGACTTCCTGAGCAGACCAAACTCCACATCGCCAAACACAGGTTTCCCCCGGACCAGGAACAGCCACCTTTCAGCAGAGAATCCAACCTAGATTTACAACAGTCCAAATAGTTACTAGAAAATGAAGTGAAACTGAATAAAATGCAGAAACAAAAGCAAAAATAAAAAGGAACGAATATCCAACAAGGAAGGTGAAGAAGATTTGATCTACAATGTCACTGTATTCGTCAGACCCCAATAAGCCCCTTGTGCTGCCTGAAGCTGCACAAAAAGCAAAACTTTGTGCTTTCCTCACCTCCAGTCCTGGTCCTGAGAAACAGAGCAGTGGGTAAACTGCATCACCTGAGGAGGCACGTGGACTCTTGAATACGACTGCCCTCCCTCTGAAATCCCAGTGTATGGGCATCCCTGGCATAACCTAGTACTGATAACAGACAAGCTACTAGGATTGTAAGCCCACTCCCTCTTCTTTCCCCGCCTTAGGACCCCACATCAAGGTTAATCCTTACTGAGCTCCACCTGTATAACACTCAGTTCCCAAGCTGGCTGGGTGACATCTAATTTAAGGAAGACATCAAGGTGCTGGAACAAGTGCAGAGGAGGGCAATGAAGTTGGTGAAGGGCCTGGAGAATAAATCTTATGAGGAGAGATTGAGAGAGCTGGGGCTGTTTAGTTTGAGGAAAAGGAGGCTTAGGGGAGCCCTGACTGCTCTCTACAACTATCTGAAAGGACGCTGTAGAGATGTTGGTTCTGGTCTCCTCTCACAGGTAGTGACAGAAGCAGACGGAACGGTTCTAAGCTTCAAAAAGGCAGGTTTAGATTAGACATCACGAAAAAGTTCTTCACAGAGACAGTGGTCAGGCACTGGAATGGGCTGCCCAGGGTGGTGGTTGAGTCACCATATCTGGATGTGTCCAAAAGTTGCTTAGCTGTAGTGTTGGGGGACATGGTTTAGGAGTGAACTTACAGAGTAGGGCTAATGGCTGGACTCGGTGATCCCAAAGGTCTTTTCCAACCCAAATGATTCTATGATTCTATAATTTTAGTGTTTCAGTGCAACTCTGCAGCCACACCTCAGGGCCTCCCAGACATACACCAGTGCCTTTTCCGTTATCCTCTCTGGTACATGCCATGCCATAAATGACAGTATCTCTGCTGGAGTAAAGCTGGGATGACAGAGGGAGCTAAACTGTGAACAGCTCATTCCCACTCCAGAGAGTCTGGAGGGTGAAGAGCTGGATCTGGTTGCTCTGCCTTTGTAATTCCATTCACAATGAATCATTTGAAGCTCCTAATAGGTAGTCTCACACTTTGCAAGACACACAGGGATGCAGATGTGTGAAGCCAGCACATATTTCACAATCATTTCCTACTCCTCCTACTCCTCCACCGGAATGAACACATGATTCAGTGGAAATGCCTGTGCTTTGATTTTTCCACTCTAACTTTTGGGTTGTTCCATTTCAGATGTGACCTGTGCTTGCAGTGCAGATGAGAGGTTGTGTTTTTAACACTTGAAAGTGTGGGGAGCTCATCAGATCAAATCTCTTAGAGCACTGTGAAAGTCGGGTGTGGGGATGTGCGCCATTTGTTTAGTCGCTGTTTAGAGCCTTTCTGTCTTTGAAAAGGGCTAGTGTGGGTTTTGCGACATGTTATAAAGTGTGGTGGGGTATTTCACATGGCCAAAAAACCCAGTGAGGTTTCACAGTATCACAGTAATGATAAGGTTGGAAAAGACCTTAAAGATCATCCAGTCCAACCTAAATCCTAACCCAGTAATCCTAACATCTAACATCTAGATCATGCCACTCAGCACCTCATCCAGCCTAACCTTGAACACCTCCAGGGATGGCGACTCAACCACCTCCGTGGGCAGCCCCTTCAAAAACCAGATCACTCTTTCAGTGAAAAATCTTTTCCTAAAGTCAAGTCTAAACCTCCCCCTGATGGAGCTTAAGACTATGACCCCTTGTCTTGTCTCCAGTGGCCAGGGAGAAAAGACCAACCCCTGTCTGACTACAACCACCTTTCAGATGGTTATAGAGAGTGATAACGTCACCCCTGAGCCTCCTCTTTTCCAGGCTAAACAAACCCAACTCCCTCAGCCTCTCCTCACAGGGCTGATCTTCCAGCCCCTTGACCAATCGAGTTGCCCTTCTCTGGACTCGTTCCAGCACCTTGACATCCCTCTTAAACTGAGGGGCCCAGAACTGAACACAACACTCCAGGTGCGGTCTAATCAGTTTGATTTAAATAACAATCACTATGTGGTCTTGTTTGTGGAGTAGGACATTTGAAAGGTTTTGTGTAATACAAAACCCTCTTACTTTCAATTCCAATATAAATACATGTGATTTGAGACAAGGTTGGCATGGACGTGGCAGCCAACACCATTATTAATATCTTCCTTCTCAGAACTACAAATTGATGTGCAAAACTGAAACACAAACGCATGTAAAGATCAAAGTGCAAGCAAAGGAGCACAGATCTTGCTCGAGCAGAGAAAATGTCATGTACCCTGCAGCACAGCATGAAATGCAAACCACCAGGACACAAACAAGGAGAGCTCAAAGCACTTGTTTTCCACCCTTTCAGTATGAAAACCAGAACATTTATAATTAAACAGCATAAGTTAAAGAAAAAAAATCAAAAACTCACATTACTAAAGACACTGTCATTAAGCTAAAAAGAATAAACTGTATCCCCCTCCCCGCTCTGCTCTCTAGCAGCCTGCAATGAGAAATTAGGCGACAGCATTTTATCCCCATTCTGCAGGTCTTACATCACATCTTCTGGCATTTATTTCTTGCAGTCCTGGATGAAGATTTTGCCACTCAGCACCAATACTTAGGGCTTGTCAGTCACAGGTACCAATCAGGCAGAGAAAGGGTCTGTTAATTTTTAGTGCAGAACAGGGAAGCAATGGAAAGTGTGCTTAGCACACAATTCCCGCACTACAGTCACACTAACTCTGTGGTAAGTTACAGGAGACTAACCAAGGCAGTCAGCTGATTAATACAGAGGTTCTGGGCTAGTCCTGTTTTGTTCAGTGACATTAATCAACCAGAAAAAACACAGCAAAACCAATACTCAACATATTATCAAACTAATCAAAGTCTATTCCAGATGCATCTATGTATTGTGGGGCTATTTCAAGGGGCAAAGGCTAGCAAAATTAAACACTCCTACTGTCCACTGGGATATTAATGTAAAATGAAGCACTATGCTGTGTTAACACAAGCCCCTCTGACATAACAACAAACAGCTACTCAAAATCAAGTGAGACAACACTGTGGGAGGAGAGTACCGCATTGTCCAGAGGGAGGGGACCCACTAGCATGAGATACACAGGCAGCATATTGCATGGTCCCTCTTGCCAGGACTTCTGCCAAAGAGCTCAGATCAACCAGCATGACACAATTCTGAATCTCCCACCTGTCAGCACTTACTGGGAACCAAAGGCTCCTGCGGGACTAGCCAGCAGTGTGCCCAGGCATCCTGGCCTGCATCAGGAATGGTGTGGCCAGCAGGAGCAGGGAGGTCATTCTGCCCCTGTACTCTGCACTGGTTAGGCCGCACCTTGAGTACTGTGTCCAGTTCTGGGCCCCTCCATTTAGGAAGGACATTGAGGTGCTTGAACGTGTCCAGAGAAGGGCAACGAGGCTGGTGAGAGGCCTTGAGCACAAGCCCTATGAGGAGAGGCTGAGGGAGCTGGGATTGTTTAGCCTGGAGAAGAGGAGGCTCAGGGGAGACCTTATTGCTGTCTACAACTACCTGAGGGGTGGTTGTGGCCAGGAGGAGGTTGCTCTCTTCTCTCAGGCAGCCAGCACCAGAACAAGAGGACACTATGATCTGTGTTAGATAGTTTTATCCTGCTCCGGCAGGGGGGTTGGACACGATGATCTCTTGGGTCCCTTCCAACCCCTAACATCCTATGATCCTATGATCCTCTGACACAGCCTCAAGCTGCGCCAGGGGAAATTTAGGCTTGAGGTGAGGAGAAAATTCTTCACCGAGAGAGACACTGGCCACTGGAATGGCCTGCCCAGGGAGGTGGTGGAGTCGCCAACTCTGGAGCTGTTCAAGGCAGGATTGGACGTGGCACTTGGTGCCATGGTCTAGCCTTGAGCTCTGTGGTGACAGGTTAGACTTGATGATCTATGAGGTCTCTTCCAACCTTGGTAATACTGTGATACTGTGATACTGTGAGCTCTTGAACGTTCAGTAGTCTAGAAAGGCTTCTACGAAGTGCCTCCTCCACCCTTCAGAAACCTGGGAGAGCTAGCATGTGTCCTGCACAGCGCTGCAAGGCCTGGAGTCATCCCAACTGATGTAAAAGGCCTTCTCTCTTCACTGACCTCAGTTCTGCAAACTGCACTCATACAACATTTTCATTACAACACCTATGTAGCTTCTCTTGTTTAACTGAAGGTTAACGTGAAAGCACCATGTGCTACAAGGTGCTCTGATGATTCATCCAGCCACTTCTAAAAAATGATGGGAAATGGGCAACAGCAGCCACACGCTCACTGCTCTAATTTCACACCTTTGAAAGGTATCACTGGTGACAGATGATGGAACAATCCAGTACGCACTTTCCTTTCCTTAACTGTAATACCTCAGCTTGGCTCAGAAGTTTAGCAGGAGGCATTCAGAGACAGTGGCATTAATGAACCTGATGTACTCTCTAGTACTAGAAATACTAATTCTGCTAGTTTCAAACTGAGTATGTCATTTCAATATGGGAATTACTAAAAACAATGAACTAAACTTAGTTGCTTACAGTTAACCAAATTACTTTTTTTCATTTTAATATCTTCCCTTTCTTCCTGTAAAGTTACAGGCTCATCTTTGCCTCTTTATGATTACTCAAGTGTCATTTGGGGGTATTATTTTGTTCCTAAGTGATCTACTATGTAAAATGAAAACCCAATTTCTGCTGCTATTTTGATGACATGGCTCTGGCTGTCATCAGTTTTAAGCCTTTCTGCCTTTCCCCACAGCTAGTTCCACCCCACAGACTAGCTGTCCTTCTTTCTAGCAATGATTTAAAAGCAGCACTTTTCAACAGGGCTTTTCTAGTGTACTTGGTTAGGAAACCACCACCATCAACACACAGGTGCTGTGTCGTCAATCAGCTGGAAGAATTAAACCCCTGCCAGGCTATGAACACTTTGCTCCTGGTTGCTGAGTACTTGCAGGGATCCTTTTGCCATCTGCACTGAGATGCTGAGTGTCAGGCGCTGATTGCTTCTGCGGGAGTGAGTCGTCGCCTGTGCATCAGCCAAGCAAAGGAGAGAAAAGCAACAGAAGATGCAGACAAAACGAGAAAGGCAGCCAAGCCTGAGGTGCAGAGAGAAGAAAGGCATTGGGAAAGAGCCAATAGGAGAGGCAGGATTCAAAGAAAAAAGGAAAGTATGAGACAGAAGAAAACAAGTGGATGGCAAATGTGCCTGGTTCAAGCCTTGTCATTAGACAGGAAAAGCGTGCTGGAAAGGAAGAACTGAATGAGGAAGGTTTTTTTTCTTATTTTAAAAAAGCTTAAAATGTGAAGCTAAATTGACTTTCACCAATGAGCTTCATTTAATTTGAAGCACTTGGAAAAAAAATTGTCAAAAATCAGTGTAACAAGTGCCATAGTAAAGCTTCACCCACAGCAGAAACCCAATCACATAGCTGGGATCCGTATGCCATGGAGACAGATGCACATGCTCTTCTGCAAGAAACTAGTACCCCATTTTTACTAATTATTCCTGTCTTTGGTAAAATACAGTGTAAAACCGACTTCTTGCTATTTTTCTGAGAAGCATAATGGCAGCTAAGAAATTGAGGAAATGGATTGAAAGTGTTTGTGTTGGTTTTGGGACAGAGCTTGGAGCCTGTGATCAGATTTCATAGGGTTTATTTGGGGTCTAAATGTTGTGTCCTCCAAAACAAATAAACCAGCTGGAGTCTCCTTCTCTGAAGACATTTAAAACCCACCTGGATGTGTTCCTGTGCAACTTGGTCTAGGTGATCCTGTTCTAGCAGGAGGATTGGACTAGATGATCTTCCAAGGTCCCTTCCAATCCCTAATGTTTTGTGATTCTGTGATTTAGACTTCCATCTCATTTTTAAGTGACATGTTCTTTCTTCTCAAACAGGTCAGGAGAGTGATTTCCTTGCAGTCCTCTATGATTATCCTTCAGCAGACATAAGCCAACCTATATTTCATGTAGGGGAAAAACTACGGGTGCTCTCAGAGTAAGTTGATGCAATTATTTTTTTAATGAAGGGTTTTCTGTGACTGATGCAAAGCTCTGTTCTATGCACCTCACTGCATGCACATCAGCAAAATGAACAGAGCTCAGAATGTGCAAGGAAGGATGGTTAGACACGGTAAAGGCTTCTCTACATTTAAGGATTTGTGCTTGCAGGTTCTTTGATCCCTGGATTCCTCTGACATGATTTCTTGAAGCTAGATTCAGACTATTCCAAAGTAGGGCTGGAAAGAGAATTCTGCTTTGAAAAATGGTTTTCAGAAAGTATCCCCTCACGTCACAGAAAACAGAGCAAGAGAACAAACAATACATCGTATTGAAGAGGAAAATTATTCTAAATTTCTCTATTTTGAGCGTGTCTGTCATTTTCTTTTTCACCCGCTTTATCTAGCAACTCCTTTGTGCCTTAGAATTTCACCAAAGACTTAAGACAACTCTAACAAAAATAAATGTTATTTATTCTCTCCAGAATGGAGTAGGGTTAAGGACAAGTTCAGACTGACACATACCAGTGAGCACACATCTTGAAAAATGGAAGCCAGCAGCCCCAAAAACCTTTTATGCACAACCTGTATTTGCACGCAGTGGCCTCCTGGCAGTTACTCAGCCTCGCAGCCACTGTTTGGTTTGCTTAGGCTGAAAAGAAAGATGTCATTTTTGCAGCTGTTAGAGCACAGATTTAAGGGGAGACCAGAAATACTCAGAGCAGACAAATCCTCTGCAGAGTCCTAAATTAACTAAATATGTTCTCTGAGGAAGTAAGAGTGTTGAACTGTTGGAGGAAAGAAGTACCACAGACTACTGATGAATTCTCAGACTCTTCTCCAGGTCACAATGACCTACAGTGGCCTTTGCCAGCAACAAGATATGGGGCTACACAGGCCTTTGGTCTGACCCAGAGTGGCCACAGTTCTGTTCTGCTGACACAGGGCTTTCCCTGCCTCCCTGAACCTAGAGGTCACAAGGCTCAGACAACACTGCTAGATGAACTTTCTGCTGATGGAGATCTTCCTAAACCAAGGGAATTCTTCTCTGGTAACTTGTAGTCAGCAAAACCCTGTTGCAGTTTTTGTGATGCACAAGACATGGTACAACAGTTGCTTTAGCTTGGAAATTCCAGCTTTCATCAGCTAGAAGCCCTCACAGCAACACGTAACTGTCTGTGTTGATGGGAACTACATGTATGGCATGTACACATGTATGGCTGTGCAAGTGCCATGCAATGTGTTCGACTGGATTAAAAACTCCCATATTCCAGTGCTCTATGTAAATCAGACTATCCTAATGAACGACTTGTTCTCTACTGGGCTATGAGTTGATGCTGATAGGTACCGTGTGCCTGCAGAGCCTCGCTGCACATAGGCTGTATCACAGAATCACAGAATGTTAGAGGTTGGAAGGGACCTCGAAAGATCATCCAAGTCCAACCCCCCCTGATGGAGCAGGGTAAGCCTACAGTACTGTCTCAAGATGTCTACGTGGGGCTTGAACCCATGACCCCAGGAACTGAGAGTCCTGTAGGTATAGTATTTTTCCTCAAGTCATTCAAAGCAGCAACATGCAATGAAAGAGAAACATGGGAAGAATGATCAGAGCACAAGAGATGAGGGAAAGCACCACAAGCAGGCAACATGGGCTGCTTTTACAATAGGAACAAAAGCAGTTGTGTGTAGTGGTACTTAGCCCCACCAGTCCTGCCAAGAATATGATATATGGGACTCCCTTAGAAATTACAACTCCTCCTAGTCATTTAGACTGGGTGGATTAGATAAGCAGCACAGGTGGAGTTTCTCACCCTCTACACTTTGTTAGGCTCCTTTCACTACCAGATGAACCGCAGAAGCAGTCAAACAAGATGTCCTCCAGAGATCCCACCTGTCTACATAATTTCTGTGACTCCTGCCCTGAGACAGATCTGCTGTTTGGAACTTTTAATCATCATCATGAGATTTCTCATGGTTAACAGTGTTACATTTTTGAGGGAAGGAGATGCTGAGATTCTCAGGTCTTTTCTTACTGAAATTCTTGGCTCTGTCTGGGAGAATTGCAGGGGAAAAAACCAAACAAACCTAAACCTTTTCTAGATAATTCCATATCAGCTGGAAACCTGTAAATGAAAATTGTGGGTTGCTGAAACTTCCAGCTCTGAGCAGTAGTACACTTCCCTTTTTCTCTCATCATACACATTCTGGAACATCCCAGGAGCTGTAACTCAGGAGGTTTAACCAAAGTGTCTTGAAGTCAGTTGTGCTGACATACACTGAAACTCTGGTCTGCAGTCCTGGCATTATTTGAGAGCATTTATATGAATGCCCACAAACCCAGAATTTAAACACCAGACATACTATTACTGGGATTCAACCTCCAGAAAGAAAAGGTGGGGAGAAACACCAATCATCAGCATCCTTACACTAAGTGCTAAAGCTCCACAGCAACCCCTGTGAACATTCCAGTTGCCCTACCCCCCCCCCGAGAGATTCAAAAGCCAAAGCCATCATTTAGTATCACAGCAAGAACCTAAAACACATCCATGAGAAACTGTACGGCTAGTCACCTAGCTCGTGCTCTGAGGTCTTTTTCATTGGAGTCTGGTCAGCAAATCATTGAAGCAAATGAAAAGAGCAGATCATGAATCAGATTCTGTTAGACCAAAGACCTGTTCCCAGGCAGACAAGGTCCACTCCTGAGTATTTCTACCCCGATGTTGCAAGCACAGCTACAGAGCTGTCCAGAGACAGTACACTCAGTAACAAGCTCAGTATCTTGGATACAGAATTAGTGAGACCAGAAAAGACCTCTGAGATCATCAAGTCCAGGCCAGCACAAGTCTAGCTGTGGGAAGGCAAAGCACAGCATGGTTTAACCACTGAGTATTTACCCTTCTTCTTTTAACTACAAAAAATATTTTATTACTTAGGTAATTTAAATGGAACAAATGTAGCTTGTTTCAATTTCCATAGTTAATCCTGAGGTAGGCTTAGAAATGGCACAAATGTTCTAAATGACACAAGCTTCTTACCTAATATCTAAAGTGAGAACAAGCTCTTGGAGTACATCTGAAAATGCCTCTCCTTTTGCTTTCACACAGTGAAGGAGGCTGGTGGAGAGTCCATTCCCTTTCCACAGGTCGAGAAAACTATATTCCAGGAAAATATGTAGCAAGGGTTTACCATGGGTAAGTAATTGCATTTCCTACAGCCCTCCAACACTACCTTTCCACACACGCTGCCCTGAGTCAGCGCTGTCATCAAACCAATGCCAACAGCAACCACCCACACATCAATTGTATTTTTTGACAGTCTAAAATCATTCCTTTGAAATCTCAAAACATCAAACTTGCATCCACATAAATATGAGAAGGAACTTCTTCCCAGTGAGGGTGACGGAGCACTGGAAGGGGCTTCCCAAGGAGGTTGTGGAGTCTCCTTCACTGGAGATGTTCAAGACCCGCCTGGACGGGTTCCTGTGTGACTTGGTCTAGGTGATCCTGCTGTGGCAGGAGGATTGGACTAGATGATCTTTCGAGGTCCCTTCCAATCCATAATAATTCTATGATGATTCTATGATCTAGGTTTGGATTATATGAAGAAAAAAATCCTAGTTTAAATGCTCAAAAGGGTTAAAAAGCCCTCAAGATATTTAAAATAATTCTGTTATGTGATGTCTAATTTCAAGACATTGTTACAGAGACTCCATTTAAGAAAAAAGTTAATATGTACAAAAGGTAAAATTCAAGGCAGAGTCCCTCCTGAAAAACAGACAAAAAAGAACAAGTAGAAAGACTAATAACTACTTCAAGAATGTAAACCCTCAGACTGGATGAGCTAAGGAAGTTTCAGAGGTTTCTTGTTGCCCTAGACACCAGTCAGGAAAAAACCATTAATGAACACAGTTATAACTTTTCTTGACAAAGTTTTAATACCTGTTTGATTTTAAACCTGTGAACTTCACTGTGATTCATTCAAATGCTTACATTTTATTATGCTCTACACCCTCCTGAAATAGAGATTCTTTTCTAAAGACAGGGCACAGATATAGTATAGAAGGTACTTTCTGAAATCTCTCCCAAATAATTTGACTGATAGCAGAGTGGATTAAGCATATGAAAATAAAGCACCAGTAGCCCCTAGAGCAGCTGAGCAAGCTCAACTCTATAGTTAGTTGCTGTGGTGAAAATCAGTAAGACTAATTCACTTTCCCTTCTCCACAAAGCCAATTAACCTAAGTGGCTGGGCTGTTCCCTAGATTGTGTTTTATTTTGGGATTATTTATGATATAATAAAATACAATCTGAGGTTAACATAAGTGCTTTAAATGCAAAAGAGGGATTTACAAACACCATCCATAAACCACATGGAAACGTCCCCAACATCTCAGACTAAGGCAGTTTGAAAAGTTCTGTTTTCCCTAATTAAGTCCAAACTTGTTCCGTGTTTCCTTAGCTTCACAAATGTTAATGGAAATCAAAAAGAGCAAGATTTTCTCCATAAACTGGGGAAATATAAATATGCCTGGACATAGCTGAGCAAACAACTACAGAAAGCCACGGTGTTATTTTTGCAGTCACTTTTCCTGGCTAATGCTGCATTTTCATGGCCTCACGCTGCTCTCTGTTTCACTGGTGTCCAAATTTCAGAATCTGTTTTTTCCTGCTTCACAGATGGTTATTTGAAGGGCTAGGAAGAGAAAAAGCAGAGGAACTTCTACAGCTGCCCAACACCAAGGTTGGCTCCTTCATGATCAGAGAGAGTGAAACGAGGAAAGGTGAGAAAACAGGGGATCTTCCCCCTTGATCTCAGGCACTAACAGTTTTACAGTTTGTTAATTCATTCCCTGTCGTGCTTCATATGGGTCAGTCCAAAAGCAGAAAACATATGTAATGGGACAGCAAAGGCACCCAGAGCAGCGTGCCAGCCTTCACCAGTCACCTGCGGTACCAGTGGTGCTCGACACAGGGTTAGCAATGGCCATGGAAAGTTTCACAGGAATCAGCACAAACAAGGCTCAGTTGTTCAAACACCGCTATTTGCTTTGGTCGCATGCAGAGCTTATTAAGCAGCGGGACTCTGCAAATGGAGCAAAAGTCTCAGCTTTGCCATGGTCCATAAAAGATTGCTTGAAGAATCTGTAAGATACACACCAAGCAGAGGGGGTGGCTGATAAGCACATTTCTTACAAAATCTTCTCTCTACTTGTTAAAAATGACAGGCCTTCAATTTTATTTCCTTTCACAGCATTTCTGCTGCCACACAGAAACTGCGCTGTACACGCTTTAAGCTTCATTCTCTTCAATGAGAATGCAGTTCTCACTGTGCAATGTGGTGTCTTCCCTTTTCCTAAAGCACCAGAACACACCCCAGTATCATGACAAAAGGGAATAATAAACCATCTGCTCTGACCTCTTGCTAAGTTTTACAATACCTCTACTAAATTCAGAGACATTCAGTCCTTACTGACTAGATGCTGTACAATAGCTGTAAAGAAATAAATGGGAAAATCCAAGTTGTCATCCCCTGCTAGGACTTTGTTATCAGGCATCAGGTACTGCTTTGTGAGGACCTGACTAAATCAGCATACGAGCTGTTTCCCTCTTCGGAAGAAGAGAAACAACTTCTGTAAAGGCCTATTTCCTTTACACAATTTCAAAACATCCCATACCAGCAAAAATAACGGAGCAAACCTCCAGAAATACCTATTCAATCAAAATCTCCAGTCCTTACATCAGGCCCTTTATTCTCCTTGTTATAGTGAAGTACAAATGTGAAGTCTACTATATAACGAGAAATTAGGAAGGCCACTCCAGGGGTCTTTCAGATTCTTCTGGTACCCTCTGAATCAAGGCACCACATCTTACAGATACTGTGGTTGTGGTCACTACTATCCATCCAGAATTAGGGCCCTACATTGACATAATTTTAATTAGATATCGTCCTTCTCCAGGGTTCTACTCCTTGTCAGTGCGGCATAGGCAAGTGAAACATTACAGGATCTACCGCCTTCCAAACAACTGGTATTACATCTCTCCACGGCAAACTTTCCAGTGCCTTGAAGACCTTGTGAACCACTATTCAGGTAAAAAGAACTGCAGAATGGACATACTTTCCAATGGCAACTGTACATCTGTTGATGAGAGGTCCAGACCAAGGTTTGCCTATGTCTGAGACTTGCAATTATAGCCACAGAACAAGTCATGGAAAAGCTTTTGATTTAGATATTTCTCTTTATTTTTGATCCTAAATCAAAATATTTGACCCTGAAGAGAACAACTGAAACCAACCCAAGAATTCTTCGGAGTAAAGACAGCTAGGTTCTGCCCATATTAGCATATGAGACTGTATGGCCATGTCTACACGCTGCTTGGTCCAAACACTAGTGTCTATCATTTCCTAGACCACTTTCAAATGCAGTTTGGAGGTCAGCACAGACCAGGGATTCCCAGCCCCTCTCAGAGCACAGCTGAAGCCAAAGTTTGGGTGTACAAAAACACTCAATTGTGCAAGTCATGGGTCCGGGTCCCAGGGCCGGAGTTCAAGTCCAGGCTGACTTTGTTTACCAGCATGGACATGTCTGCCATTTATTTATATACCATACCTACAGACAGAGAGCATCAGGACACACAAGATGACGCTCTGCAATCACACTTCTCTTAGGAACCACTACATCACACAACCTCACTGCAGCAGAATGTTCTCAGAAATGTCCCTAGTTTCTTTTCCATTTCTTTAGAAAAGTATGGCTGGATTTTAGAAGCAAAAGTTATCTCAAGGGGCTCAAGCTGTTAGCTCAAATATAGGTTCAGCTGTCAACCTTACTAATATCTGCCCGGTCGATGACACCTGTTTCATTGGCAGTTTTCTAGATTTACAGGAATTTAACTGGTGTCAGAGAAAGAACTTGACAAATGACACAATTAAGTGCCTGTAATTGCCATGCATTAAGGGCATTTGATGAGGAAGATTGCGACGTTCATTATATAAAAGTTACCTATTGTTTTGTTCTGTAGCTAGCAATGGGAACTGTAATTTTCCAAGTGGAAAGCTACTACCACACCTGCCTAGGTAAATGAAAGAAAAAGTCTGTCGGCCCAAGAGTACTCTGAGAAAGTGGGGACAAAAGCCCCCACGCTTGTTTGAACATGCAAAAGAAACCCTCAAGTCCAATGATATAAACAGAGGACTGAGAGTCTGGACAGGATTTGTTTAGCTCTCTTTTTTTTTTTTTTACATTTTAGTTAGCTGACACTTTTCTCCATTTAGAAAGAAATTACCAATCAAAGCCTAAAATTTAGGGTAAGGAAGAACATAAAGCTTATAACTATTAATACTGCCACTCACATTATAAGTGTTAGAGGACTGAGTGAGATTTAGCTCTGCTCCTTCCCTCACCATGAGATGATGCAGAATCTCACCCTGAAATAAGGCTCAGAGATGTAAAACACTAGTGTTCATCCATGATGTTCTGTACATCCATGAGAGTTCCTGGTGGAACAAGGAGAAGAGGATAAAGAGAAGAAAGAGTCAAAAGTAACATGAACCTTGGCTCATTCCATAGCCATACTCCACAGAACAGGTGCACATACAAACCAACCTGAGTGGCTGCATCCTGCAGCTATTTTACTCTGTTTGCATGGCTGAGATGATGGGAAGCAAAAGCAAAACTCACTGATGATTCAGAAAACCTGGATTTAAGTCCCTGCTCTGCCACAAACTTCCTTCTAGATTTTGGGTCTCAGTTCCTCACTGGCACTGTGGGAAATGCACCCCATGACAACCCAAAAGGTAAAGGTATGAGGAAAGTTAAGCCTGTGTTAATGTGCTTGCTGAGAACAGTTTATTGACTACTGCTGCTGTGTCCAAAACTGTTTATTTGAACAAGCACCGTGGAAGGAAAACAGTGGAGATAACAGTGAGCAAAGATTAACTCTGTGTTTTTATTTCCCTGTTTAGAAGTTGCTGATGGTCTCTGCTGTGTCCTTACAACACCTTGTCTTACCCAGTGCACTAACAACAACAGCGTAACAACTCAAGTTCCTCCTGTGGTGATGCGGAATAAAGCCTTCAGCTGGAGAAATATTCACAGGTACCACGTGTAACACAGGCTGCCAGAAACAACAAGGGTTTTTTCCAGCCTCGTATATACCTTTGCTTCAACACAGAAGAACCATTTCCTTAGATGCCATTAGACAAAGCTCAAAGCTGCTGACAGCAGGCTAACCCATGAATATTGGATGTCCAGCTCTCTAACTGATCATCCAGGTCTCACTTTGAAAGAATGTGTACTTAACATTCAGTTATTTCTCCTGTCCAGCTGAGTGTGGTCACTTAGGCAGGATCCTGGGAAGTCATGAGTCCCCTCCACAACAAGACAGGAGTAAAAGCCAGCCATAAAGCCCAGTCAGGTCCACCAGCAATGGCTCATTAACATGCAGTGACTGACAGGTGAGCCCCACCTTGCTGGCCATCCATGATTGGCACAAGTGCAATGAACACTTTATGAATCTTTATGATCCCAGCATAAATCCTTCCTCCTACGCCTCTTTCAATATACAGCCCAGCTCACAGATAATGAGATTTCTAATACTGGGACTGCAACTAGAGAAAGTAGGTCACAGTTCAGAAACTGGTGAAACAACCACCTTCACAAACAGAAGCACCCTTTATTTTTGAAGTGCAGGTTTCCCTGTGTTACCCTCTTCCATGAAGCACGTTTGTTTGCTTACAGGCACAAGAAAATGTTGTTCAGCATCAAGGCTGGCTTCTCCTACAGGTGAAGAAGAAAGGGAGACAGCATACAGATGTTATTCCCTCTCCAGATGTGGGAAAATATTTAGATGCTACTGTTGTCCTCACTGTTTCAGAAAATCACTGACAGAAATGAGTGGTGATTTATGAGACATAAATTGTTTTCTACAACAAAATTAATTGATTGGTTGATTGATTAATTGAATGAAGTCCTAGAGAGGGGGCAGAAATGACTACCAAGTCAGTAAAGGATTTGGAACAGGTGTCATATAAGGAACAGCTGAGGAATCTGGGGCTGTTTAGCCTGGAGGAGGTCAAGGGGGGACCTTATTGCCCTCTACAACTACTTGAAAAGAGGTTGTAGAGAGGCAGGGGTTGGTCTGTTCTCCCTAGTGGCCAGTGATAGGGTGAGGAAAAGTGGCCTGAAGCGTTGCCAGGGGAGATTCACGTTGGATGTTAGGAGGAATTTCTTTCCTGAAAGGGTTGTCAGGCACTGGAACAGATGGGGTTGAGTTCCCATCCCTGGAGGTGTTTAAAGAAGAGTAAATGTTACATTGGAGGCCAGGATTTAGTGGTTCTGATAGTGCTAGAAAAAGGTTGGACTTGATGATCTTGAAGGTCTCTTCCAGCTGAAACTGTTTTATGATTCTATGATTCTATATTATTTGGTTTCATAACTGTTAATATTATCCTATCAGGCTCAGTTGAAGTGGTAACATGTTTTTGTTCTTTTAAAGGCTGGAGGTGACTGAAGATGGTGGAAATACCCTGGCAGCAATGGATGATTCTTGTCTCAGCTATGGTCTGAGAGAAAGTATTGCTTCCTACCTGTCCTTGACAGGGGATGACAATGGTTCTTTTACAAGTGCCAGAAAGAAGAAAACCCGATCTCTTGTATACACAGGAAGCAAACACAGGAGTACCTTTCACTTGCCACCTGCATACTATGAAGACTAAATATAAGACAAATGGGAGGAAAAAAACCAACTGAGGTGTTAGAAGAGAAACCAAGAGCATCATGTGGTCCTGCAGACCTTGGACAGCTGAGTGATACAAGCAAACCAACTGATGATCAAACTGACAGTGTTTCTGCATTTCCTCTTCTGAATGTTCACCAGTGACATTCTTAAGGGTGTTACCTCATCCATGGCACACGTTGGTAACGTCCCCAGTGTACCTGCAATCAGAACCTGCTCACAAGCAGAATGAACTAAGATAGACTGTAAGTCAAGAGCCAAGAGAAGCAGATGACTCCACAGCAAAGGTGATGCCCACCGTCTCACAAAGCTGCCTGCACAGGAAAGGACAAGACTAACTACTGCTCAAGAACCTAAGTCTTACTCTAGTATCCTCCACAAGGGTACAAGCACAACAGACACCAAAGGGGGTTTCAAGTGAAAATTAAATACAGCAATAGCATGCCGAACTGCAAAGGTGTGAAATCTAGAGGCCTAGATTTCAATCTCATCTCCTGAAGACATACCCATATTTATGTATATTTATATTGTTAGCAGCTTTCTAAAAATATAATTAAACTAAAAGCAATTCAGCAACTGTGGGTGTGGAGTTTTCAGAATTTCTTGTCTGAAGACAATTATGTCAAAGTAATGACATTTCATCAAACTGCTCAATGCTTTGTAACTGGATTTCCTGGGTTTTAATGAATGAGAACTTTTTTCTATGTGTGTGTGTACCCTTTGCTATGTGATCAAGGAGCAGTGAGCGTGGTCCTTTGAACCTGGCCTGTGATTGCTTTCTCAATCAAGTAGTCACTCACATCTGGGGAAGTAAAATGCTGCAGCCTATGTTCTTGAGCCAAGATGCTTTCAGTGTAATGCACGGTCATACCTCTTTGCAGAGATTTGTTGAGATACGGGGATTTTTCAAATATATGTACGTGTGCGCGTACACATATGTATATGTACTTCCTCTGTAAACACCTCTCAGCCTAAATCTCTGTCCTTTAGATCTTGCAACAGATTATTTGCACTAGCGAGAGAAATTCAGCCTATTCACAGCCTATTCAAACATATTTCAGAGCTTAAGGGAGAATGTAATTTGACTGGTTAACGTTGAACACCACAAAGCAAGATGAACCCAGGAAGTCCAGCCACTTGTGTAATTTCATCGCTGTCCCTGATCGTTAATATGTAACAGTGACTGCATTTTACCCAGTGAAATGTACACGGGGAGCATTACAGATTTCTACGTCATGACTCGTATCTATTCATTAGAAGAGTATCCCATAGCTACTTTGGATTGCCTCTTTACAGGAGGTCTGGAAGAGAAATCGGAGTGAAAACCCATCAATCAATACAAATGCAATACGGTGTCCACCATGACACCGTAAGAACAAGCAATTACCATGGCACTGAAACAAACTTAGATCTTGCTTTTGCCAAGACAGTGCTCTGCACAGTCACAGTAAAAACACTGTTGTACAAATCCTACATCAGTGGGAAGAACTGATGCACCTGTCTGCTCACTGCATTTTGCCACTGCTTTCATTACTTGATGTCCTGCTGCAAGAGACAGGAGGAGTGAAACCTTCATTTTATAAAAGCAACGATACGATGTGGAATTACACTGCAGAAATGCGGATAAGCTAAGAGGTGCTCGCATTTCCCTTTCAGCAGCTGCTCAACAGATAAATTGTACTGATAAGCTGACAAGTTGTATTCTGTTACAGCTGTCACAGGGGCCATCCTCAGCTGGACGTGGCTCTGGGCAATCTGATGTAGTTAAAACTGTCCCCACTAACTGATAAGGGTTGGGACTAGATGAGCTTTAAAGGTCCTTTTCAACCAAATGCACTCTATGATTCCATGAAATCAACTACTCTGCCAAGAGGTGAGTAAAAACATAGGAACTGTGTGAATAATTACCTTAGAATGACAGAAAAACCCGACTACTGATGAGTAATTTTCAACAACTTTGCACTATAGTGATGCAATTAAAATAATCTGACTGAGACACAGAGATCCAAAAAGCAAGTTATGTTTCCTGGAGCAAGGGTACACTCAAGTAGTGAATAAAACTGTCGTTATTTTTAAGGCAAGATTTTATTTAATTGGGCCCTAAGTTTCCTCAATCAAGCATCTAAATCTCCACTAGAGATCAAGCCTCCTTAAAAAGAATGCTATTCTAATCCGAGCCCTTAAAGACCAATGGTAGCATCAACACCAACGGTTCTGGGCCCCTCAGTTTCAGAAGGACACAGAACTGCTTGAGGGAGTCCAGCACACAGCCGCAAAGATGATGGAGTGGAGCATCTCTCTGATGCTGGGTCTCTTGAGCTTGGAAAAAAGGAGACTGAGGGGTGACTTCATTAATGTTTATAAATATGGAAAGATCAGGTGTCAGGAGGATAGAGCCAGGCTCTGCTCAGTGGCGCCCAATGATAGGACGAGGGGCAATGGGTGTCAGGTGGAACATAGGAGGTTCCACATCAGTATGAGAAGGAACTTCTTCACAGTTAGGGTGAGAGAGCACTGGAAGGGGCTGCCCAGGGGTGTTGTGGACTCTCCTTCTCTGGAGATGTTAAAAACCTGACTGGACATGTTCCTGTGCAACTTGATCTAGGTGATGCTGCTGTGGCAGGAGGATTGGGCTAGACAATTTTTGAGGCCCCTTCCAGCCCCTAACATTCTGTAATTTTGTCATTCAAGGCTGTAAAGATACGTCAGATCACTGGGGCTGACAGTAAAAATGGTCCAGGCTGACAGGAAACTAGCTGGGAGTAAATGGATTTTTTTCTCTCTCTGAAACTAATTTTTTTCTTTTGAATGAAATCTTTCCTAATATCAGATAAGAAGGCTGGATACTTCAAACATGCAGATGCTTGTCTCATCAGTTTTAGTCTCTAAAATCTGCTGATCAACAACTATATCTATGGAATGGAAACTAACCTGGTGTACCTGTCAGTTATGAAACAAAGCTATTTATGTAACACACAAAAAAACCACAGTGACGAACACTAGATTCTCACAATGACTAAATTAAACACTAAACACATCTCTTGTACATCCTTGTGAAGCAGCCAGCTCCTGGAGACACAGCCACAGGTGAGATAAAAAATACCAGTATCACCCTCGTGAGCGGTGCTGAGCTCTGGATGGAATAACGCTGGCACCCACACACTGCAACATCCTTACTTAGGTAACAACATCCTTTTGCCACGAAGCTGAAGTGGCAGGAAGGGGACTTACCATCAACAATACCCTTCTGAAGAGGTCCATATCTGCTGCCTCCGTGAACAGGTGAACGCTGGTAACATCTGCCCCACCACGGTCAGCCCCTAAAGAAACTCGGCTTGGATCTCCTCCAAAGCTAGCAATGTTCTGCTGAACCCACTTCAAAGCTGCCAACTGGTCCAAAAGGCCAGCATTGCCACTTGCCTCAGGAGAACCTATTGTGGAAAATAAATACATGGGTCTGAAAAGAAGTAAAAACACTTGAAGTTTGGATTAAATTTTACATTTTGAGCAGCTCGTGCAGCTGAACTTTGATTTTAGAAGTCTGAAGTTGTCTCTTGCAAGGTCATCACTTCCCAGATTGACTCCATTTTACCTTTTACTACTCTGCTTTGCATTCCTAAGTGTTTAATTGCATGCCCTGATGACAGGAAAACAATACTCCAAATTCTAAGCTCCATTCAGACACATGTCCAAATAAAGACAGAAGACTACCAACTAAAGGCAGAAGACTTTAATATATGCTCAAGTACCCATAAATTTAGGCCATGACATTCTTTTGCCACATAAGTAGCTCAATCTTCAAATGAATTAAAAGTAAACAAAAAATTCAGAGCATGTTGGCAAAATTCTCACATGGCATAGGATCCACAAGAGTTCACTGTTATAGGATCCACTCCACACAGGATCCACTGTTTCCCTGGAGCTGACCTAATGGCATTTGCTTGCTTTCTACATTTCTTTCACACTGACCCTGTGTGACCAATCACTTATAGTCACATTGTGTTGCATTTTGCTAGACACTTAGAGATACTATAATCTATATCTCCATATATATCCTTTGAGACTGACTTATGTCTGACAAAACTGCTTTATATATTTATATATATTTTTGTTGCCATGAAAACAAAAGAAAATCAATTAATCCTGTACTCCCCATCCTCAGGTGCCACCACTGAAAAGACTTATTTATTTTCAGTACCAACAAAGTATAACTGACACTTTGATTAATACAAAACTACTCTTTGGCCACAATAACCCCCTGCAGCTACAGACTGGGGGATGAGTGGCAGGAGAGTAGACTGGCAGAGAGGGACAGCACTCAGCCCAGCCAGCAGCTTCCACTTAGGAAGAAGCCTAGGGTGAGATGTGCGGGGTTGAAGGAGATTAGTGGGCAACGCGTGGGCAGTGCTGCGCAATGGAAGCTCCCACAGCGCAGGTCTCCACTGCATTTGGCGCTAGCAAAAATGAAGCCACGGTATCACTTTCATAAGCATCTTGTTTGCTCTGATGAAAGGAGCAATTCTTTCCCCAGATACACCTGTTAGCAGATTCGTACCTAAATGTGTACACAGTTTGTAGTGCCAGCTCTCCAGTTACTGGGTGAAAACAGGTTTGGCTGGGAATAAGCATTGAACAAAAGAGTAAAACAAAACTGCGAACCAAAACAGGGAAACAACAAGCAACAGCTGCAGCTGTAACCCCAAACTAGGCAGAATCCACCCAGCACCACTAGCAGTAAATACTCAAACAAATAATGAGAAAAAGTATGCAGGTCTGATATTTGTAGATACGGCAAATATAACTTCCAAAAAGGTATGAAAAAACGAAAATGCCCACTGCAGAAAGGAAGGATTCCTACTAGACCAATGGAGCCAATGTGATAGACCCCTTCTGTCCATAGTTCTCCACCTTAAATTGTCCTGCCTCAGCCAGAAATGAAAGATGGTGCCAAGAAAAGTGTTCCCTTCAAGTGTTCCTTACACAGGATAACCTAATAAAAGGCAAACTGAAGAATATTCCCAAAACCCAGAGGGTACTACTGCGAAGGTCTAGGGACACATGAATGCGTGTGGTCACACACACGCCTCTGCACAAAGCACAATCCTGTATGCAGTGGGAATTCTCATAATTTCAAACTGTAATTGGTATCACGAGGCAATATGCGAGCAAAAGGGCCCTTTACACTAGAGTGTGGTGTAGGGAGGCAAAGAGAGAGCATGCAAATGCTCATCCAGAACAGCAAGAGGGGCTAACAGAATTCAAGCTGAACATGGCAATTCCGTCAGAGAAGTCAGGCTGAATCACTGAAGAACCCGTTAACTACCTGTTTGCTAACCTTTCTGTATTTCAGAATGACAGTATTTCTATCATTCACCTCCAGTTATCCCTCTCAGGCTCTTCTCCACCCTGACATACTGAAAATTGTGCAATAGCAACATTTCCTTGATGGAACCACTGGGAGCAGAAGTTTTATGCTTAACTATCTTCAAGTGCATCTGCAAAACCCAACACTAACAGTTTCAACTGAAAAACAGAAGTCTAGCTCATGCTTGGATTTTGTTTTTTTTCTTGTCTCATTGACTCCAGCCTCTCCCTTTTCCTTCAGCTCAAGTCCCCACAATTTCTTGTCCACCTTTCCCCCCGGTAAAAAAGAAAATAATAAGTGTAAGCTACAGCTTTCTCAAATTTAAATTTTTTTTCTTTCTTTTTTAAATATTCGATACAGAAAGATCACAGAACGCAATTTAGCCCATAGTTTTGTTTGCTGTAGAAATCCATGACTTACCAGTGCTAAGGAAGCCAAAAACACCAACCCTGTAGTTTGCTGTCACAACAATGATGTTACCAACGGCAGCAAGGTATGATCCATCTATGGCTGTCTTTCCCACATCAGCATTGTAACCCCCACCATTGTTGAAGAACAGCAACACTGACATGTTTTTGACCTGCAATGATGACAACCATGTTAATATTCCTGTAGCCAACTGCTTTTGCACGTCAGTGATGAGAACACAAGCATCTTCCCAAAAAAACTTATCTCAGCTCTTCAGCAGTGACTATAATGAGATGGTACCTAGCCATCTGAAGTTCTCAGGACAAATTTTCCACATTAATGCGCACACTATGTCCAGTATCAAAATTTAATGGCTTCACTGTGTTCCACCAGGCAATGACTTTGCCAGATTAGCTCAAGGCAGACCTATCTTGCTGACTTGGCCATTGAGCATGTGGTAGGCTTGTCTTCTGCTCTACTGTGTCTGCTCCACACAAATGTACAGGAAAAGTTTAAACAAGTGGGGAAAAGGAGAAGGAAAAAGCCTGTTGGGTTGCTTTGTCTTGAGAAGAACCAACTTAATAGCTGTGCAGAGCTACTTCACAGAATCACAGAGTTACTGAGGCTGGAAAAGACCTCTAAGATCATCAAGTCCAAGGCAGCACTTAAACCATATAGTCTCCAAAATCTTCACTTGGCAAGAGCAGCTCATTGCTCCTTTGATCCCCACACAATTTCTCCCATACTAGTCCTGTAAAGAAGACTGTCTCTGCATGGGAGAGACTTGTCTGTCATGAAGAGTCTGCCCCAGAAGAGCCCAGCAGAACTCCTGTGATGGCAAGGAGTTCTGCTGGGCTGCTGTCCATGTTAGCAGCCCTTGCAGAGCCACCTGATTTGACTCAGAAACTGAGGTTTTTTCCCAAAGCACCACCTCATCTGTGTGGAGCCTTCTCTGGGCTGCAGCCAGGTTGCTGCTGCTTAAGCATCACAGAAGCAGAACTGCTCCGGGAGACCTCAGCATTTCCAGTAGATGACAGCGATATCAAGATGACACTCCAAAGAAATACCAGTGAAAGATACAGAGGGGTTGTGTTTCAGAGGGGTTTTTTTTCTTAGTGTTTTATTTTTCCCTTCCTGCTGCACAAAGCAGCATAACCTGCTCCCATGCTACCCGCATCACATTCTGGTGTCCAAGCTGGTGGAACATGGCTTTGATGCGTGGACCACTAGATGGGTAAGGAACTGGCTTGATGGCTGCACCCAGACAGTGGTTGTCAATGGATCCATGTCCAAGTGGAGGCCGGTGACAAGCAGTGTCCCTCAGGGATCAGTCCTGGGACCAGTCTTGTCCAACATCTTTGTCGGTGACTTGGACAAAGGCATTGAGTGCACCCTCAGCAAGTCTGCTGACAACACCAAGCTGTGTGGAGCAGCAGACACGCTGGAGGGCAGGGATGCCATCCAGAGGGACCTGGACAGGCTGGAGAGGTGGGCACAAGCCAACCTGATGGGGTTCAACAAGACCAAGTGTAAGGTCCTGCAACTGGGTCGAGGCAATCCTAAGCACAAGTACAGGCTGGGCAGTGACAGGCTGCAGAGTAGCCCTGAGGAGAGGGACTTGGGGGTGCCTGTGAATGAGAAGCTCAACATGAGCCAGCAGTGTGCACTTGCAGCTCAGAAGGCAAACTGGATCCTGGGCTGCATCAGGAGAAGTGTGGACAGCAGGTCGAGGGAGGTGATTCTCCCCCTCTACTCCACTCTGCTGAGACCCCACCTGGAGCACTGCATCCAGTTCTGGAGCCCTTATTACAAGAAGGATGTGGACGTGCTGGAGCGAGTGCAGAGGAGGGCCACGAGGATGATCAGAGGGCTGGAGCA
>VXBP01007020.1:83311-178335 GCA_013400115.1 Rhinopomastus cyanomelas
ACCAGGGCAGAGTAGAGGGGGAGAAGAACCTCTCTTGATCTGCTAACCACCCCTCTTCTAATCCACCCCAGGATGCTGTTGGCCCTCTTGGCCACAAGAGCACATTGCTGGCTCATAGTCATCTTGTTGTCCACCAGGACCCCCAAGTCCCTTTCCCCTACACTACACTCCAACAGGTCTGTCCCCAGCCTATACTGGTACCTAGGGTTGCTCTTGCCCAGATGTAAGATTCTGCACTTACTCTCGTTATAGCTCATCAAATTTTTCTCAGCCCAGCTCTCCAGCCTGTCCAGATCTCGCTGAATGGCAGCACAGTATTCACCATGAGAGTGGTGAGAGCCTGGAATGAGTTGCCCATGGAGGTGGTTGGGGCCCCATCCCTGGAGGTGTTTAAGGCCAGACTGGATGGGGCTCTGGCCAGCCTGGTCTAGGGTGGGGTGTCCCTGCCTGTGCTGAGGGGGTTGGAGCTGGATGATCAGGTCCCTTCCAACCCTGAGTGATTCTGATTCCGCAGCTTCTCCAGTGAGGTGAGCCTGCTCTGGCAGGGGGATTGGACTAGATGATCTTTCAGGGTCCCTGCCAGTCCCTGATGATTCTGTGACTCTATTACTCTAATGGTTTTTCAAAGTGCAACCATAATTTTCTATTCAGCACTTCTCATCCCGTATTGCCCATTTCAGGACTATCCCAAGGAGGCTCCTCTCTCCTATGCTCAGCAGTGGGTCACACACACAGACCCGTCCCACTATCTACTTTGGCAGCTAGTGGTGTTTTTTAAAGAAGGGCTGGTGGGCACTGCAGCAGCATCAAAATACATCTGAGGTTTGTTTTTTTCTGCACCTAGAGGGAATTTGGCTCTGCTGCTGTTATTTGCTGGATGGAGCTGTGCTAAACACAGCAGTCCCATCTGCTCTGGCGAGGGATGTCTCCAACAAAAACATGACTGCCTGTGCAAAAGCAGCAGCAAGAAATGATGGTCACAGCCTGCAAAATTACAGGATAGGAGGCAAAGTCCCCTTAGCTGCCCTCAATTTGCCATGGCCATGTGCATGCTGCACTTATCTAGGCTTCTTGTGAACACAGCATTACCAAGAAAACCTCAGAAACTGTAAGCACTGAAACACGCTGCTCTCTCTCAGGAACTTCTGCTCCTGAACAGGAGTGGCCTAATTCCTGGTGCCTTTACCCTACTTCCTATTTCTACACCACATGCAGCACACACTGAGAGATGAGGTTAAAGAAAAGACTGAAATAATTATTTTCATATAGAAATTAATTCCAAAACACAACCAGATTGAGTCCTATTAGCTAATCGTTACTAAGTGTGATGCTGAGCCTGGTCCATCCCCTTGGTTCAGCACTGTGAATCCTGAAGTCCACTAGGCATTAGAGAAATCTGGACAGGCTGGGTCAATGGGCAGAGGTCAATGGGATGGAGTTTAACAGGGCCAAATGCAGGGTCCTACACTTTGGCCACAATAACCCCCTGCAGCTACAAACTGAAGGTAAGTGGCTGGAGAGCAGCCTGGCAGAGACAGTCCTGGCAGCACCGGCTGACAATTGGCTGAACAGGAGCAAGCAGGGTGCCCAGGTGGCCTGGAAGGTCAATGGCATCCTGGCTTGTGTCAGGAACAGTGTGGCCAGCAGGGTTAGGACTGTAATTCTCCCACTGTACTGAGCACTGGTGAGGCCTCCCACTGAGGAAAGGGTGATCAAACTGTGGAATGGACTGCCCAGGGCAGTGGTGGAGTCCTCATCCCTGGAGGTGTTGAAGGACAGCCTGCCTGTGGCACTTAGTGTCCTGGTGTGGCAGATGTGCTGATGTTAGGTCCTGGGCTGGACTGAATGAGCTCAGAGGGCTTTTCCAGCCTCAATAATTCTGTGATTGTGTGATTTCCCATGTGTTCACAGCCTGCACAACTCCATCACCTCCTGCTACCCCTAAGTCAGATACTGCATTGTGGTGCATGTCTCAGTGCTGTAGTAACAAAGAAAGGCAAAGATGTGAGATAAAAAACAAAACCAGCAACAAAGTCTGCTGCAGCAGATATGAGGCAATTCAGGGGACGATTCAGTGGTGGGGTTGTGCCTAATGCCAAGTGTCTGGTCAGAGCATTCCCATTTCTAGTCTGCATTGAGCACTGACAGATCCTTCTCTATATAAAATTAAATTATTCTGAAAAATAATTTGTGTTTTAACCCCAAGGGATTTTAGTCCCAGAGCCCACAGATCTGGGCATTATGGTGAAGGCTGTTTAATATAATAATTGCCCTCTCCTTTCTTATTAGCCTTTTGAACAGCAGAGCACAATGATTACCATGCTGTCAATGAACTGTGCCTCACAGTGTGAGGTATTTCATGTTGCTTATTGATCCATATATTTGTAAGATAGTTATGGTTCACTAGCTGCTGGATAATTTATTTGTAATAAAGTGAATTTTCCTTAAGCCTTGTTCTCACCAAACTCAACTAACCACTGCAATTAAATCTGTGATGCAGAAGAAATGCCAAACCTCAATTAAAGCCTGCAGAAGCCAGTCCCTTCATGCCCCACCACTTGACACCAGCCTCAGACGCAGCACTGCCAGGGGCAGTCCAGCTATGGTGGGGCACGTGTAGCAGCTGAGCAGGGTGGGACCAGAAGGTTCCTCGCACACAGGCCATCTCTGTCATGTGGCTACAGCCTAGTGGAGGGTTTTGCACCACACTTAGCAATAAAATGCAGACACTTGGACTTTGAGGTGTAAAACCCACCTGGGACATTGTCAGATGGCTCCCTGGCTTAGCTAGTGAGGGGATGTCTTCTGGGGAGCCCAGCAACTCCACTGTGGTCTCATGAATGCAGGGACTTAGGTCCCATGGGCGGACCAGCAAGAGGGAGAGAAGTTAAGGATCCACCAGGAAGCTGCATGTCAGCTGAAGCTGTGAAAGGCTTCATAATATTCAGTATTTTATCCTTCAGTAACACACTTGGCAGAGATAGACTTTCCTGAGCTAGGCAGCCTCCAGTGCTTTCTGCACAGCACTGCCATGTGAGGAATGGAGTGCAACAGGATGACGCAACACGGACCAGCCTCAAACCGGGGATGAGAGAAGAGGAGGGAGGGCATACTTTCTATTCTTATTATAATGGAGACTGTCAACGCCTGATCTTACATGTGAGCCCTCAGTAAATCGGGCTGAAGCACAGCATGGCTAGTGTGGCACATGGTGATGGTTATAGATGGAAAAACCGCTCACAGAAGTGTCAGTGTTATTTAGAGGGCTCTGTGCTACATGTAGCTATGGGAGCAAATGGAGGCAATGCCATTCGCCTTCTGCACTGCTTGGCACTCAGAGCCCTTTGGCTAGAGGTGTCAACTCCTGCACCATGGCAGGTTCAGGCTCTAAATTCTTCTGAATGACCTCTGACTTTGAAGCTCTCCCAGAGATTACAAAATCTCTGGGATTGACCAGGTGATTTAACCTTCCACGGGTTGAAAATGGATAACTAGTTCTCTGTATGTGAGTGAAAAACAGAGCTCACCACAGAAAGAAACAGGAAAGCCCCATGGCTTCTGCTCCCAGCTACTTCTGCAAACCAGAGGTTTTGGTTCTCCCTTGGTCTACACTTACACATATGAAACCAAATGACTCGATCACCCCAACTTCTACCTTACAGCTCGACAAAAGGCAGAAGGGATTCAGCTCTCAGAAGAGCTAAGGAGCAAAGATGAGCCTATTTAGCAGATGGTAAAGAATACAATGCTTTTGGATAAGCTGCCTTGAAAGCAGCACTGAAGCAGCACTTGGCAAACAGCGACCTGATGTTTTCAATAAGCAATAACTGCATTCAAGGCAAAATAAGAGTCTGGTGCTGCAAGGAGAAAACAGACCTCTGGTCTTTTTCTTGATTAAAAGGACCTGCAAGGGACCCTGCGTATTGCTGTCAGATCATTAGATCTGCTTTTTTGCAGCATGACAGACTCATACTACTGTAACTACTACCACCTTCAGAAAGTCACCAGTACCGTGGAAAAAAGGTCTACTCCTGCACCCAATGGAACGCCCATGTTGTTCAGCATCTTTATTTCCAGCCCCCAAGGCGTTTGGCCAATCATCTAAGTTTGGCCAAGCATCTAACTTGGAGTTTACTTTATATCTGTTCAGAGTGGGAAATTCAAAACCTTTTGAAAGGCAGTTTCTCAGGTTGCACCACCGGCTCAGGGATCTTTGAAATATCTACTTCCATGCTTTGCAGGCCAAGCAAAAATCTAACACTGCTTGCTAACTTCATTCCTCAGCAGAGCTCCCAGGGATGTCAAAACTGGGAAAGAGTGAAGACGAGGGTCAAAAAGCCTCATCTGGTGCTGCTTTGCTGGTGGTTAAATGTTGATGTTTTGAGTCGTATCATATTATAATCTCCTGGACAAACAGTCTCATTCCAGGGATGTTGCCAGTGCTGAGATTAATTTATCCTCTTCTGCTACCATTTTCTTTTTGAGTTTTGTTTCCCTCTTTGACTCTTTCTTATTTCCAAGTTTTCAATTTTCTAACCCTCCTCACTAAGAGCCTATATATAGGAAATTCTCCTGCACCAGAATAAACAAGAGAGTGCCTAATTTAACCTTGCAGGGCTTTGGGAACACCACATGGCAAACAACCACTCATGCCAATTCAAGCACTTTGAAAAGAGACAGTGCTCAGCTACATAAAAATTCCACCCATTTCCTACTCACTGTGGTAGCAGGAACAAAGACGTTCAGATACAGACAGTCTTCACTGACAGAGTATGACGGGGCCTCTCCATCTCCTGGCTGCCAACAAGCTGCCCTAGAGACATGGATTGAGAAAATGACAATAACAAGGTTTGTACCTTTTTCTACTCCTGCTATATCCTTATATTTTGATGCACTAAGCTTATAAAATCTTCAGATCTGCAGATCTCCATCACTTTTGAAATTATGCCCACCTGAGAAACAAACAGGTGGGTCTGTCACCCACACCAGTGTACATCCCTATCTAGAACCCTTCCCTCGGAAAACCAGCTTCATTTTTAAAAAAGATTAGAACTTGAAAATGAGCCTTCAGAAACCTCATGTTTCATGTAAACCATAAAAAACCCACACACCAGATGTAACTGGAGCAGGACTGGAGGGTCTCAAGCACAGGTCTTCCATTGCCATCACCCATGTAATCCAGTCTTTTGCTGAACGCCAGGTATTTGTTTCCATTTTTAATGGTCTGTGTTGTACATTTCTTTATATTTGCTTTAATTTCTAATGGTCTGTGGGAAAATCACAGACTCATTAGGGATTGGAAGGGACCTTGAAAGATCATCCAGTCCAATCCCCCTGCCCCAGCAGGATCACCTAATACACTAAGTTGAACATTTGAACACATTTTAGAAGTCCATTTGCTCTAAGCATCACAGCAGACCATTAACAGTGCCACGCGACGAGGCTTTCAGTAGGGATTCGGCAGCCAGCCATGCACAGAAAACCATTTTCTAGTCATCATCTCTATGAGACTTGTATGCTCGAGCTATCTCCACAACAAGAATCAAGGGGATGAATTCGGCAGTTCAGATCTAACTATTCTGAAGCCAGTTCCTTCTACTTCACAGATGCGTTTATATCACAACGAATTCTGAAAAAGCATCACAATTTGTTAGGGAAGAAGCCAGAAGAGGCTACGGAAAACACAGCAACATCTCCGAGAATGATTTCTACAGTATCTTTATCTAGCTATTGTAAAACGTTACACTGAAGGTGTGAAGAGTTTAACAGCAAACTGCAAGGAAAAGGACCTGCTTTAATGCAACTCGACATAAATCTTTCCATAAGGGAGGTTCCTAGGGTGGTGACATCACCAAACAGCTTTCACACTGATGTGATCAGTCAGCATCTCCAACCAAAACTGCTGAAGCTGTTTTAGCAGACAAAATACAAATTCCCAGTTAGGAACCCAGCCAGGACAACAGGCATTCCAGCTTTCCAGAGGCCTCATGGCTAGTTTTTCTTTCTATTTTTTTTAGCAACACATTAGGATTCCCAGCACGTCCCAGTTTCGTCTCACACTTGGGACTGACTACAGGGAAAGGCTGCCATCTGCTGAATCAAGTCCACGGCTCCTCCTCAGCTTTTTGGTTGGGTTGGGCTGTTTAAAATCCAGGCTGGTAAATAAATATTTATCTCCTGTCTGCGACACCACTGTGCTAATGTGAATGTCTTACACACAGATATGGTGCAATATCAACACACAGTCCAAAACTTTCTATGAACAGAGTGAGGTCTCTGTGATTCTCCAAGAATGCACCTCAATGATGCTAAGCTCAAAGAATTATTTATTTTTAAGATAATGACCAGGTCCTTCACTGGTTAAGGAAGCACTGAAAATTCAAAATATAGGAACAGATTCACTAAATTTTCATAATTTCTTTGAAAAATCTCAGCTAAGCTGCTCATTTGAACACCAGAGGTTTTCAAAGAGAGACCACAGAGGCAGGTGGGCCTTACTAAAGTCCTAGCACAGATTACACGGTGGCTGCAGACACAAAGAGCAGATGGTGTGTGGGCTAACCTAACATCACTGTGCACCCAAGGAAAGAAAAAGGCAGAGCTCACCAGGTCCCACCAACACATGAAGCTGCCTGGCTGCTGTGGTTATGTTGCTACCATTTCCGTACATCAATTACAACCTGAACACTGAGACTACCAAAAGCCTCTTCAGCTCTTGAAGACAGCACCGCATCTCAGAATCACAGAATTACTGAGGCTGGAAAAGACCTCTGAGATCATCAAGTCCAGCCTGTGACCTAACATCACCACATCCCTTTTCACTAGAAAACTCTGGAGGCAATTCCCGAGTAAAGGGAAGATCAAAGGGCTTCCACATAACCAGTATGTCTGTAAATCTGTAGTCTCACTTAGGGTGTGAGGCAAAACACAAAGCAAGTGGTGACTCATGTCAACCCTACAGGATGCCACCCACCCTTGCAAAAGCTATCATTTCTGTAACCACGAAAACTTTTGGCCAAACTGGTTAGCTCAAGCAGTTGATGACTAACCACACGAGGACCACTCTTAGCAGCAGGTACTGAACAGGACTGCATGGCCACTGCCATAGTGGTAACACAGGATGTCAATTGACCTCAAGTCTGTATTAGCTGTCTTGAGTTGCTAAATCTTCAACTCCATCTACAGAAAGTTCATGGAGTTCTTCGCACCAGACTCTTTCCTTTTGACTGTTCTGCATCTTCAATCTCCTGTTTCTTGTTTTCATCTTGTTTTTCAGCTTGCAGCTCCTCATGTCAGCCATCCACAGCCTGCTTTTCATGGATAGGAACACAACTGTGTCCCAGCTTTCCTCTATCAATGTCCTGTGGACACGTGCAGCGCAGCTCACTCAAAGAGCTTTTTGCTCTGGAGTTTGCTTTGTCTTCTGCGTTGCACGAACGAGAAAGACCGAAAAAAACCCTCCACTTTCATACCTTGAGTTTTGTCGTTGCTGCATTTCTAATTGCTGTGAGGTTTTCTGAAAAGAAATCCACTGTCTTAACATGTTCTATAGCTTAGATATACTATCACCCTTACTCTCTTTTCT
Organism: Rhinopomastus cyanomelas; assembly: GCA_013400115.1. Classification (NCBI taxonomy): domain Eukaryota; kingdom Metazoa; phylum Chordata; class Aves; order Bucerotiformes; family Rhinopomastidae; genus Rhinopomastus; species Rhinopomastus cyanomelas. The sequence continues at coordinate 90,897 of VXBP01007020.1, forward strand.
TTAAGTGACAACACATTTACAACTTGCCAATCCAAGTTCCTCAGTCCAAGAACACTACTATTCATACCGTAATTGTAAACGAAAGACAAGTACCCACGCAAAGGCTCTGTCCGCAGACAAACAGCCCAGGAGAGCCAGCCAACAGGAAACATGAGATATAGAGACTTAAAAGAAATTTAGTCCATCTGCTAATACCGTTCCTAGTGCTCATTTCCTCTTAAGACATTACCTAAAATGTTTTTAACTTCTATATTTCCACCCAAGACTTTGAGCAAGTTTTTGCCTTTTAGCAGTTTCTGGACAGAAAAGACTATGGGTCCTCCAGGCTGACCTCTGAGACACGACTAGGCAGAGAATGTCTACACGAGGCTCACCGCTCCTGATTACATCAACCTTAAATCACCCGTTTGATTAAATTCAACGAATGTGTGGCTCAGCAGGAGCAAACTGCATTGGTGCAACTATTGTAAATACCTGTACAAATACTCAGAACGAAAATGAACCGGCAGCAGTCGGTGGGAAGTTGTGCACAGTTCTAGGCAAAGGACTGAAACCTGCTTTTTTTTGTTAAGGTGCTTAGATGCATTAACATACAGACCAAGTTTGCTAAACAAAGTCCCAAACTTGCAGTAATTGATATCCTCTATTTTCTTTTGCAAGAAAGGACATAAATATTGTGGTCATTGTTCCAGCCGCTTTCCTGGTTTCTTACCGAGCCACAGTAGCATTCCAGGCTCCCACCCAAGCAAAGGGCTCTGGAGGACGGAAGCGCCTCTCTGTGAGGGGAGGCGCAGCGTATGGAATCCCCAGGAACTGGCTGATATTCCTCCACCCTGAGCCAACATGGATCACCTGGGATTTGCCCATCAGATCCCCATGGGATGGGATGTACACAGACGGCGTTAAATCCGCTTCAGAAATGGGCAGGAATAAATCTATTGAAAATGAGAAATAATTTACTTTTTCAAGTTAGTACCATTTCAAAAATGAAAATTAACAAGCAGAAACATCTTCTGCAGATAAAAAGAAAGGAGCTGGACCTTCATTACTATTTTTTAGTTTGTTTTTACACTTTCCAAAGTCTCTTTCATAGACCAGACTTGCTTCAGCAGAAGGTGGTAACACTATGATTTCAAGCATTTTTGTAAAAAGTGTTTGGGAACATTTTTTCATCCCCCTTAGCTGTATAACCTCACTGACAGAGCAATACATGATTTATAGGACACATCCATATTGCTTTATGCCTAGTGAGGATTTTCTCCCCCTTTCACTCACAAGAAGTGTGCACAGGTCACCACAGCTGGGTGTCTTTCCCCCCCATCATTAACCCAGTCTTACCTTGTCTCCTATAGATGTATGTGGCTGGTTCTTTGAGTAGAACCCAGCAACTGTGCCCTTGCAAGCCAAGTGTGCAAATCTGTGTGTCAGGGTATAAAAGGCATCTTATTGCTGAAGGCTGGATTTCCAGTGTGACTACAGTACATGATTGGTTCTTTGAACAAGCTGTGAGGTGAAATGTGAAGAAAAAGAGCAGGTACAAATGTATTCTCCAAGTATTTTGCATGACATTGTTATAAGATGTATAAAATAAAGGCTTTACAATAGGTCAAGCAACAAAGATGTGAAGTAGCTCTAAAGCAGAATAATGGGACACAAATGCCCTCAAATTTCCAGAATAGTCTCTCAAATAGCTAGAGGAGGAAAGGTTATGTTACTTTAAAATTGAGCAGAAAAACTACTGTCACAGTTTTGTGGAGAAGAAAAACATCATCCAATAAAGTACTGAGGACCTCAGCTGAATTAAAGCAGTCCCCAGGGAACCCCACAGAAAGGTTGCAGAATAAGAAAACTGAATCTCTCAGTCGTCCCAGTTTGTACTTGGAAGTAGGTATCCAACACTTTTCCTTTACAAAGGCTACTTCAAACAGTTACAGGAAAAGGAAGAAACAGCAAATCACACTGCTCACCATCATAAATCATCTGCTGCAAAAAAATGGGACCATCCCCAAACCACTCTCTGCATCCTTATTTCTACTGCTCTGCAGCACTGTGGATTTGCCAGTCATGGGAAGTTAAAGGATTCTCTGTGTCTACTCAGGTGACTGAATAAACCAGTTTCCTTTGTTGTTACCACAGCCCTACCCATGCTCCATCCAGATTCTCAGTTAACCTGCCCCCCAGTACCACAGCTACAGGACACAGTAGACAGTAGTAGGTGGCTCCACCGTCTGTATGTCACACAGTGAGCTTCCTTTAACTGCTCTGCAGAAAATAATGACATCAACACCATAATTATTCACTACAACATTCTTCAAGTTGTAGAACACCTGGAGAAGCATCAGTTGTGTCAAAATTACACAATCACTGCACGGCATTTTATGTCCAGGACATCTTTCAACAAATAAACTATTTGAGGTCCCTTCCCTGAAATTCATAAACACTGGGCTAGTCTTTATAAATAATTAAAATCAGAGTAAGTATTTCAGAAGTGAAAGCACAGGAGAAGGTGTTCTTGACTTTTCAGTCTCACAATCCAGTATTTTCTGTAAAGCTATGAATAACCATTTCTTACCAGATAGACAAAAGTCTGTAGCAATGGAGAAGTCATTGGATATATCTCTGCTAACTTGCACAACTTCAAAGTCTGAGATGGATGAATCCATGAGAACAGAGGACTCACTTAAGGATTGCCATGCATCCAAATAGTCTATAAAATGAATCATACAGAAATAACTAGAGCAATCTGTAGAAAGTTCAGAGGAAAATAATTTAGAAGTAACCACACTGGAGAGTTTCTCAATGAAGTATTTCCACTTTCCTTTGAATCAACTGGGAATAAATGAAGTATAGTATTTAAAGAGCTCTGACTGACTACAGGGTCCAGTCTCATTTTCAGTCAGGCACAGCTAGGTTGACAAAGGTATTCAGCTAATAAGAAGGTCAGTCTGAAGAAGTTTTATCCAAGCTTACAACTAAATCCATTTGATTTAAATAAAAGGGTTTTGACCAGCCAAATTACATTAAAGAGCAAGGGTTGCAATGTTTACACACAAGTTCCCAAGCAGGTACAGCCACTAACTCTTTTGAAAGCACGTGTGCATCCTGCATGTGATTGGGCACTCCAAGAACTTCGGCAGACATCTGTCCACATTTGCGTCTAAAACCTTAGCCGGTTTCCTAAGGTAGGTGTCACCTCAGTCACCTCTCTGAGTTAATTACACCAGACTGCTTATACTATCAGGAGCAACAGACAGCTTTACTATACAGTATCTCCATCCTGGTTTATGTTTCTGCTTTAGGATGACTCAAATCACCCCCAGGAACCCATTGATTACATGAACCAGATGTCCGTGCCTGTCTGTACAGGAAACCTTCTCCAGAGATGGAGATGTCTATGCTGCTCGCATACATCTACACAGAAAGTTCTGACCTTACCCTGAGCGAAAATAAGACAACAGATTCACAAATGCTGTATTTTGTCTTCACTCCCCTTACAAACAATTGAACAAACTCTCAAGAAGCATGTGTGCTTTTCACAGATTTATGGACTCGTTTTTTAAAGGACACAAAGTTTATTTTGATAATTTTGATTTCACAGACGTCCAATTCTGTAAAAATGACATAAGGTGATGTAACTGCTACATGATTAAAATCTGATTCTATTTCACATGGATATATACACATACACACCAATATGTCCACATTTAGACATGTGCATCATATATCTCCCAACATGAATTTTCACACAGAATCGTAGAATAGCCTGGGTTGGAAGGCACCTTCAAAGGTTTTCTATTCCAAACCCCCTGCAGTAAGCAGAGACATTCTCAACTACAGCAGGTTGCCCAGAGCCTTGTCCAGCCTCACCTTGAGTATCTCCAGGGCCTCAACTACCTACTGGGCAATCTGTATCAGGGTTCAACCACTAAAGAACTTCTTCTTAACATCCAATTTAAATTTACCCTTCTCTAATTTGAAAACATTGCTCCTCATCCTATCACTCCAGGCCTTCATCAACATTCCCTCTCCATCCTTCTTGTAGGCCATTTCAGGTACTGGAAGGTCACTATCAGGTCCCCACAGAGCCTTCTCTTCTCCACGCTGAACAACTCCAGCTTCCTCAGCCTGTCCTCATAGTAGAGGTGTTCCATGTGCACGTGCCTGTACATGCAGGAACATATATAATATGCTGACTCTACTGGTCTTCAACAATTAACCTTTGGCCTCACAGTGGATTTCAAAAATGCCACAAACATTATTGTCTCATACACAACCAGATAAAAATATCTGCAGGCTCTCAATTTTGCACACAGAAGTCAAAAAAGAAGGTTGGGGAAAGAGCAGGTCTTTAATTAGTCTAGTTCCTTTCAACAATGCAGTATATTTTAAGAGCAAAAGGGTCTTGCTGTGGCCATCGGTTCCTCAACAGGAGGTTGGCGTTACCCTCTCCATGTAATTGTAGGGTGAGAACAGAGTTAATCAACAGTTGCCTTGCTATTTCTGGTGAGCAGATCTTGTCCTGATTCTTGAGTTCACTTACCACACAGAGACAAAAGTTGTGACCATTCATTTCCTTAAAGATTTCTTTTAGTCTTCTGAGCCATGAGTGACTTGCAAAGATCACCCGTTTCCTTCCCCTCCTCACAGAAAGGCAACTGTGACTGTATTACTCAACATCAGATCTGAAGCTGAGGCCAGAATCAGGGCTATGACATGCCCTCCCTGCACCTTGGAAATTCTGGTGTTGACCTGCTTGTATAGTCCACGAGAAACCAACATCCAAAGAGACCACAGACTAATCTGGTTGCACCATTCCTAGAGCAAATAGGCAGGGAATAGTAATAACTAAATTATATTTCAAAATTATTTTATTCCAAACAATTAAAGACAACACAGAGTAACTGCCACCACCCAGGGCTCTAAGCTGATGCTAAAAACCTCTACTTTGGCAAGGTAAAACCTTCTCAAGGACATCTAAACTTCAAGCACTGAGCATGTCCCAGAGGACAAGCTGAATGTGCTACCACCATTGTTAAGGCTGTTACCTTAGCAAAGTCTCCTTTGCTCTCACTTTTGCTGAACAAAATACCTGATGGAGTGATGAGGTGACCTGTGGTACAGGACAAAGGGCAATGGGCACCAAATGGAATACAGGACATTCGTTCTAAGCATAAGGAAAAACTTCTTCCTGGTGAGGGTACCAGAACCCTGGCACAGGCTGCCCAGAAAGGCTTCTGTTCTGGAGACATTCAAAACCCACTTGGACATTTCCTGTGGGATTTGCTCTAGGGGATCCTGCTCTAGCCGGGGGGGTTGGACTAGATGATCTTCAGAGGTCCCTACCAACCCCAACCAGTCTGTGATTCTGTGCTAACACTTCCCAAACAGCTCAGCCTCTGTTCACATCTGTTTCCTTCCCCTGAAGTAGTGACTATTCAATTATTAGGAAAACAATTATGTCAGTTATGTCGAAATTACTTCAATTCATATTGCCAACAGTTCCTCCATTTCAAAACTGTCTAATATGACCTGTTGCATGACCCTTGCTAGAAATTGTAGCCTTCACACCTAGGGTGACAGTTTGTGCCGTTCATTCTATAAAGACACTTAACGTTAGAAATCAGCTCTGTAAGCGATGGAGAATAAACTGTTACATCCTATTTAATATCTTTATTAATGATTAGGATGAGGATACTGAGTGCACCCTCAGTAAATTTGCAGATGACACGAGGTTGGGAGGCTGTGTTGATCTGCTAGAGGCTGTAGAAGCCCTACAGATAGATCCGAACAGGCTGGACTGATGCATCAAGGCTACATATGAGCTTCAGCAAGTGGCAGATTCTGCACCTGGGTCACAACAGCCCAGTGCAGTGTTACAGGCTTGAGGGAGAGTGGCTGGAAAGCTGCTCAACAGAAGGAGACCTGGGAGAATGGACCGATAATCCATATGACCCAGCAGTGTGCTGAGGTTGCCAAGGCCAGTGGCACTCTGGCTTGTATCAGGACTACTGTGGCTAGCAGGAGCAGAGTGATTTTTCCCCCTGTACTGGGCATTGATGAGGCTTCACCTTGAGTACTGGGTTAAGTTTTGGGCACCTCGGCACAAGAAAGACTGAAGCAGATTCAGAGAAGGGCAACAAGGCTAATGAAGGGTCTGGAGAATAAACCCTGTGAAGGAGTTGGGGTTGTTTAGTCTGAAGAAAGGGAGGCAGAGCCTTATTGCTGTCTGCCACTACCTGAAAAGAGGTGGTAGAAAGATGATGTTGGTGTCATCTTTCTCACAAGTAAAAAGTGATAAAACTAGAGGAAGTGGCCTCAAGTTGTGCCAGGGGAAGTTTGAACATTAGGAAAAGGTTAGACATTAGGAAAAAAGGCTTCACTGAAGGGTCATCAGGCCTTGCAACAGGATGTCCAAGGAGATGGTTGAATTGCCATCCCTGAGTGTATTTAAAAGTTGTAACAGTTTATAGGTGACTTGGTTCAGTTAGGTTAATGGTTGGACTCAACGATCTTAAAAGCCTTTTCCAACCTAAACTATTCTATGATTTTATGAGTCTATGCTCTCCAGATATTGTCTGCCTGCACTACTAGATCTTACTTTTTTTACTAGGTCTTACTTTTTCAGATCGGATCTTGTCAGTTTGTTTTCAATTATTTCCTAATTAATTTGTTTTTTAAAACATAAACAAAGAAATATTTTTTTTCTCAATATGAATTAAACCTTGTTTTCACACAAGAGCACTGTTGCCATCTTGCACTGTGTACAGTGCTAGTAACCAACGTCCTGCTACTGGAATAAGCAATCTCTAGGTTCAGACACAATACTTCACATTACCAGCTGTGGCTCTTTCAACAAAGACCTTTGTCTGGAATCCTTTGTCTGAGTGTATCTGTGGTTTTGGAAGTTATTTCTCCAGACTAACTCTATTTCCATAGCTCCCCTGGCTCACTGAGTGACCTCAGGCAAGTTCATAATCCTCATCCACAAACCTCTGCTTGCCCGCAGGTCAAACATTCAGAAAGAAACATTCTCTCACTACCTTCTACCTCAGAAAAGACATTCACAGCAATTCCAAGAAGCAAAAAAAAAAGTCCATGCATTAACACTTCCAACACTTGAATTAGGCCTCTTGTTCCTATTTCCCTGAGGTTTAATAGCTTAACATTATTAAAAGACTTTGAAGGTGCTCAAACTAAGCTTGTGTGCACACTGCTGCTACTGGGCATCTACATTTGAACACAAGCTCAACCCCTTACTTCTGTAATAAAAGATTTTCATTTTATCCCTTTATGTGGGATGGAGTCAGGTTAATAACAGAATCACAGAACACTGGGGATTGGAAGAGATCTCGAGAGGTCATCCAGTCAAATTCCCCTGCAACAGCAAGATCACCTAGATGAAGTCACTCAGGAACACATCCAGTCGGGTTTTAGACATCTCCGGAGAAGGAGACTCCACAATCTCCCTGGGCAGCCCCTTTCAGTGCTCAGTCACGCTCACCGTGAATAAGTTCCTTCTCATGTTGATGTGGAACCTCCTATGTTCCAGCTCACACCCATCGCCCCTCGTCCTATCACTGTATGCCACTGAGCAGAGCCTGGTTGCATCCTCCTGACACCTGACCTTTCCATATTTATAAACAATAAAGACGTCACCCCTCAGTCTCCTTTGTTCCAAACTCAAGAAACCCATCTCCCTCAGCCTTTCCTCATCAGAGAGATGCTCCATCATCTTTGCAGCTGTGTGCTGGACTCCCTCAAGTAGTTCTGTGTCCTTCTTGAACTGAGGGGCTCAGACCTGGACATAATATTCCAGATATGGTCTCACCAGGGCAGAGTAGAGGGTGAGGAGAACATCTCTTGATCTGCTAACCACCCTCCTTGTGATCCACCCCAGGACGCCATTGGCCTTCTTGGCCTCAAGGGCACATTGCTGGCTCATGACCATCCTGCTGGCCACCAGGACCCCCAGGTCCCTTTCTCCTACACTGCTCTCCAACGGGTCAGTCCCCAACCTATACTGGAACCTGAGGTTGTTCTTGCCCAGATGCCAGACTCTACACTGCCCTTGTTATAGTTCATTCAATTTCTCCCCGCCCAACTCTCCAGCCTGTCCAGGTCACAGTCTGCTGCTGTGTTGTGTCAGTCTGCAAAAGATCCAACAGCACTGCTGAGCTGATGTCTGATGATGAAATGTTGACTGGAAATGGGTTACCGCTCCTGGGCTGAAAGCCGTGGGCTACATCCTGCTGAAGTTAAACTCTTTAGCTAACAGCAGGAACAAGATACATGGAGGTCCCCAGAGCAGCAAGAACTGACAAGACAATGCTCCAGCAGATAACACTCTCCATCCATTGTGTACCAAGGGTGCTTTGATATGTAGCTTGCCTAAGTGACAATTGTAGCTAGTTAGCATGAGATAGTGTTTACGGAAGTGTTAGCCAGCCACTGCTATTGTAGAGCATCTATTGAATCCTATATAAGAAACTCCTGTATGTCTAATAAACGGAGGAACATGTTGCTTGCATCAAGCAGTGTCCCGTCTCTCAATCGCGGCAGTGTTGGCCACTCCTCCCAGCTTTGTGTCCTCATAATATCCATTTTAAGTACATACAAGATATAAGGGGCACTCTGCAGCCCAAGCTAGGCACAAAAGAATGACCATTCGTGAAACAAACATGCACAGACTGTACATTCATACCTAAAATACAATTTATTTTGCTAGTCTTTGGACACTGTGGACTGCAAAAGATATTTTGGCTATTAGGTGTTTCCTCCCTCCTTTCTCCTGGCTGCAGATGCAGCAATGCCCACGGTCAAGCACACTAACTTCATTACATGGACAAACCAGAACTTCCCATGGCTGTATCTAAACCTGCCTCATCTAGAAATCGCTCTTACAAGGTACACGCCTATGAACTGGCACTGCTTTACTGAAAACTCATGGTGCACCTGATGGGCTGGAAGACGTTTCTGGTTTATATATAGGTTAAGCTCTAACCTTCCAAAGCACACCTTGGCAAATGCTTTTATTGGATAATGACAGTGCTGCCAATCCAGCCAGCCCTGTAACTTTTATTGCAAAATTGTAAGGGTCCCATATAAAATGTCCTTCTCTGCCAGATGTTCTTCTTTGGGTAGGCAAAGATTGAGACTGGATTTGCAAAAGCACTCAGCTTGTCCTTACTCTGTGCCCACTCCAGTCATAAGAGCACAAGACTGGAATAGATTTCCCAGGGGCACAGAGTTCAGTCTCCCTCTATTGCAGGCAATGACACTGTAAAATCCTTTTCATAAAGTCAACAAAACTTCATCACCGGCTTCGGCAGAGGCAAAGAGGCGTCAGTTCTCCTTTTGTCAGAAAATCTGACATTTGACGTGAGGAAACAGGAATACAGAAGTGCAATAAAAGAAGCTAAATTTAGAAGAAAAGTTCTGAAGTTGAGGAGGTAGATAAATGAGATGAGGTTAACATGAGGATAAGGAGGTTCATGGAATAGATGTTGGGTTCAGGACACTTCATTCATGTTTGAAAGACAAATTCTGATCTTAATTTCAAACTGTGCAAGCCATAATTAATAGCTCTCAGTGAAGTCACAACCACGGGTCTAGACTGAACTCAGTGCTTGGCATTCCCAGAGTTCAGAGGAACCTGTCTGTATACGTACAATCTCCAAAGCCCACAAATCAACCCACTAGTGGGCTGGCAGAAAACACATTCTTTCTAAAACACAGTTGCTTCTCATTTTCGTCTATCCACTGAGATTTGAATAATTCAAAGCAAGTCATTTTCTTTAAAATGCTGCATAATAACTATAATCATGGCTCAGCCAAACATGTCCCAAACTGGTAAATGGGTTATATATGGCCTTTAGCAGGGAGCAATCTTGCTCTATGCATGTTAAATGGAAGCTTTCTGCCTCCTTCAGTAGTGCAAATTATAGTAAATGATACAGGAATAGGATACTAAAAGTGTACCAAATATTTACCCAGGTTTAAAATAGCCTGTTTTCAAAAGGCTAAAACAGAAGGTCAAAAATTCTTTTTACAAAGTTAAGTATCTCCCATGAGTCCAGCTGTACATAGTTTCAGGAAAGACAGATAAAACCAGATTAAACAAAATGTTCAGGTCAAATGGGAAATCAGTGGGAAAGATGGGTGAAACTTCTCAATTTCAGTCTGACCATAGAATCATAGAATCATAGAATCATAGAATCACTATGGACTGGAAGGGACCATCCAGTCCAATCCGCCTGCATCAGCAGGATCACCTAAACCAAGTCACACAGGAACACATCTAGTCGGGTCTTGAATATCTCCAGTGAGGGAGATAATCTGAGGGTTACACTGAGTCAGCTAATGAGTAGTCCGTCTGCCTTTTTTCCGTTACATACAGCATTTAGCAGCTACGCTGTGTATTTCTGGAAAGGACACATCAGGGACATCTCTAGCTGTTGACAATTTGCATGTATTTTTGGGGAGCAATAGACACAACCCCCTGAAACGCAGTAGTTAAGTTTCATAGAATCACAGAATCACTCTGATTGGAAAAGACCCTGGGATCATCAAGCCCAACCATCTACCCTACCTTACAAGTTCACCCCTAAACCAGATCCTTCAACACCTTATCCAAATGATCTTTAAACACATCCAGGGATGGCAACTCAACAAGCTCCCTGGGAAGCCTATTCCAGTTTAATTTATTAAGTGGATCCACCCACTTTTGAAACAACACGAGTACCACGAGATTCATTTACTGCAAGACTGCAACAAATTTTCTTCCTGATACAAAAATTAGATGGTGTCACAGCAAGCCACAGCTTCCCTTTAAAACTGGTACCCAACACACACCTCAGACACAGCATTTCTGAAAAATTCTGAATAGACTTTGAGATAATATTCCCATCCTTGCAGGAACCAACAAACAAAGCTTTACAATAAATGTTTATAATTTTTCCTCTTTCCACTAATTACAAAGCAGTATAAACGCATGCTAATTTTGGGAGGAACAGTTCCTTTCATCATCTTGGCTTTGGAATAAAATTAATGTGCTAAATTTTATTTGGCATCTCTATTGTAATTTTGCATCAGTTTGAAAAACTCATTGTCAGGCCTCGCACTTGGCAGTACTTATGGTACTGAGTTTGAAACGTAGTAGGCCAGCTGTGTGGCTTAACCCATGAACACACTTACCACTTTCTGGCCTGAGAGGTAAAGTGGCAGGTGGACACAGCTCGGGTTCAGTGTTCTTCAAGTCAGCTGAAAGCAGAAAAAAACAAACCCTCTGAAAACAATTGTACTTGAAGGTTTACAATGCAACCAGCACCTCAGTATTTCAGAATCACAGAATTATTGAGGCTGGAAAAGCCCTCTGAGCTCATCCAGCCCAGCCCAGGACCTAACATCACCACATCAGCCAGACCAGGGCACTAAGGGCCACAGGCAGGCTGTCCTTCAACACCTCCAGGGATGGGGACACCACCACTGCCCTAGGCAGTCCATTCCACAGTCTGATCACCCTTTCCCTGAGGAAGGCCTTTCTAACATCCAACCTAACCCTCCCCTGGCAGCTTCAGGCCCCACTCTCTCGTCCTGATGATAGTTGCCTGGGAGAAGAGCCTGACTTCCTCCTGACTACAACTTCCCTTCAGGCAGTTGTAGAGAGGGAGAAGGTCCCCCCGAGTCTCCTCTTCTCCAGGCTGAACAACCCCAGCTCCCTCAGCATCTCCTCATCAGACTTTCCCTTCAGTCCATTCTCCAGCCTTGTTGCTCCTCTGGACCCACTCCAGCCCCTCAATCTTATTCTTGTAGTGAGGGGCCCAGAACTACTCCAAGTACTTGAGATGAGGAGGAGAATACTGTACTGGGGGACAATAATGTCCCTGGTCCTGCTAGCAGGACATAACTTCCAACATGAGAAATCTCATATCTAAATCTTGCATCTTCTCCATGCAAACACCAAGGATAAACACGCAAAGCTGCGCTGCTCTATCTAACCTTTTTGAGCTTGGACATGAAACCAGACTTCGCTAAATTTCTGTACTCACAAGCATTCCCACAAACACTTTTCAGAACACAGTTGTTTATGAACAACCTATTTCAGTAGTCCTGTGGGTTTCTTTCCGTGCCCTTCTCTGTGTTTCCATTTTGGCATCACAACAGAGGTGAGATTTTCTTTGCTTCCTGATTAGGAATGGAATTTCTCTAAACAAGGATTAGGAACAAGTCCATTTCCAGTAGGAAACGTTCCAAATTTCCAAATCATTCATGTTTTCCACAAATGAAAATTCTCATTTTGTTGTGTTTCCCTCAAACATACTGTAATTTTAAATGATAAAGAAGAATTTTCTCTGGTGCATTCATATTTCATAAAACATCTGGCTAATCAAATCAGTTACAAATTGTTTGCTAAGACAAAGCAAATTATCATCTCTACTGAAGCTGGAAACAGATCAGACTTTCTGTTCACTTCATATACTCTGTATTACTGTCCATGCATGTAACCAACAGCTATTGCTAAAAATTTGTGAGTTTTAGCACTTCCATTGACAGGAATGAAGAAGTGGGGCTACACAGAACTCTCTGTCAAATGCTGCTAGAAGCTCCTCACTGACTGAGCTGCAGCCATGACTGCACATCCACAGTCAAACTGCTACATGAGTGGAGCTCTGAGAGCAAACAGCTCACACAACTACATAATATGAAGCGTGGAGGCACAAGTACCTTCCTACCAGGAGGCTGGAGTAAAACCAAAGCTCCTGCTTTATGCTGACATCCCAGTGGCTGCAGCATATTCCTGTTTTATGCTTTGCTCATTTTCCCTTTTAGCATTTCTTATTCCTCTTCCTAGTTGCCAGACCCCCAACACACCAGTACAGCTGATACAAATGTTTGTCTGCAAGTATCTCCATGTGCTTAAACATCTGTGCCTTGCTGTGTGTTACGGTAGAAACACATCTGAAGCTTCCTCACTACGTCAGGAAACGTCATCACCTTTCCTAACACCATCCCCTTTGCATACACCCCAGGCTTCTCTTTATCATGCTCTGTGAAGTGCGCAACATCCTTTATTATAAGTTGGTTCTTTTTTATCTTGAGGAAAAATCATTCCAAGAATTGGAAGGACACCTACTGCTCCACTGTCTCCTCTTCTTTCTATTCTTCATTCTTACCCTGGTTGCTCTCTCAGCTCTCCCTGCCCATGTGCTTCTGCCACTGCCCACTTTATCAGTGCAAGATCCTTCTCATACTCCTTTTATAAGCTTCCAGGGTAGCTCTCTACTCTGTGCTGCCTCTACAAACACAAGGGTTTCCCCACCAAAAGAGCAAATGGATGATCCAGCGGGCAGAAAGTCTAGGACTTGAAAATCTCAGGATCAAGTTGATGGATACTGAGGAGTGTAAATACAGGGTAAATACAGGCCTTCTTGAAGACTACCAACACTTTGAATTGCAGGGCTTTGCCACCTTAAGGGGATTATCTTTATATCAAATGCCTGGACGGTTGGTCTTCACACTTCATGCCTCCCCTCTTCACCCAGATATCAGCCCTTCTCTACTCTGCAAGAACTAAGGGAATACAAACACAAGGACAAGTATTCCTCATTCAGTTTTTTCCTTGACTCTGTCACCATTAGACCTTCCCCCTGTGGAGATTCACTTCTCTCAGTGGAATTAAAACAGACTGTGCATGTGTAGACTCAATGACAGGCTGTCCTCCCGTAAAGGGAGATGCAGGCAGTCAAGCATTTTTTTCCCCCATTATTTCAGTTATGTTAAACCAAAGCTTAGCAAAATAGGACTAGACCCACCCAAAAGGAGTAGACATTTTTCAACACACTAATAATGCAGTCTTTGTTTTGCTATGGAAAAGAAAATTCACTTTGGAGTGGTTTTGATTCCTCTTGAGAAAATCACCAAACCTCCCATAAAGCTCTGTTTCAATAGTTAACAGTTTCTTACTGCTTGATGAACACAGGGCTACCTTGGAATTTGGTCTTGGCCCCTTCTTTACCAAAACAGCCTGAAGTAAATGTTCAGTTCTGTAACAAAACTCAACGTTTTGGCATCGCACCTCCACACACATTGTTAAACCATAAGCCAAGCAGTGAGAAAGAATGATGTCCTGACCAGGACTGTGCAGTGGAACAAACTATCTCTGGATTCCATATTGGCTGCAAGTCTGCCATACAATTTACAAAATTAAATTATACCTCTTTGAAGTCTTTCTATTTTATTAAAATGGAGATTAAATTGCACCTTTCTTTCCTTTGCACACACTTGTCTGCCCAGTCTATCTGTGATCCCTGCAAATAGATGCTCCATCTGAAAGCTGGAGCTTCTATGCTTTGAAGCTAAATAATAAGCTTCAGTGTGCAGCAATCAGCTGGAAAAGCTACACGCCCTGCGCCACTTACCAGGCTTTTGATACCAGCCAAACGGATGTACTCTGACTTGAGCCTCTGGTGAACTACAGTTTGAAATTTGCCAAGAGCTTCTTGTCTCCTCAGCACACGCCTGGATTCCAAGGCTGTTCAGAGTCAGGCACACAATCTGCCCACCTGCCAGGGAAGGACACAGCTAAAGAAAAGGGGAGAACAATTTTCCTCTTCTATACAGCATTTTTAAGAAGGTGAATACAGCACAGGTCCGTGGAGTGATGAAAGGAATTCCACTCACTGAGAAATCAAAGGAGAGTGATATCTAAATCAGGCTAGGTTTTACTGTTGTTGAAACTAGTTTTTAAAATTCATAATGGATTCAGTGTGAGGGAAGGTGGGCAACCAACAGCACAACCCATTAAGGTCACTTAGGAGTTACTGAATAAAGATCAGGACCTTATCTTTGAGCAAGCAGCCCTTTCTGCTTAATGCAATCCAGGGAATTACAAATCTGCACATATGTTGAAACGACCTCTACTTACATAGAGATACTTTCAAATACTTCATCTAAATATTTCTGTCCCTGAAAACACGGAGGGTTTGAAACACAGACAGTAGATTTATTGAAGGTTTATCCCAGCTCATAATAAAATACCTACTGAAAGTCGTCTTGATTCTATGAATGCCAGGACTGGCTGTCAGTTTTTCATGTTCAGTGCTTTAGAATCACAGATTTTATATTACAGCTGTTTGAAGACATTTAAAAGTCATATCCAGTTAAGACTTCAAATGTCACATGGTCACACAGAGGTATGAAAACCATCAACTCTTCTTGATTGACCCAATAATTCCAATCTAAACTGCACTGGATTCATTTCCCAAGCTACTTATTTTTGGCTGAGTGAAAATTTTGTCTACTAAACAAAAAAAGGAATTAAAAATTAAATTTATGAAGTGTTCTATATTCCCAAATTGTAAAACTACCAAATCCTAATAACCACAGGAAGAGCTGTTCTGCACCTAATTCTTCCAAACATAAGGCTGGCCATCTTAGTGGCCTAAATCTATATTTGGAATAAAACATTGCATTTCATCAACTTTGATCTGCATGTCATCCAATTTAAAATCTGCTAAAGACTTTAAGTAGCGCAGTTCCTTTACAGCCAGTGGAGAGAAAGAAAAGGATCTCCAGAACTCGGCCAGAGATCTAAATGACCTTATGGTTATGTCTTACATCTCACTGCTGACTACAGATGGAGCAGACAGTGAAAACACCCCTTCACTTACAGACCTCAGGTGAGTGAAATATGCTTGACTTTCTTATGGTTTTTAAGTCACACATACGATTAAAGACCTGTTTTCCCCATACTAATGGAAACGCTACTGAGACGTTTGAAGCACTTAAAACGTGGAGAAGAGAGGCACCTTCTATTCCTGACAAACCTTTCTCCAGCGGATTAAAATGTGGAAGCAGAGAAGTTTCAGACATCCAAGAAAGTCAAAAGGCTAAACAGTATTCAACAACATTCTGTGCATTTAATTTCTGTGATATTTAGGGTCCTAAGTCTTTTAGAACATTAGGCAAACAAAAGAAAACAAAATGTAATCACAAAATAGAAGTTAATGAACATTTTGGAAGAGAAACTGATAAATGAGAAGCAATAGTTTCCTGGAGCTTTGTCAGTTTGAATTTCATGCTGTTGGAACTGTGACCTCCTAAAAACTATCATGATGGGTTTTTCATTAATTTCTAAGATGAAGAGCATGTCGCTGGGCCAAAGTGATAGAAATGGTTATGATTAGTTAAAAAGGTGTTAAAGCAAGTGTTAGAGCAAAATAATAGGAAAATTTGTAATAATGAAGACTGAAATTATTTTTAAAATAAATAATTAGTGGAAAATTACCTGACAGCTGGGAGTCATTAAAAAATCCAAATCCTGTGCAACAGGGGTCAGCATCACACCAACGCTCACACTCAAAAAAGCTGGAAAGGAAAAAGATAATTTCTTTTATTATCAGGAGAAGGGAGACACACTGAGAACCTGCAGAGGTCCTTCCACAGTAAGATCTGTGATTCTCCATAATCACGGAGATCAGTTTAACTGTCCAACCAGCAATCTAAAGCAGTGTGAGCAATGATTCGCATATACAGATGTTAATTATATACATGATACAATTATAAATTTCCTTTTAATCACAAGCCTTTTCTTGTCTGTAAGATATTCTCAGATAAAGTTTTTCTTGGATCGGTAAGTATGATGCCTTCGTCAGGATAATAGGGCTTTGGTAATGCCATGCATGATTCAGCTTCCAGTAAAATCCAAGGAACAGTCATGCCCTACCTGCCTGAAACAGCTTTTCTGCTCATATCAGTCTTATTCCTCACTGAGATCTCAGTTACTTTCTGGAATGGCACACGTGTGTAGAAGCTCTTCACAGAGCTTCTCAGAGTGACTGGAAGGAAAAATGAAAAAATAAGAAGAATCACTTTTGGCTTATAATTGCCATGTGCTAGTCAAGCAATCACAGAAAACCTCTGACTGTTAGGACTGAAGATCAACAAAACTCCAACAAGTAAAGGCTCTAAAAACTTAGTGAAAACACATTGCCAAGGAAAGGCTTCCAACCCAGGGCTTTTCCTTCTGAGACCTGTATTGAACTGAGACCCCAACAAATGGGGAAGAACTCCAGACTGGAAGGCACCAATATACTCATGCATTAGTTGACTTGTGCTGTGCTTCAAGCTCCCCCAAAAGACTTTTTCTACAAAGTCTTTTACATCAAATTACAAAACAATTTAATAGTTCACTGTGGACGTCTATGTTTTTCACAGCAAAAGTACAGGTTCCTGCACAGTGATCAGGTTTGTTTGTCTAGCACCCACACATGAGCTCTATGAGAAAGTAATTGAATTTTGCAAGTCTTCAGAGAGCAGAGGTTGAAATCCACATGTCTATGACTCTGGCTTTGTTAAAAATAAATACATAAATATTACACTCCCTTACGTTCAAGTTTTGCATTGCTTAACCACCATGGAAATTTTAACAGTTGAATATGGGATTGGTGACATCCCAATGACATTTCCATTTCACCCACATTATAAAAAGAGCTAAGACCTGGTATACAAATTATTGGAGCTACTCTTGGCCTCTCTGATCTGGGAATTACTGAGGTGGAGTGAGGAACTCACAGTTAGTATCTTTCCATTCTGAACAGAAATGAAAAAACACATCCAACACAGCATGACCTCCTCCTGCCCGTTCACATCCCAGGGGCAGGAGTCATACAGACTTGTAAACTCAGAACCAAGAGACTTGCATTACCATGGTTAGAGCTCACATCACACAGCCAAAGCCCCAGACTTGCCTATTTTATGATACAACATCTGTGGTTGCTGGGGTAGCACGGTTCGACAGCTTTCTGGAACTTGATCACTGCTGCCAGCGCAGACCTGTGCCTCTGGATAGAGGGTGCACACAGAGTACGTGTCTGTGGCATTTCGAACATCTGCTATGCGACAAAACTCATCTTCTTGAGCACAACCTAGGAAGCAAAGTCACAGAGTGACACACATGCAAGGGTTTTTTCCTCACTGTATTACTCTTAATGGCTTTAGTGCTCTTAAAAGTTATCCATCAGCAAGCAATTAAAGGTAAGAGTGGCAATATTATTCTATTATAGCACAAGAGAAACAGGGACAAGTTTTGCTTCCAGGGACTCTGCAGAGCACAGAAAACACACCAGAGCTAGTTGGAAAGACATGTTCCCCAGCTGTGACCAGCGTTATTGCATTATATTGTTTTCACTCTAGCACAGTGATTCATAAAGACCTCTCTTTCATTCTTTTTAGTGAATTTGACACACAAACTGTATACAAAATTACTGCTTTAGCTGCATATCTCTAAAGAATAAAAAGCAAACCAAGAATATTTTCTACAATGTCTTAGGAAGTTTTTGCCATTGTATTTCTAAAATGTTCATGTGTTACACAAAAATACAAATAACTTTTCCAGAATCAATTGTTCAAGCATTTACTTGTATTGATTTGCACTGAAACTTGCCCTAGGGTAATAATATGCCTTCAGAAATGAAATAAAGCTGGGAAATCTATTTCTTCATTATTGTGGCAATGGCTTCTGTAAATATCTATGTCAGTGCTTGGCTGCAAACAGACAGAGCTCTACTGACCTCTTACTGTGAAGTCTGTGCACTGTTCAGTACTCTTGGTTCTGCCTTCCCACGAGTCAGAGCTCGAAACTCATCCCCACTTATCATGCCCAAACAAACTCTACAATTAACATCAAATTTCCGTATTTTACCATCTTCTTTAACTACTATGCCACTTATTTAGAGGGGTACATTTCAAGAACAGCAGAGTACCACTTAAGCGGTATCTTCTGCTTCCCTTGCCCATGAGAGGGAGACCCGGATGATGAATGATGGGTATCCTTTCTGCCACAGTACACAAAGTTTGTAAGGAAGAGACAAGCAGCCCCACTAACAAATTCCATGAATATTTTGTGATTTTATCACAAAAAAATCTCTAAATGCAGAGTTTCTACTCATCATGACTTTAACACCTATTAAAAGTTTTTAATTAATTATTATTCCCTACACAATAACAGTCTCCAAGATGTCTTACGTGTGAGACACCACAGAACAGCTTCTTCTGCTGAGTACTTCTGCCTGAAGACCCAGAACTGCTGGTAAGGGAGAGAATAGTTCTGGTTGCTTTGTATCTGGCTGCTGTCCATGAGGTAGAAAAGTTCTTTTGTGGAATCTGAGATTCAAACAAACAAACAAACTGCTCAAAACCACAAAAAACCCCTCAAGTCTTAAGTATGATCTGGAACAAATTACATTTGTTTAGATATAAAATTCTGCCTTTCACAATAAAACAGATGCAACCGCTTTGTAGGGCTGGCGTAAACCAAAGCTTGCTTTTAATAACTGAGTTGTCCAGCCAGTTACTGATGTTTGTGTAGGCACTGCCTCCGCACTGAGCTGCGCTGCATGGCACAGCACTATCAGACTATTTCCACCACCTGAAAAGCAGATTAAACTCACAGCTCCTAGAAATAAAAGAAAGGTAGGCAGGTAAATGTGATGGAGGACTCTCTCCTGAGAGAGGCAGAGGGCCCAATATGCTGTCCTAACTCACTTCACAGAGAGGTTTGCTGATTCCCTTGGGGCATGGGTTAAGGATGTAGCAGACAAACTTCCCACCCTAGTAAACCCCTCTGATTATCATCCCCTGTTAATTATTCAGGTGGGAAGTGATGAGGTTACCAAGAGAAGCACAAAATCAATTAAAACAGATTTTAGAGCCCTGGGGAGGCTGCTTAAGGGATCGGGAGCACAAGTTATTTTCTCCTCTGTGCCTTCAGTGGCAATCAAGAATGAGGACATGAACAGAAAGAGCCATCTAGTGAACTCCTGGCTCCAGGACTGGTGTTACAGACATGTTTTGGGTTCTTCAACCATGGGCTGCTATATGAGATGCCTGGCCTGCAGGCAGGAGGTGGAATGTATCTGTCCCAGAGGGGGAAAAAACTTTTGGGGCAACAGTTAGCGAGGCTCATTGACAGAGCTTTAAACTAGATATGAAGGGGGAAGGGGGGGACAAGTGGCTTAGATAGTGAAAACACTAGGTATAGTAACCCAGCACCAGTGGGCAGTGTGGCATGACAGACAACAAGAAGGGCTATCACCTCTCAATATTGAAAACTGTGTACTTGGCTCCCTCCGTGAAATGTGTACACACAAATGCAAGCAGCATGGGCAATAAACAGGAGGAGCTGGAGGCTGTTGTGCAGCAGGAAAACTACAATATGGTAGTAATCACAGAAACCTGGTGCGATGACTCCCACAGCTGGAGTTTGCAATTGGTGGCTATCAACTTTTCAGAAGGGACAGGCAAGGAAGAAGAGGTGGTGGAGTAGCCCTCTATGAAGCCATAGAAATGAATGCAGGTGAGGATAGAGTTGAGTCATTGTGGGTAACAATTGGGCGTAAAGCCAGCAAGAGAGATACTGTGGTGGGTATCTGTTATAGTTCACCCAACCAGGATAAGGAAAAAGATGAAATTTTTATAGGCAGCTGGGAGAAGTTTCACAGTCACTGCCTCTTGTGCTCATGGGAGACATCAGTTTTCATAATATCTGCTGGAAATATAATATAGCAGAGAGAGAACAGTCCCGGAAGTTCCTGAGTGTGTGAAAGATAACTTCCTGACACAATTGGTGAAGGAGCAAACCAGGGAAGATGTCCTCTTGGACCTGCTTCTTGTGAACAGGGAAGCTCTTGTGGGAGAAGTAAAGGTTGGAGGTTGCCTAGGGCACAGTGATCATGAGTTGATCAAGTTTTCAATCCTTGGGAAAACAAGGAGAGAGACTAGTGAAACGGTTACCTTGGACTTTTGGAGGGTGAAGTTCAGGAGACTGATTGACAAAGTCCCTTAAGAGGGTGCCCTAAAAGATACAGCAGTCCAGGAAGGCTGGACATACTGCAAGAGGGAAGTCTTAAGGGCACAGGAGCAGGCTGTCCCCATGAGACGACAGACAAGTAGGCAGGGAAGGAGACCAGCTCGGCTAAGTAGGGATCTTTGGCTGCACCTCAAAAACAAAAACAGATTCTATGGCCTGTGGAAGAGGGGGTAGGCCTCTCATAAAGACTTTAAGAATGTAGTCAGACTCTGCAGAAAGAAAATCAGGAGGGCAAAAGAACAGCTACAGCTCAACTTAGCTACAGCTGTTAAAGATAATTTTAAAAGTTTCTGTAAAGGCATTAATAGTAAAAGAAGGGCCAGAGAAAATCTCCATCCTATTTTGGACTCAGAAGGAAACCTAGTAACAGATGACGTAGAAAAGGCTGAGGTGCTCAATGCCTACTTTGCCTCAGTCTTTAGCAGTGGAACAACAAGCCTCATGAGCTGGGAGACAGAGAGGGAGAGCAGAGTGAGGCCATCACAATTGGAAAGGAAGTGGTCAGTGACCTGCTACACCACTTAGACATAAACAAGTCTATGGGGCCGGATGGGTTGGGTGCTGAAAGAGTTGGCAAATGTGCTCACCAAGTCACTTTTCATTATTTACTCAAAATCCTTGCTAGCTGGGGAGGTCCCAGGGGACTGGAAGGTGGCAAATGTAATGCCCATCTACAAGAAGGGTGGAAAGGTGGATCCAGGAAACTATAGACCTGTCAGTCTGACCTCAGTACCAGGGAAGTTCATGGACCACATCATCTCAAGTACCATCACACTTCACATACAGAACAACCAGAGGATCAGGCCCAGTCAACATGGGTTTATTAAAGGTCGGTCCTGCCTGATGAACCTCATCTTCTTCTATGACAGGATGACCTGACTATTGGATGAGGGAAAGGCTGTGGGTACTGTTTACCTGGGCTTCCAAAAAAGCCTTTGACACTGCTCCCCATGGAATTCTCCTTGATAAACTGGCTGCTCGTGGCTTGGACAAGTACACAATCTGCTGGATAAAATATTGGTCAAATGGACCAACCAGTGGTTGGTTAATGGAGTGAAATCCAGCTGGCAGCCTGTCACAAGTGGCGGCCCCAGGGCTCAGAGTTGGGACCATCTCTGCTTAACATCTTTATTGATGATCTCGATAAGGACACAGAGAGTGTCATTAGTAAGTTTGCAGATGACACCAAGTTAAGTGGGAGTGTTCATCTACCAGAGGGTAGGGAGGCTCTTCAGAGAGACTTGGATAGATTGGAGCAATGGGCCAATGGAAATGGCAGGAGCTTCAGTAAGACCAGGTGCCAGCTCCTGCATTTGGACCACAACAACCTCCTGCAACACTACAGGCTCGGGGAGGTGGCTGCAGAGCCTTGTGGCAGAGAGGGACCAGGGGATTCTAATTGACAGGAAGATGAATATGAGCCAGCAGTGTGCCCAGGTGGCCAAGAAGGCCAATGGCATCCTGGCTTATATTAGAAATAGTGCAGCCAGCAGGAGTAGGGAGGTTATCGACTCCCTGTATTCGGCATTGGTGAGGCCACATCTTGAGTGCTGTGTCCAGTTTTGGTCACCTCAGTACAAGAGAGATGTAGAGGTGCTGGAGCAGGTGCAGAGGAGGGTAACTAAGCTGTTGAAGGGCCTGGAGAATAAATCTTATGAGGAAAGACTGAGAGAGCCGGGGCTCTTAAGTCTGAAGAACAGAAAGCTGAGAGGAGATCTCATCACTCTCTACAACTACCTGAAAGGACATTGTGAACAGATTGGTGCTGGTCTCTTCTCACACACAATTAGTAACAGAACAAGAGGGAACGGATTCAAGTTACAACAGGGTAGGTTTACACCAGATATTAGGAAGATTTTTTTTCACAGAAAGGGTGGTCAAGCACTGGCATGGGCTTCCTAGGGAGGAGGTTGAGTTGCCATCCCTGGATGTGTTTAAAGATTGTTTGGATGAGTTGTTGAGGGATACGGTTTAGGGCTGAACTTGTAAGGTAGGGTAGATGGTTGGACTTGATGATCCCAGGGGTCCTGTCTGATTCTGTTAAATAAGTAGGCTCTCTACTCTGTCATCCTAAGAGTGAAGGATGATGTCTCAGGGGATGTCTGCAATATCTTGATCAATCTAGTTTAGTTAATCCAAAACACAGCAGTTCCTTATATTCCCTTGACAAGCTTTTACACCTGTCAGTATTAGAAGTTTTCTTAATGAGCTCAATACCCATTCCAGTCATTTAACCATATTTCTCGTAGTTTATGCTCCCACAGACCACATTAAACTCCTTTCTGTCACCCGCCTGTGATCTTTAGATACGTGTGCAATGCTCTGTTATCTCCTGAGCTCCCCTGTAACAATAAATCATAGCTATTTCAAACTAACCCTTTCAAATATCAGTCTGATACTGAAAGAAATGGCCACTCTTCTCTTACAAATATCTTTAGAGACATATCTTTACTTATCAAATGCCACCAGCAAGTCTCACCCCTAGTTACTCTAACATTATGAACGCTGAAACAGTCACAAGAGAATTAAAACAGGAAGGTAAAGAAAGGCTGATAACTGCAGCTGCAACGCTGAAGAACCTACTGCTGTGCTATGAGTGCACAATAGCTTTGATTTTTCTATCAGAAAATAAAAAAGGTAAGTTATCATGTCCTCTAAGTGATCATCAAGTAGTAAAAGCTCTTTAAACATTGTTCCAGATGCATCAATAACACTTCTTTAGAAGCTGGCTTGTAAGTCTTGTTACCTCTCTAGTCTTCACATCAACCTTGAGTGTCTCTTGGAACAGCCTGTGTCATGACTAAGACAAATCTACATTCCCTGCATAGCTTCACGTTTGAATGACACCTTGGGCCTCAGCAAAGTAAACGGGGAACCCCCCCAGGGCTGTTCTCATGCCTTGTCAGGTAAATGCAAGGGAATTTCACCCAATGTATTTAAATGCATTTTTAGGTCTAGACTTTAAAATACCAGTAATTACATAGGAGCACCACTAGGTAAGTGGGCTTTTTCATTCAGCTTCCTTTCCAACTACATAAGCATAATCAGCAATTGACTTCATGGTAGGCTTTTAAGGTATTAAATCTCAAGCTCAGATGTTCATCAAGGCTCCTCAGCAAAGATTACAGTCCACTACAGATGAACCAACAGGCTCCCCTGATCTTTTTCTCTTGGCAGTATGGGGCTGAAAGCTCAAATGAACACTAGTACTTAATACAAATTATTTTGGATTATATACATGGCCAGGCATAACGAAGAACAGACCCTGAAATAACAAAGGAGGTAAAGAACTTCACTGGTCTCTCACTTTTGTATGCATGGAAGAAACACTCATGATTGCATTTTCATTGTGAGTTTTTCTAAGCCTCATATTTACAGTCATATTGTCACTAAAGGCCCAGGAACCCAGGCTAAGGATTTGATTCTTGTGTTTGTGCAAAAGATGTTTTCTCAGTCAAATAATATTTCCTGAGTCTTTACAGTTCAGCAAGTCTGAAGGAGTAAACTTCTTCAGAACACTTCAACACTTTCATTTCCAGCCTAGCCTGGAAACCACAGACAGGAGGCTGATGTTTTCTCCAAACCTGTATCAAACTTTCTACCTGGAAGAAATCCTCTGGACTTCACAGTACCTGTATCATTATAATACTTGTATGGCAAAATATTGTATGGTCTGCTTAAATTCTGCACCCCTTCTGCTATCTTCTGCCTTCTCTGTCTGCTGTCACTATAGTACCTGATAAAGTTAGATCATCCTCTGTCTTCAAAGCAGTAGCATCGCATGCAGAAGTTGTAGTCCGTGTGACCATGCCAGAGTCTGGAATGCAAGAGGAATTAAAGAGCACAGTAATTCCCTTTACATTTCCTCCATAGGACAAGAACATTCTTACTTCCCAAAATTTAACAAACTGAAGTGAACTTTGACACTTATATATTTTGAAGTTAATTTTGACATTTTACAAATATTTTGTAGTCCCACCAACCACCAAAACAAAAATGAATAATACCATCTCCATACAACTGGGGAAAACCTAAACCAAAACAAGAAGTCTGGAGCAGAAATGCAAAAGCACAATCTCTATGCATCCAGCACCAGTGTGCTGTGGGCTGTGTGCTTTCATATAGCAGTACCACAAACCAGTTCTGCAGGTCCTGCTCCATGGATGGTGACAGTCAGAAAGCACACTTGCAAAACCAGCAACTACAGGATTATCACACTGACAAAATCCACCCCTGCAGTTACGCATGAGGTGCCAAATTATTATGGTATCTGGACACTGACAGGACAAGGCAAATGTCTCCATTTTCACATGCATTAACAGTTATGAAGACTATTGTCAGACGTAAGAATTTATCCAAATTTCATGCAGCTGACAGCAGTGGAACTACTCCAGACTACATCCATCCCTACCAGAAAAGGTTTTCAAGTAGTGTCCCGACTGAACAGTATAAAATAAAGTGAGAATGACACTTCCATTTTGGAAACCACATCTGCCACTGCCTATAGTTCATCATAAGTTTTATAAGAACTCTGAGATGACTTACCTCTCCACAGGTAAACTTGCTGAAAGGTAGTAAAATTCCTTTCTGCCTCTTCTATCACCTTAGAAGCTAACAAAGACAGAAGTTTGTTAGACCAGCTGCTCAAATTAAACAGGTAGCATGGAAATTCTCCCAAATGGCATTAAAAAAGCATTCCTAGGCTCTGCATCACCTTATTTACAATATAAGACCCTAAGGAGGAAGGTCCCAGGTGTCCTAGTGCTACTGTAGGTCTAAGATGACTTTACTCTCTTTTCCATCACTGTTTTTCTTGTGCAGCTCTGGCCATCTCTCTTTTTGTCTTTCCTCCAGGATTACCTTTCTTTCAGGTTGTTGGCCTGAAGCTTCCTGAATCAAACAACAGAATTACTACAGGGCAACAATCTAAACACATTCTTGACTTTAATTAATGTTCACACATCTAAAATGTGAGAGGTCCATCTGTCTAACGAGGCATACAGTCAGAGAGTTATTTACTTGTGTCTGTGCAAATATGGATTCACTTGTGGAAAAAGCAGTGAAGGACCAGTGCAGTCTGGTGAAAAAGGCAGTCTGTACAAGAAAAATACTGTAAATTCAGATAATTCATTCACATACTTCCAGTGAACCCTTGTCCTCCCAGGACGAAGGAAAACATCTTCTCCTTTTCATCATAGCTCACACCTTTGCATATCTCATCTATGGCAGATGTTGGTGTTGGACTGCGGTCATTTGCATTGCAGAGGAGCACGTCTGGGGAGCTCATCAGACTGCACACAATGGTACCTAGGATTCGGCAAAAAGGCAGTTGCATCACTCCAGTAATGCTTTGCACCTATACAGAATTTGCCCCCAAGCATCTCAGTACTTTCTCTAAATCACACCAGTGTCAGTGAGATGAATATTGTTTAGTACTGCTGCAGCTGCTGCAAGAGCCATACCCTCAAACTGCAGGGCTAGGGTTAGCTACTCATACCTAAACTAAGCATTTGTGATCTGCTCGTCAGAGATGTCAAGCACATACTATTACTACATAATAAAATACTACTATTATCTGGTAATACTCAATGTGTTCTCAGCACATTACAGCACCAGTGAGACATATTTGACCCTTTGGTGGTCTTACAGTCTCAGGCTCTGAACCAAGGAAGCACTTACATTTCTACTGGGAGGGTTTCCTGGACTAGTGTCTGATTTCAGTCAGCCCAGGCCTGAGTCTCTCTCAGCATCACCATGTGAGCTGGGAGGACCAGTTTGCTTAGGGCCAGGTGCTCTGGCATTGTTCTGTTACTATAATGTCTACAGAACACAGCTCCTGCTCTGTGCTTCCTGTTACAGCTCAGGCATTTCCATGGCTCCAGTGCTCTCTCTAGAACAGGAAGATCTCCGACATCAACCTTCTCCAAACCCCTAATACACTCATAATTAGAAAGAACCCAAAAGCTTGATGGTAAATTTATAGAGAAATGGACTCTACAAGATCATACAGAACATTTTGGTGCAAAGAACAAATATGAGATGCCAAAACAGAAAATAATTTTCTGGAAACATTTGCTTCACAAGCTCTACAGATAAGGTTTCCTCAAACCCAGGATCAGTTTCCACTCCAAACTGGAGCAGCCAGTGACACATACATGGACTTGTAAGATCCTGTCTTTACAAACTTGACACATCTTTATTAGAACATTGCTTTCTCTACAAGAAATGCACCTCCAGTGGGGAAGTTGATTCCCATGTGAGCTCAAAAAGAAGCTCAAAAAGGCACTGACATTAAGTGGCAGGAATTTTCTGGCAGGAATCTGGGCTCCGCCTACATCCCACCTCTGCCAGACTCTGTCCATGCCACTCCTGTATGCAATAATATAATTTCCTGTTTAGTAGCTTCTTTTGTTGCTCCAGAAATGGAGCATGAACTACATTTCTGTCTGCAGGCACCATCTTAACAAAACCTTCATCAGATGAAAGGCACCAACTCCTGGCAACAAAGCTGCATTATGTAAGGACAGAGGTGTTTGCAGCATGATTTATCTCTTCTTGTTGATGTCCAAAGGAGGTGAAAGGAATTTTCCTTTCAAAATGTCCATTGCTGTCTAAGAGCAGTTGGTGTCTCAGATCTTTATTTCTCCAGGCCAAGACTTGGGCATTACTGAACATCTGCCTATACCAAATGTAGTGATGTAGAGGCTGCTGACACTGGTATGATATAGGAGTAGGTGCACTCTGCCCAAAAATGAGTTCTGCTAGGTTAGCACTGGCTTCCCACAGCAGAACTTATTTTTCAGTTAGACAATACCTCCATCAAGTGAAAGCTGACTCAAGATGAAGCCATCACAGCAAAAGTCCCTGCTGCAAGTCTGCCGACAGAAGAGCTGAGCATCAGTCAGAGAGCTGCTGGCTGCCAGGAGCACCACAGAGCGATACACGCCAGAGAGCACATTCTGAAAACTGGTCCTTTCAAAGGTTTTGAGTCCTGATGAATTAAAATCTAGATCTGCATAGACACAAAAAGAGAGAAATGTTCCAACATGCTCAAGAGGAGATGGGATGCTGCAGATCACCTGCAGAATGGTTGAAAGTTTTATTACAGAAGTCAGCCTTCACAGTCATTTCCAGACTTTTGAGTTTCAGACGCAAGACAAGAGTATGAAATGGTTTAGTGTGACTATACCTCAGTAGTTGGTCAGAACATACCACCAGGGTATGAGAAACAGTCCACTGTACAAGCAAAGGGCTCCTGCATCAACAGAGTAAGGCTGGTAACATCCTACTGTCAAGCACTCCATTAGTAACTCCCACATATAAATGAAACAAACTTATCTCATTAGAAAGGCCAACTGTGTAATTTGGCCAGCTTCTGCAATTGAGGCTTCTGCTGACTAGACGCATATAAAAGATGGCAACAAGAGGACAACTGTTAAATTATGCACAAGCCAGCCATTAAAAATGCCTTATACATTCAAAGAACAAACTATTTAATGAAGAGGAGTTACAGTACAGCAGAACAGAATATAATAGAATAATGCATTGTCTAGAATAAGCGTTTTTGTGGGACACACTGTTAGAGAAAGCCATCAGAATTACTTATCAAAGCTCTGTTCCTCATTTCTAGGAAACAAGATATGAAGGGAGTATTTGCTAAGGCTTCTGGACTACTGCTGAATGTTAAGCTCGGAAAAGTATTGTGTCTTCCTAAACCCACATTTAGATGAGTGATTCACATCTGGTACCTCTCTTCAAATAGACCATCACTCCATCTCCCCCTGGATTCCTGGTGTGAAGCAGGCAGCTGAGATGATCAATGCCCACAGCAGTGGGGTTCCCCAAAACACCTTGCACCTGAGACAGAAACCAAACACGGACTATAAATAAAAATTAACTGATTTCCTCTCCTAAAACACACTGTTCTGAATCAGAAACACAGGGGCAGAAATTAGCACACCCATTTTATGAACGCCACAGCTTCATGCGGCCCAGTGTGGATGTTTTCTATTTCATTCAAGGACCCTTCAATGTCACGTTGATGCATTGAAATGTATTGAACAGTAACACGTTACTGCCCTAAAGAGTTGATTATTGCCATAATGAAGTGCAACATGCATAGAATGAGAACTATTAAAGCTGGAAAGGACCTCCAGGATCATCAAGTCCAGCCCTCATCCCAACAGCTCCCTAACCACTAAGACCACAGCCTCAAGTGCTCTACTCACTTTTTAAACACCTTCACGGATAGTGACTCCTCCACCTCCATGGCCAGCCTGTTCCAGTGCCCAACCACTCTCTCAGGAAAGAATTTCTTCCTAGCATCCAATCTAAATCTCCCCTGATGCAACTTGAGGCCATTTCCCCTCGTCCTATCATTAGTAACTTGGGAGAAGAGACCAGCACCAGCCTTGCTACAACCTACTTTCAGGTACCTGTAGAGAGCAATAAGGTCTCGTCTTCGTGTCCTCTTCTCTAGACTAAATAACCTCTGTTCCCTCAGCTGCTCTTTACAGGGTCTGTTTTCCAGACCTCTCACTAGCCTCGTTACCATTCTTTGAACTTGTTCCAGCACCTCAATGTCCTCCTGATACTGTAGTGCCCAAAAACGGACCCACTACTCAAGGTGTGGTCTCATGAGTGCAGAGTACAGGGGCACCATCACCTCCCTACTCCTGCTGGCCACACTATTCCTGAATCAGGCCAGGATGCAATTGGTCTTCTTGGCCACACTGCTGGCTCATGTTCAACTGGTTGTTAACCAACACACCCAGCTCCTCTTTTGCCAGACAGCTCTCCAGCCACTCTTCCCCCAGCTTGTAGTGCTGCTGGGGTTTGTTGTGACCAAAGTGCCTGATTCAGCACTTGGTTTTGTTAAATCTTATCCCATTGGACTCAGCCCATTGCTCCAGCCTGTCTAAATCCCTCTGCAGTGCTTCCCTACCCTCCAGCAGATCAACACTCCCGCTTAACTTGGTGTCATCTGCAAATTTACTGAGGGTGCATCCCCTCATCCAGGCCATTGACAAAGACGTTAAACAAGACCCTGAGGGACATCTCTCAAGACTGGTCTGCTCAATGCTAAACTGTATTTAACCCCGTTCACCACAATTCTCTGGGCCAGGTAACATCCTGCCTTTCTTCTATGATGCAATCTACTTATGCTGAAGGTATATCATGATAAATATGTGATTTTAAATGTTCATTTTTACCAGTCCAGAGGCGGTGCAGTTGAAGTTGACTTCAGAAGCACTGTATAATTCACAGAGCACTTCAGCACCACCAGGGGTCACAGTCACAAAACCACATGCATCTTCCATCTCACAGCCTGGAAAACAGGAAAGAGACCTTAGGTTTCCTAGCATTTTGCATACAAAATTTCTGCTACAAAATCCACTGTTTACTGCCCTTTGCCTAGTTTTTCAAACATCTGTCAGACTGCATCATATGAATTTCATTAGCCAGATGAACTTTGGTATTCAGCGATTTCAGTAGAGGATTAGGCTTTTAAATCAATGCAAAAAGTTGTTCACCACCTGATGATACAAACAGCTGAGTTAGGTCTTACCACTCACCCAAATACTTCATGTCTGCTGGATAATTTTGCCTGAGGCAGGCAGGGAGGACTCTCACGAACAACCTTGCCAGCACATTGCATCTGCTGATCCAGTGCAGGACAATCACTCTAGTAATGCATATAAAACATGCTTCTGATCTAAGCAAGGATGATTATCCTTCTTGTATGTGCCACTAGGTAATTTGGGAAGAGGTGAAATCTTGTTTTTCACATGTCCTGAACATCTAATCCTCCTTTTGTCTGCACATCTGTGAAGTCTGATGAATGTGTCCTGGTCTGAATCTCAGCTCTCATCTGTACTGCAAACTGAACCAGCTAGTCTTAGTCAGATGACCTGTCTGAGGTAGTAAATCAGAAGACTCCTTTCTGAAAGAAAAACTAAGGTCACTAAATGTTATAAACATCTTGTGGTGAACTGCTGCTGAACTGTGTAACATGCAGTACATGTAGGAACTATAAGTTCATCAATAAAATTACTCTTATTTTCTATGATGATTAGTGTTATCTCTACAGATTTTCCTCACCTGAAATGCACCGAAAAGCTGGGCTTTGCAGGTCTCCCCCAAATGATTGAGACTGAAGAATCTGAGCTTCTTCTGACCCATAAATCAGTCTTGAAGCAGGAACTTTCTCAAATTTTCTGAGCACTAAAAAAAACCCAAAATAAACCCCAATCAGATACTATTTTCAGCTCTCCCGACAGTTCCCGTGCTTATAAATTTCTGAAATTAAAATGGAAGAATTTGTAGAGAAAGAGATTTGCTCATTAAATGATGCATCATAGCTACACAGATAAACACAAGAGAGAGCTCGACCAAGGATATAGTGTGTGGGCATAAATAAAAGTGTGACAAGGTCTTTTAAAAAGTCCAGAGCTGGACTCAGAGTTTAAATTCAGTTGAGGCTTCTTTTGCAGCAGCAGACTGCCCATCTCTCATTACCTGCTCATGGTACTGAACCAACTGTTTTGTCAAGACGGGAACAAAAGTTCTTCAAAACAGCCGCTTAAATGAGCCAGCTTCAGCAGGACTTAGAAAGGAAATGTAGGAGCTTTACCACTGATTTACAGAGCACAACAGCCTAATCTCCACTGGCTTCAGGCTCCAGGATCTATCCACACTAGTATGGCCTACTAGTCTCCTTTTCACTCCTTCATTCCATCTTTAAGTCCAGATGATCACTTTACTTACTGAGCCCCTTTATCTATTTCCTCTGAACTGGTCCCATCTCACCTGAGTATGTCTGTCTTACAAGCAGCACTGTTGACAAACTGGAAAAAGTTAATGGTGTCAAAAGATGAAAAACTCCAGGTTTAACAGAGTGAGGAATCCAGTTTAAGCCCCAGAAAGTTTGGCCCTGGTTGTCTGTTGAAGAAGACCAGAGACTGGTGAAGGGACACAGTGGCACCAGCACTGTCCTGCTATTTGAATCACAGAGGTGTCTGGGTAAAGTGTGTCCACACGCTAGTTTCTTCCAGTAAGCACGGCATCTTACAGAGAAGGGAAGAGCCTGGTCACTTAGCATCACCCCTGTGGTGACCACGCTTCTCCCTTAAACATCCCAAATGAGAGCAAACCTGTGGCTCACTGCAGCCAACACCTTGCCTAAAAGAACGAAGAAGCAAGAACCCTCAGCTGGTCTCAGTCCGTGGGAAACATCTGTGCTCAGAAGAAAAGGAAGCTCAGCCCAGCTCTGCCCTGCACACATGGGTGCAGAGACCCAGCAGAAGGATCCCAGGCCTCTCTCCCTGAAACTTCTGGATAAACCACAAAATAAAAGTCAAAACAGTCGGGACTAAATGAGAAGCAAATGGCCAGTGTTGTCAAGGCTGAGGCAGCAGGTGCTTTTGATAAAACCATCAGTTCTGCTCAGAAAAAACATGAGAGCGGGCCAAACACTTAAGCAAAGTCCTTGCACTCCAGCTTAGCTGGGAACAGTGTAGCTGGGAAGAATGCTAGTGTAACCAGAGGTGGTAGTTATTTCCTTCCTAGAACATTAAAACATAAGAATTCAGTTAATTCTGCACTAAGCCAAATCCCTTCTGCATTTTGGAGCAGTACCTGGTTCAAAGCAGAATTCACATCTTTTCAAAAAGCTGAAAGGAAGCAGGTTTTGTGTGTTTGAAATTGTTGCTGTGCTCACTTCTAAAGCAAAAATCAAAACAAAAAACTACACTTAAAACGTAATTAATTGTTTTTCTTGTCTTCCAATTCTAGCTTCATCTCAGCCCTCCATTTCCTCTGCCATACTAGGGGAGAAAAGTAGATACAAAGTGTAACCAAACATTGAAAACCAAACATTGCTGCCTTTTTTAATTCTTGAATTTTAATTTTTAACATTAAGAAAGGTACAAATATTGCATTTATTAGGCTACTATTTCAAACTCAGCACAATGAAATATATTCCACCAGGTCCCGCTTCGATGATGTTACTGATTTACACTGCCCTCTTCTCAATGCTAAAATAACTACTCAGCGTTTCCACAGGCTTAGCGTGCTGCAGAAATTCCCCATCTCACATACCACTGCAGTAAAGCTCTAGATCAGCTCCCTGTTGTTACCACAAATGTTAAGCGCGGCTCAAAATCCAGCAAGACGGGGCACAATGAGTGTGGGTTGTTCTCACTTATTACTATGCACTCACACTGGGTAATTCTTCCATCTGAAGACTAGTAAAATGAAGAAGAGCTGAGTTATTTATTGGCCCTGCTCAACTGTAGAATCATAGAATCATTAGGGATTGGAAGGGACCTTGAAAGATCATCTAGTCCAATCCCCCTGCCCCAGCAGGATCACCCAAACCAAGTCATACAGTCAGTCTGGGTTAGAAGGGACCACAGTTCCAACCCCCCCACCAAGGGCAGGGACACCCCACCCTACATCAGGCTGGCCAGAGCCTCGTCCAGCCCGGCCTTAAACACCTCCAAGGACGGGGCCTCCACCACCTCCCTGGGCAACCCATTCCAATCATCCAGTCCAATCCCCCCAGAGCAGCAGGATCCCCTAGATCCAGTCACACAGGAACATGGCCTTTAAAACACGGGTCTTAAACATCTCCAGAGAAGAAGACTTCACAACACCCCTGGGCAGCCCCTTCCAGGGCTCCGTCACCCTCACTGGGAAGAAGGTCCTTCTCACATTGATGGGGAACCTCCAGTTGCCAGCCTCTGTCAAGCCAGACCACTCTTTGGACCCTGCTGGCTTGTTGCTTGCTCGATGCAGTTAAAGAAAACAGAAGGGGCATGGAGAAAGGTAAAAACAGAGACACAATCAGCTGCAGTTCATACAGGGCTTTCTGAAAATGCAGCATGGTCTTTAAAAAAAATTAAAAATGCAATGAAATTGGCCAGAAAATTGTGAAAAAACAATGAACAAGAATTCCTGGATGTTTGTTTTAGGGTTTTTTAAGTGCTGAATTATTGATATTTATAAATATTATTTGTAGTGAACTAGCATGAGCCACAAAACCAAGCACAGCTACCTCCAACTGCCGCACCCTGGACAGTCAGACATGTTCACGTGACTAACAGGAGAATTAAACTGTTCTGATTCCTCTGCCAAGAGAAACATCCCAACTACCCTGTGACAGCAAGAGAAACAGTGCTCATAACTGCACCTTGTTCTCAGCCACACCTCATGTTCACAGCTACGACTGTGTACATAGTACAAGTATGCTCAGACAAAACCCAGGTATTTTAGCTGAAGTCCTGCAATCTCTTCACAACCAAGGGCTTTCATTTCACAGTCCTTCCACTAGTTTCGTTTGTCATCAGACATTGTCTAAGTCAGAGCACACCACGACATCAGTTTCTAAACTGAAGACTCCATTAAAAATGATACAATTCACACGATGAGTAACAAAACCCTCTGGAAATTCTTTTGGGTAAAGCTTTGAGGCTCTGAGGTTCAGAAGTGAAATTAGACCTTCCTGCAGACACTTTAGAGAACGTCCAATGGGTGACTTCCTTTAATTATTCATCCTTGAAAACTGCCACTTCACAACTTCGTTCAAGCAGAAGATAGTTCCTCCAGCCCAAAAGGTGACATCCTGCCACGGCTGTGAGGTCACTGCCAAACACAGTCTACTTCGCATGACACACGGTTGAATTATAATTTTACAGAGAAATACATAATTCTGCTTCTTCCCCATTAATAATTTTGCTTTTCTTTTTAGGTTTGGAGCAGGAGATCAGAAGACTGACATAAAAGCTGTCAGCCACCTGAGAGTGCAGGAAAACTGCTTCTATCTCCTTACCAGAAATAACTTCCCCAGTGTAGTCAAGACATGGGAAAGTGAATCCACCTTAAACTGTGGAGGGATGAATCTCTTGATAAAGAGGTTTCACTTACGAGACATCAAGATATATCCAAAATATTTTTCTGACACTTACCTAGGCACTGGTAGTCTGTAAGGAGATCATCTGATTCAGTCCAGTCCAGTGCTGCTCCAAGACTATAAACACAGAAGGACTTCTTAGAGTCAGGGTCTTGCTGGGAAGGTCTATACTGGCCACCTCCATCACACTGCAGCCCTTGGTCATTGCTTTGACAGTAAGTGACACCTGTTACAGTTAAAACAGAAAAGAAAAAAGCTACTTTGATAATGCTGTCACTGGGCTTCCAAAAATGGATCTGGCTGAACGGGACCTTTGGAGCTCGTCTGGTCCAATCCTCTGCTCAAGCAGAGCAA
Source organism: Rhinopomastus cyanomelas (assembly GCA_013400115.1). Taxonomy (NCBI): domain Eukaryota; kingdom Metazoa; phylum Chordata; class Aves; order Bucerotiformes; family Rhinopomastidae; genus Rhinopomastus; species Rhinopomastus cyanomelas. The sequence goes on from VXBP01007020.1 coordinate 126,029, forward strand.
CCCAAAGCCTGTTTCCCAGGACCATGTCCAGGTGGCTTGTGAATACCTCCACAGAATGCTTTAGGTTGGAAGGGCCCTGAAAGATCATCCAATTCCAATCTTCCTGACATGGGCAGAGACACCTTCAAATAGACCTGGCTGCTGAAAGCCCCATCCAGCCTGACCTTTTTGCTGCAGGGAAGAAGAGCTCTAAAAACAGCACAGATGCCACTGCAAAATAATAGTTTTCAGAGTGTTTCATGCTATGAAATGCAGTTGTCTCACTAATTTGTTGTTACTGTAATTCATGTTCAAAACATCTTTAGGCTTCACTGTCCTGGATCAAATCTCCATGTAAGCTAAGTGCTATGAAAGCCAAGGAATACAGAGAAGGAAGCATATTTTCATGTGTTTGTTCAGTGCCCGCGGCAACAGATCTGTGAAATGCTATGAACAACCACACCAGAGCCACCACATCAGCTAATGCAGCAAACTGTGCAGACTTTGTGAGAAGACAGCAGGGAAGGAAAGGAAGAAAGAAGCTGAATGTGTACAACATGGTCCTTTGGGAAGGGCAGGCACTGAGACTCGGCATACAGGTGAGGTGGGAGCCAGGCAGGGGGCAGATTTACTTGCAGGTACTTGCAGTAAAGAAAACCTAAGAAGCAAACTTTTAAGCACAGGAGTCCAATACCCACGTGTGGAATAGGTATGGAAATGAAGAGTGACAACTTTAGGCAAAAGCTAATTGATGTCATGGGATGGCACTACAAATTAGCCTGGTTTTTTTATCCCACCTAAGAGACTAAACAGGTCAAAGGAGAAGAAAGCAGACTCTCGCCACTACTTGTCAACTGCTCACTTTTATTTTTATCCATGAGCCAGTTCTGCAGACAAACCTGAATTTAGATTAATAAGGGATTTTCTTTATGGAACTGTATGCAAAAATGATTCACTTAAACAGAACCCATCAACTTTTGTGAGTATATCAATGTAGTCTGTTCGTATCTGCAGGAGAAAGAGCTGCACAAAGACTAATTTATTGTTCATGAGAGTGTCAACACATGAACTACACACAATCTTTTTTCCTGACACTGAACACTCAGTTACCATTCCTGAGGATAATGAGCATGTCTTAAGGAACCACAGCATCCTGGATGAGACTGACCACGTATTTCTCATGCATTTTTGGTCAAAGCAGTAGACAACATGGTCTGTTTTTGTAAAATGTCTCTGAATGTATGCAGAAGGGATCATACCCATCCAAAAAACCCCAGAGGGAGGATCTTTTTTGTCTCAAAAAAACCCCAACCCTTAATATGAAACAAATATTCCATTTGTTATTTGAAGCCAAAATACAAAGGATAAGGGAAGAAATGAGTTCAACTTACAGTGGTCAGCGCTGAATGCCCCAGAGGAGTTGGTAGTTTTGCCTGGAGGACACTTGACACAGGAGGAACGTCCTGTCTGATTTTGATAGTAGCCAAGAGGGCAGGGAATGCATTCATCATTCTGGAAATGACTGCCTGGAGGACAAACAACTGCAAAGAGAACAATCACCTTATTACCCTGGAGTCCAACCAGTCCAGGCATTCAGTCACAGTCGTGTATGTGTCTATGGCTGACTTGCCACGGGCTTCAAACTCTTAATAGATGTATTTCTAAGTGGTGTAAGAAAGGTAAATGCTCCTCAAACACTCATTAAACTCAACAATAACAAGAATATAGACTGTCATCTTGTTGTTCTCAGATCACCCTGAAACTTTCTTGAATCAGTACACATCAAGCTGTTTGGAAATTTGTTCCTACATGAAAATATGGTTTACAGAGAAAGTTGCCGATGTCCGCAATTCCTGAATTAAGGGGAAATTACATAGTGAAATAAAACCAAACAATTCATAGAATCATAAGGGATTGTAATTGGATCATCTAGTCCAATCCCCCTGCCAGAGCAGGATCACCTCACTGAAGAAGCCAAGAAATCAGAATCACTCAGGGTTGGAAGGAACCATCATCCAGTTCCAGCCCCCCCAGCACAGGCAGGGACACCCCACCCTAGACCAGGCTGGCCAGAGCCCCATCCAGTCTGGCCTTAAACACCTCCAGGGATGGGGCTCCAACCACCTCCCTGGGCAACCCATTCCAGGCCTTCACCACTCTCATGGTGAAGAACTTCCTCCTCACATCCAGTCTAAATCTACCCATCTCCAGATTTGCTCCAATAGTCTGAAAAGACAATGTGTATTTCAACAACAAAGTGGAACTAGAAAGAATAGAGAATAAAGAAAGAATCTTTGTCACCCTCACACAGCTTTTTTTTCTATAATTACAGGTAAAGTTTCTTACTACTAGTCCCTATTAGTAAACAGACACCCACACGGTAAATGGCCAGAATATGTATGCAAGAATTCAACTAACACAATGAAATCACAGAATCACAGAATAAAGTATCTCTCTCTTCTTTAAGGGAATTGCAAAATCCCCTGTTCAGAATAAAATACACAGTCCTAAGTGCAAACCAGCATCCAGCACTGTGTATATCATGACATCTTAGAACATAACATCTCTGCCAAATGCTGGAGCAGAAACTGCCTCTCTTCCGCATCTCATTGATAGGTCTGCTTTACCGGTTGAATTTTACTACAGCTAGTTGGTTCAAACATGCATGAACTAACTCACATGGTGAATTAATTCAATGCTTCCTTCACTTTATTCCCATCAGGAAATATTTGGCAGAAAGACCCAAGTCTTTGAAAGTTCTGCTGCTCTAAGAGATGGACTCAGTAAACAATAATACCTTTAATCAGTACAACCGTGCATCTTGTTAAGTAACTGCCAGCTGTAACAGCCTCCAGAGCCTCTGTTCTTCTGCATGGTTTGTTTAAATAACCCAAAGCTGAAGTGTTTCAAATTAGGGAGGATGAACTGAAGCTTACAGTCAATTCACCCTTAAAGGCCTGTCAGAAACTGCAGCAGTTCAGAATTGGTTCGCCACTTGATTACTTTGAAGGCCATGCCCAGACATTAGGAAGTTGTCCTTAACTTAAAGGTAACCACCACAGCAAGCAGGAAGCTTAGTTGTTTCGATGTATTTTGAATTATTCTAAAGGTCACTAACTTAACCCATCTCAAAATATTCCCGGGATACGGTGGAAAACTCACCCAGAACTTGCTGCTGTTGATCTTATACCTAGCAATGGCCTGTCCCTCCTCTGTTCCCCTTTCAAACACCTAGACATAATGAATACATCCCAAACTGACCCAAGTAAGATGCAGACTGGCTGAGGCCAACATGAATTATCAGAACCGACTGTAGGAGAGTTCATGTTGATAGACATTTAAGCCAAAGGCAGCACAACCTGGTCCAAAGGAGTGCTAGGCACAGCCACAGAGATCCACCATATGGGTAGGTTTGGCAGCCCTAAGGTGGGTGTGGGCAGAAAGGCAGCCTGTTCTAGGGAAACAGACAGAACAGAAAAAAAGATGAAAAGAGGGCAGAAGGGCAATCAGCTCTGAATGTTGGCCAACACCAAGAAAGCTTCCATCTGAGCTGGCTGGACTTGGCCCAGGAATTTACAGACTCAGGATCTTGCCATTTCTGCATCTAGTTCCTATTCTGGGTAACAGATCATCATTTGAAGCACTGGCTACGTCATGTTTGAGAAATGTTCTTGTCATGTATATTACAGAAAGACCTGCTACTACCAGATAGATCTAAAAAATCCTCCAAACTGTTTGCAAAGCCTTGTATCTGTCAGAACCATCAAGCATATTCCCAAATCATTGGTTCAACGTCAGCAAGGACTGAACAGCAAGCAAAGCCCCAGTTCCCACCTCTGCTCAATTATATAATTCCTTTTGGTGCTTCATACATTTTAGAGACTAAATTTTAGTTTTATACTGATTCCTAAGAAGGTCAAAGAAGGGAAAGCTAAGCTGAGACATACCACATCCTTGTGAATTTGGAACAGTTCTCTCAGGCGATGAAGTTCTTCGAAACCCACTTCTACATCCTAACTGCACACTTGGAGACAGATCAAAATCTTCATCCCGGGGAAAATCAACGAGGGAATCTGCTAGGAAATTCTTAGAGTCTAAACGCAGCAGAAAACCACCATTCTTAATCTCTTTTAGGAATGCTCCAATGAGGTTTTCTCCAACAATTGCATTTTCTGAAAGCAGGGGAAAATACAACAGAATAGCATGAAAGATCTTTCCAATTTGGGAATGGGTGTCCACACAAAAACTGATAAAGTTAAAACACAGGCAGATACAAAAACAAAAGCACGTTAGCAAAGAGCACACAAGAACAACAAAGCTATTTCAATAATGTTGATTTTCAAATCAGAGAGCAAATCTGTTCAATCTGCACAAATTCAGCAGAAAACACCAACATAAAGTCTAAAGCTGCCTTACAAGGTAGTGGGAGACCATACAGAGACCATGCTCTGAAACCATGTAGTTGTTCCCTGAAGAGCAATTTTACAGCTGCAGGGAAATTAGAGTATGGAGAGGGTCAAAATGTGAATCCCTCAAAGTGTAACACTTTCAAAAGCATAGTTTAATATAAAACCAAACACTCTTTACTTTGATACACCTGCACGCTGCTTGAATACTCATGTTTCTCTTATAACCTGGAGCAAGTGAAGGGATGTAAACACAGACTGTAAAGCCAGGAACATCATGACCACTGCAGCCACTGACTTTCTGTCCAAAAGCATATGAATTTGGTTCTGATGGCAAAACCACTGTATGAAGCCCATCTCCAAGTCTCAAAGTTAAAGGGAAGGACCCATGAAGGCAGTTATTTCTATCCAGTGCTGCAATTCCATCACAGAACAGTAACACTGAAGATGTGTGCTGGTTTTGACTGGGACAGAATTAAATTTTACATAGTAGCACAGGGCTTTGTTTTGGATTTAACACAAAACCAGTGTTGACAACACAAGGATAGTTTAGTTTCTGCTGAGCAGCTTTTACATAGTCAAGGACTTTTCTGCTCCTCAGACCATTCCACCAGTGATGAAGATGGCGGTGCACAAGAAATTGGGAGGGGACACAGCAGAGATAGCTGACCCCAGCTGACCAAAGGGATATTCCATAGCATAGGACATCATGTCTAATACAAAAAGCTGAGGAAAGGGAAGACCGTCAGATAAATGTTCAGCTTCCTGAATAACGGTTACACATGATGGAGCCCACTTTTCCTGGAGACAGCTGAACACTTGCCTACCCATAGGAAGTAGTGGATGGATTCCTCGTTTTGCTTTGCTTGAGTCTGTGGCTTTTGCTTTACCTATTAAACTGCCTTCATCTCAAACACGGGGGCTTTCTCACCCTTCTGATGCTCTCCCCCATCCTACTGGGACGAGTGGGCAAGTGGTTGCATGGTTCTTAGTTGCCAGCTGTGGTTAAACCACAACACGAGGGCATTTGAACTTGGGATACGTATTTTACATCTTTAATTTTAAATAAAAACACTGACTGCTGAGAAAGACAGTTCTTACACCATCCCCAACACAGTAAAGATCTGCCAGTCTGCGATCTCTGGAGAATTGCTCTAGGATATCCGAGGTAACAGTCATGCTTCAGTGTCAAAGGTAATGTAATAAATAGAAAAAGAGGAAAAAGAAAGAAAGGAGAAATTAAAAACCTTGTAAGAAATTAGTTATATTTTTGGCAGGGGGTGAATTGTGTTTCTCAAGTCCAGCTCAACACAGAACACCATCTTTTCCACCACTGAGGATCTGCCCAATGGAAATTCACATCTGGGGCTGTTCTGTATCAACTCGATAAGGTAATTTTCAATCTCAGTTAAGGAAGCTGGGAGAGGCAGCCACATCTAAAAGAAGCACTCTTTCCATTGATCCTTTCCACTGTGCAGGCACAGACTGTAAAGTACATCAACAGCAAAAGTGCAACACCACAACTCCAGTATTGTAAAGACACACTATGTAAAGGCACCTTGCCACTGCCTCCTAAGAGCAGACACGGGGAAGCAAACCAATAAAAGCAAAGCAGGTTTAATTCACAGGAATATCAGAAAAAAACCAAGCTTACCAATGTCATGTAAGTCAGGAAGAGATGCTGCAGGGATGTTATCCAGCTGAGTCTTCCAAGTGACGTTCACACTTAGGCGGTCCTCACTCAGACATTCAACATAGACAGTAGAATCATCACAGACAGACACTGAGACAGTATTTCCAAATGCATTTACCTTGAATTACAAATTCAATGAAACTAAGGTCAGTCAACCTAAGAACCTTCTAGTTTTTGCCTTTCCCTATTCCTTTACACTGTTCTATGGTTAAAAGCAACTTTTTGGTTAAAGTTTAGACTCAATGATCTAAAAGGTGTCTTCCAACCCAAACAATTCTATGATTTTCAAAACGATCTGTAAAAACAGAAGCAGGGAAAGATAATGTCAGCAGGTCATTTGCTCACTGTAGCAATAGCCAAAATGTTCCCTTCCATTAAAAATAAATACTGGACTGATCAGCTATGACTTCTATGGCTGCAAATAAGCAGACTGGCCAGTGTGGTGTCAGTGAGAATAAACATGCTCTTTTCCTGGTCAGTGAGATTGCTGCCAATCCTGACTGACTGCATGGCATCTGCTCTTCCCCCTCCCTCAAGCAGGCAAAGTCCTCATTTTATTCTGATTTTTAATACACAAAATCCCAAACAAAAATATAAACCTGTCAGCAACAGAGGATAAAGACTTCAAATTACCTGGAGATGACATAAACCACGAGCCTTTAACTCATCTAGGATAAGTATCTGGAATGCCTCAAGTAATCCGGAGTAGTCTGAACTACAAGTCTTCTTGGGAGGTAGTAGCAGTTGAAAGTGTGTTTGAGCTTGAACTGTCTGAAATAATTGGAGCTCTACAAATTAAGCAGAAATAGTATTTAGTAGTCTCACTAATGTAGAAACTATCTTTCAAAGTTACTTTGAGAGAAGACAATGCTGATTTGGCATTTTGGTCCTGCATCAAGAGCATCTCCCATTTACAGGTGAAAGCAGTAGAACTGTCTGTAGGGATAATCTGCAAGAGACATGCCTGATAAATGTATATAGTGTGAGTTAGGGAGGTGATACGGATCTATGATACCACCCGGCTACGGATCGAGCCAGGTGATGGATCTATAACAACAAAGAGGTGTTTTACACTGGAGCACTGACTCATAGACAGATAAAGTATAATCTGAATTTCACCAATGACTGTTTTTTAAAAGCCTTTGCAGACAGGAATTTCCAGAGAACTAGATGAAAGCTGACACACCAACACCTTAAAAGAAGCAAAAGACAGTCATTATTGTCTCTTAGACACAATGTAGAATGAAAAAGTTTCTTTTAAAAAGGAATTAAATGGTTAAAGCAATTAACACTAAATCAAATGGGCTTTCAGAAATCTAGCTCATCAAATTAATTTGGAATCAAGTTTTAGGAGAGAATCAATGGGAATGCATGGCAATGCTGTTGATGTATACATCATACATGATGCATACTCATCTACATGAGTTTTCCAATTTTCTAGTAGCAAATCTGCGTGACACAAACCACACAAACTGATGAGAAATACACAAGTTTTTCAGTTGTAAGATGAACAATCTACTTAGCCAGGGGGGAAAAAAGTCAGTATTTCTTGTCTCTACTGGAGTTACACTGATCCCAGGCTTCGCAGAGGTTGTGTTATCTCAGATTCAGCCCAGCAGTCACCTGTGTTGGTCACAGCTGTCATCTGTCATGTCACCTCCAAATAGAGCTGGCTCTTATCCCACCAGCCTGGGCAAGTGGCAGAGCTCTCCCTCATTCACCTCTCCTACAGACTCTCACTGCATCACATACAGGTATCACTCCTGGAACATAATTCCCTGTCCCTCACCCCAAAACTAGTGCAGGAGCCTGGAGAGCTCCCAAACAGAATGGTGGGAGGGAACAGAGAATACAAAAAATCTGCTTCTTCCTGCAAGGCACAAAGCCCTGCATCTGTTTAGTTTATCAGAGTCCTTAAGAGCTGACTTAACCACATCATCTACTGAACACATAGAAAGGGAAATAAGGCTTTTAAGAGTGTGGGGAATTATCCATTAGAACAAATTAGATTAGAACCATTAGAACAGATTAGATGAATTCTCCACTATTGTAAAGGTTATTTAATTGCCTTCTGATGTGTCTTCTTTCTCTCTCCTTAAACCCCTGCTCTGTTTCAAAAAGAAGTTACTGCACATTAAATGGCACCTTTTACCAGACTGTCTCTCTGTCTTTAGGGTTATTCAACTGCTATCAGGCTAACAAGAAAATGACATGATAACATGCTGCAAAACCACAGCAAAAATTATTACAGACAGATAAAAATCTCAGCATGAAACTTAAAGTTTAAAATAATTTACATTTGGAATAGAAGACCTGGGGCACGACGACACATAGGATCACAGGATCATAGGATCATAGGATGTTAGGGGTTGGAAGGGACCCAAGAGATCATCGAGTCCAACCCCCCTGCCAGAGCAGGACAAAACTATCTAACACAGATCACAGAGGAACACATCCAGGGGGGCCTTGAAAGTCCCCAGAGAAGGAGACTCCACGACCTCCCTGGGGAGTCTGTTCCAGTGCTCTGTGACCCTCACAGTAAAGAAGTTCCCCCTTGTGTTGAGGCAGAACCTCCTCTGCTGCAACTTACACCCATTGCTCCTTGTCCTGTCACAGGGAGCAAGTGAAAAGGGCCTGTCCCACCCCTCCTGGCCAGCCTTCAGGTACTTATAAACATTTATCAAATCTCCCCTAAGTCTTCTCTTCTCCAGACTAAAAAGCCCCAAGTCCCTCAGCCTCTCCTCATAAGCCATGCCCTCCTGTCCCCTAATCATCCTCGTAGCCCTCCGCTGGACCCTCTCCAGCAGATTCCTGTCCCTCTTAAACCGGGGGGCCCAAAACTGAACACAGTCCTCAAGATGAGGCCTCACCAGGGCAGAGTGGAAGGGGAGAAGAACCTCTCTCGATCTGCTGGACACACTCCTCCTAATACACCCCAGGATCCCATTGGCCTCCTTGGCCACCAGGGCACATGTCTCAATACAGGGGTTTCCAGAATGGGTTTAATCCATCCAGGAGATGAAGAGTAGCTGCAAACTTGGCATCAAGACCTACATTTTTCAACATTCAATGCTGTATCTCCATTTGAAATAAATGAAAAGGCAAACATTACTATCCAAGTACACAAGCTGTGAATAGACAACAAATTCTTCCAGGTTTTAAAGTGCCATTTTTTTTCTTGAGAGAAAGATTTTTTCTTGAAAGAAAAATACCATGAGGCTGCCAACAAAGGCAATAATCCTGAAGGACATATTGCAGCAAAAAGATGCAGAAGTAACAGTGGATTATGGAAATAAACAGTTGGGTTCTGCCAATTCAAACATCTGGCTCTCATCTGATCTTCCAGAACTGAGTAGTTCCATCAGAATAATTTTGTTGGGCCAGTATCTTTTAACTAACAAACAGAAATCTGCATATAGATTGAATATTTATAGCGGTATTGTTACAGAAATGCAGGACTCTTTCTAGCATCAGAGCCAGCCAAGAGACAGATGAAGATGGCAGAAGACAGGAGTAATCTGTTGCACTGTAATTTAGCAACTCCCATACAGCAGTTGTCAACTACTCTTGTCATTCATACAGTAGCTTCGTGATGAAAGCAGAACTCTGTACATCTACTGACATTGCTCTGCACCTTTCCCAGCCCACTGCAGCCCAGACATACTCTGGCAGGCCTGGTAGAGCGGGGCAGCCGAGATCCACTGACGCTGCTGCACATCACACTGAAAGGACGTGCTGGAAGAGGCACTGCGGAAGCCCTGGCGACACACCAGCTGGCACTCCTGTATGCTTGAAGCTTGCCCAGAAGCATTCTCACAAAATACAGCTCCGCTGAGGACAGACATGGCACTGAACGGCAGGGCACACTGCGGACCTTCAGGAACAGGAGAAAAGGGATGTATTAGTGGCAGACTATCAAGTACTCCTTAAAAGTCTGTAAAACACCCACACCAAGAAGGAAATCCTAGACACCACCTTATGCATTTCCCACTTGTCTCAACTTGGATCTGGTTGGATACCAGTATGGTCCAGTTCAGTAAAGCATGTGAAAAGATGCATGCTGACTTTGATGGGCAAGGTACTGTGTCCAAAAAGTTATGTGCAGGGTTTCTAAGAACAGATAATCTTAAAATAGTTATCAATAAATTTAAGCAGGAAATGAGCAGGAGGTTTCTGGCCACTAGCAGAACAAACCTTTACCAAAGATATCCAACGGAAATAGTCAGGTCCAAAAGATCTCAATTCCCTTTAAAGTGAACAAAGATGTTTCTATTTACCCAGCAGGTCCTTAACTGTAGTACAGAGGTCTGTAGTGGGAGCACAAAGTGCAGTGCATCAACTCACTCTCAATCAACAGTAATTTCAGCCCTGCTAACCCACTGTAACAGACTGCTATAGCAAGCTAACTGAAATAACTAATGTTTGCTAATCAGTACCAACTAACTGCTTTACGCAACTACACAGATGCTTCTGAGTTCTAGAAATAATAAAGAGGACAAAAAACAACTTCATCACTTTGACATAAATGTAAAGAATATGTTCTTATATCATACAGTTCACTTTCTTAGATGTAGATAATTTTCCAAATAGCAATGCTCAGATCAGTCCCAGATGTAGAGAAAAGGAAGGCAACTCACTCAAAGAATGATGGTTCAGATCTGAGCAGAGTCTTTTTCCTCTTCTGGCAGCTATGAAGATTAATTCCTTAATTTAGCAGCCACTTAGTTAAATCTTAAAACATCACAGGATTAATCTGGGATCCAATGTGCACAGTACATCTTTGTTTACCAGCCCTGAGCATTTCAGTGCCAAAATAAAAGGCTTTGATATCTGACTCTCTGAATTACCAAAACGACTTTTCTTCCAGTTTTTTTTCTTCCCGTCTATATTTTAGCATCTTCTCTTCAATAACTCTGTAATTGGAGCCACTACATTCTTTCTCTTCACTTACTGATGCTGTATCCAGTCTCTTTTTCAGTAAAGATGGAAACCTGGCAACCTCACTTAACAAGGATAGCAAACCTGCCAAGATTTTAGAACCCAAATAGATAGCAGAACCTAACCTGACCAATGTAAACTACACCCAGCATTATGTGCAAATTACATTAGTATCACTTTTCAGAAAGTACACCAAAACCAGTTCATGGCTTCTTCATTGCTTTAACACATTTCTATATCCAGCCTGAGCCATATGCTGCTGCAGTGCTTTACTGGCTGTTCCACTGAGAGTTGGTGTGTGAACTGGAGGGAATGGCCAGCTCCCAAACCATAAGTGCTGGATGGTTTCCTGGTGAGGTCCACAGGTTTCCGTTCATAATCAGTAATTTACTCATTTGTCCCTCCACAGATATCACCTCATTTACTACTGTTATCAAGCCCGCACTATTTTGCTGCTCTTCTATTTCTGCCCAGGTTTCTCAGTCCTGTAGAGGTGAATCAGAGTCCAGCTGAATGCAGACACTTTTCCCTAAGTATTTCTAAAGATTTCCATAAGGAAAATACTATCTGAGATTTCTCTGCAAGGCTTTCTCTCCTCTGTCTCACAGCCAGTGAAAGTGGGCATGAGGATGAGAGACGTGGAGATGTGTGTGCGCGCCGCTAGGATTCTTGGCATCATCTTGGCAGAACTTGGGACAGGCTGCCCAGGGTGGCTGTTGAGTCTCCTCTGGAGACTTTTAAGACCCATCTGGATGAATTTCTGTGTAACCTGTCTTAGGTTTTATGCTCCTGCTTGAGCTGGGGGTTGGACTGAATGACCCCTGGAGGTCCCTTCCAAGCCCTAATGATCTGTGTATCTCTCTAGTGTATGTCAACTAGAAAAAGATGGATCCTACCACTGTCAGAAATGAGAAAACTAATGGAAACCTCATGGCATAGACTGGGTGCTGTATTACAGCTGTTTGCTCTGATGCTGGAAATGTTTATCAGATTTTCCCACCACAGCAGTTTCTTTTGGTGATAGACAAGATCTCCAATACAGACAGTTCACACTCTTTTCCCTTTTTCCTGAACAACTATAGCTTCAAGGACTAGAGGTATAAAGCTGGATAGACCACAGGGAAAAATAACTTTAGCTTATTTATTATTACACAATCACTCAGTTGTTTAGTATGAAGAAGTTCCATTGCACTTCCTGAATTTCAGAATCCAGGCAAATCATTAAGGTTATTTCAATGGTCTTTCTATGCAGAAAATAACAAACAGCTTTCAGTAAAACCAGGTTTCCAATGCAATTTCAAAGCAGTTCTCTTTCTCATTTCAGCCTTTTAGAAAATAAAGTTCATTAATCATTCAGTCACTGTTTCCTCCAGGAAACGTACCCCAAGGAACATCAGACATGCACGTAAAAGGCGAAATCATCTTTAAGGCATACCTGAGGGGACTCCTTCACCCTACTTAGACACAAAGGAGTTCAAAGTGAGTGATGCTGACGATGGTTTCCAAGCTGGCAAGGAGCTATCTAATAGATTAAAATGCTTTACATCCAGTTGGGCTGCCCCAGTCAGGCACTGGATTGGTAGGCATGTGTTGCTTTTTAAATACCAGAATCACAAGAAAAGACTGTAGGCCCTTATCACATGTCTCATTTTCCTAAATCTACCAAAAGTTCTAACTTTTAGAAACAAATGAAAAAACAACTAACCTATGGGAACAGTAGTGTCCTGCAGTCACTAGTGAAGGTCTCCACTAATCACTGTACTTTAGAGGATGGTCTTGAAGAAAGTTTAATTTGGTTTGCTTCACATCAGTGATGGGAAGATGTGTAAAGACCATTGCAAATTAAGTTTACCCAAATGTCTTCCAGCTGGACAAGCATAAGTGAATTCCAGTGTTTTGCAGCTTGGGCCATGCAGGAAACACTTTGTGGATGTGTAGTGCCTTGGCACATCCTTTTCACAGCTCTGGTCACAAGCCAAGAGCAGGAATGACAGAAACATACATTTTTCAAATTTAATTTTAGTCAGTTGAATATCTTTAAATCCCTTAGCCAGCTTGGACTGGAAGAGGGTCAAGTTTATAGTAAACTGTTCAGATGGACTTTTCAGCTTATTCTTCTAGCTCAACTACTCTGACTTAACCAATTTTATGAATAATGAAAAGTCAAAGATCCACTCTCTTCTCCTTTCTGCCTGACAAAGCACCTGAAGAAAACTGGACGTCATGGCTGGGTAGGTCTGAAGTCTGCTGTAACACAGAGATAAGCACACTTCTTGAGCAGAAGTCTCCATAAAGGTCTGAACAAATAAGATTAGGAATCAAGGAATCACAGAACACTGGGGATTGGAACACATCAAGTTCCAGACCTGGATTTGCTCAGAAGCAATGTGCTTGAAACAAGAACTCACTTGCACATGCAGGTCTTCCTCTGCTTATTCGTGTCCCTGGTGCCTCTTCTCCATTGGCAAAGACACACCAGCAGCTCTCCTGATCCTGGCTGCACTGTACAGGTGAGAACATCCCGTTGTCCCCTTCACACTGTGGAATGTAGCCTTTGCCAGATTCCCGTGAACCAGTTTTAGACTTCAGCATATTACAGAAACTGGGACCTTTAAAGAGAGAAATTCATTGCAAGGTAGAGAAGACAAGGCAACAAGCTGTCCCAAAGACTTTCACAGTAGCGCTTTCAGCCTTGTTTTACTAATAGACCAAAGATGAGTGATGATGAATTCATATGTAATTAATATAATTATGGAAACACAGAATTTTACTCGCTCTAGAAGAACTGGTGTTTTTTTTCTGAAGAACTAAAGTGAAGTTATATTGGTTTGCACCAGAAAAAATAGTTGAAAAAACACCGATGCTTCTTTTGCATTTACATCTTCTATTTTTTTTTTAATATAAAGTTAGTAGTGTATCATTTAGATGCTGATATTGTTAAAAAACAGGGCAGATTAATTATCCACTCTGGTACAGATGTCTGAGAAGAAGGATTGCCTGAAGCCAGCTCATTATTCTCCCACATTTTCAATGGGAGATGGCAAGCAGAACATCACAAGCTAGGGAAGTGAAGAAATGAGCACAGCAGAATGGTACATTCTGGGGCTGCCCTGCCTGCACTGTTCTGAAGAGGAGAGTCTGTGTGCAGGGTCCAGAAGATTATCTTAATTCCTATGAGCAGTGGTTTTCCAGCTTTGTGGATAAACCATCTCCTGTGAGACTTCAACAGTTTTCTGTCTTTATTTGAAGGCAATTAAAAAAATATTAAAACTGCATTACATGGAGTGGCTGTGGACCATGTGCAATGGACTCACTGACTGCAGGTGACAGTTCAGGATGCACTGCCTAGAAAACTCATCCATGAACGCAAAGAATTTTCTATAGTTGTAAAAAATAGAAGGAACAAAATGCGCAGAAGCCTGTTCATTAGTCTAGACTGGTTTATTTCTTGTGTAATTAAGGTAGAGCTATTTTCAGATAGTCTTTCCATGGTGGTGTGCTAGTATGTACCTCATCACTCAGGAATAAAACTACAAGCCTTATGTTTCATGAGCATCATTCTGAAAAGAGAAGTGCATGTGTCATACAGCGTGAGGCACTGCCTCTAGTGTCACAGGCTGTGGGAAAAGCATTACTCACATTCAGGATTGCCATCCAGATCTTTGCTGCCACGCTGAAGTACTTCTCCTGACACAGGATCTACACACCAAGTATCTACGTCAGATCTCTGCAGCACAGCATACTCTCCTGTCTAAGGAGAATGAATTATGTGTCAGCGCAGAGCAGTGCAATTCATACAGATACACCACAATCCATGCCCCAAAGGCTAGCTAAAATATTAGATTACATTTACATTTGTGCATTAAAACAGCAAGTTGAAAAGAAACACAGAGTACTGAAACAGCATTTCCCTGATGCAATGCACAGATCAGGGAACACTACACTGCCTAAAAGCCCACTGAAGTTCTATCACAATTTTGATTTTAAATGCCTGTTCTTCACTGGTCTTGGGGCTCTACCCCTCTCATTGTCATGTTTTGAGAGCATCAGGGACTTCATATAGCTCCTTCTTATCCTGACATTCTCTTAAAGCTCAGAAAGAGAGAGCCCTTGAAACGTCAGTCATAGGATGACAGGATCATAGGATGTTAGGGGTTGGAAGGGACCCAAGAGATCATCGAGTCCAACCCCACTGCCGGAGCAGGACAAAACTGTCTAACACAGATCACAGAGGAACACATCCAGGCGGCCTTGAAAGTCCCCAGAGAAGGAGACTCCACGACCTCCCTGGGGAGTCTGTTCCAGTGCTCTGTGACCCTCACAGTAAAGAAGTTCCCCCTCGTGTTGAGGCGGAACCTCCTCTGCTGCAACTTACACACATTGCTCCTTGTCCTATCACAGGGAGCAAGTGAAAAGAGCCTGTCCCCCCCTCCTGGCCAGCCTTCAGNACTCTGCACTTGTCCTTGTTGAACTTCATCTGGTTTCTCTGTGCCCAGCCCTCCAGTCTGTCCAGGTCTCTCTGGATGGCAGCACAGCCCTCAGCCGTATCAGCCAAGCCTCCCAGCTTGGTGTCGTCGGCAAACTTGCTGAGCAGACATTCTGTGCCCTCATCAATGTCATTGATGAAGATGTTGAACAAGACCGGTCCCAGCACTGATCCCTGGGGGACACCACTAGTCACAGCTCTCCATCTGGACCTGGCACCATTGATCACCACCCTCTGAACTCTATCCTGAAACCAGTTCCTAACCCACCTCACTGTCTGCTCTTCCATCCCACACTTCCTCAGCTTGCTCACTACAATTTCATGGGAGATGGTGTCAAAGGCCTTGCTAAGGTCAAGGTAGACCACATCCACTGGTCAATTAAGCTTAGCCTTTTACGCACAGCCCTGCAAAAGGACCGGGCAGAGTCACCCTGTAGGAGCGAAGCATAGGCAGGAATAGACATTCCTATTTCCCGATCCTTCATGACACATCGATTTCAATTCTGTTTTCTTCAGGGCAATGCCTGCTGCTGGTTTTGGTTTATCCTCTCCTTTCAGTTCATTAGAAATGCTCAAGGGATGAGCCCAGACTGAATCTGTACCAGCCTTGAGCATAGTGTAAGCAAAAGCAAGGAGGTTTTATTCTTTCTTCCCTCACTCATGTTATATCACCTCAAGGCAGTAAGGCACAAACAGATCCACTGTAGGGGCCCCCAGCTTTGAGCTGCTCTGTCTCCAGCTGGAAATTAAAGCGTTGGTTCGAGATTGCTGACATGATGTCTGGCCTGTAAGAGAGACAATATTACATGTGTGTTAAAATAAAATCAAGTTTTCAAGCCTAAGCTAGAGAAAGTGATACAGCACCTTCTGAAATCTGTACCAGACTCTGCTACAGCCTGAGGCAGCGTATTCCTGATCAGTATGTGATAACCACAGAATCACAGGGTGGTTGAGGTTGGACAAGATTTCTGGAGGTATCTGGTCTAACCCCCTGCTTAGGCAGGGCTACCAACTGGAGAAGATTCATTCTCAAATAATGAAAGCCAGAATTAGCAAAAAGAGCACAAAATCCCTTTTTACTTACACACAACAGTTAGAAATAAGCCCTTGCTTCATGCACATTGGACTACAATTTTCAACATACATATTAAAACTTTTAAGAACAGGTAAAGACAAGTATTTAGGAAGAAGAGCCAACTGACATTTGGGAAGTTCTGCTGAGCGTGAGACCAGGGAATCTGTGACATAACGTCCTCTCTCATCCACGCACCAGCAATGACCTGGCCAGGGAAGAAAAGCAGCTTTATTTCTCATGTTGCATTGCAGTGTGATTCATTATGTACTGGGAACATCCTCATCCTCAGCAGCACTAAATGGTCAGTTAACCTAAGTCACAGCTAACTCTGCTTTTCAGGGGTAAGCAGACCCCAGCTGAAAGCAGTGGTGAGAATGGAAGTGCAGCACCTCTGGTGGGACTCTTCCATTGCAGCCCTGTCCTGCAGTGCATCATCTATACCAAGATATTTAGTGTTTTCCATGAACTGTGCACTCTACTTCATCGTCCTGGCCATGAACCGACCCTGGAGGAGCACAACTAGAACTGAGTGACTGAACATTGACTTTGTTTTTGAGCCTGGATGAGTTGCTACTCAAATCCTACTCAGTAAATACTCCACCTGTCCTGTAGATCATAGAATAGAATCATTAAGGATTGGAAGGGACCTCAAAAGACGATCTAGTCCGGATGACCTAGACCAAGTCGCACAGGAACATATCCAGGAGGGTTTTAAACGTCTCCAGAGAAGGAGATTCCACAACCCCCCTGGGCAGCCCCTTCCAGTACTCTGCCACCCTCACTGGGAAGAGGTTTCCTCTCACATTCATATGGAACCTCCTGTGTTCCAGCTTACACCCACTGCCCCTTGTCCTATCACTAGATGACATTGAGAAGAGGCTGGCTCCATCCTCCTGACAGTGATTCTGTGTGTGTGACTCCACTAGATACAGGCCTCCAACTAGACCCTGTCCCATTGATCACTTCACCTCCCTCCAGTTTGGCTGGAAAAACATAGGTTTTCCACCTTTTCACTAGAATTCTGCTTAGTTTTTTCTTTGTCCAAGCAGGTCAGAGTATCTTGTTAGCAACTGCTCACCTGTGCTTTCATAGCACTGAGTTGGGTCCCAGTTTCCCAGGCCATCACACTGTGGGATGTAAGGGAGAAATCCCAACTGTGCTGCTTCCCCTGCAGACCGCTTTGCAGTCCAGTGACTGCGCCAGTAGAAATGCAAGACTATAAAAGACCAGAAAAAGAAAGCTATTAGTGACCAATACAAGGTATTTTAAATTCTTGTCTTTGCTAATGTCTGAACGTTCCCTGGACTTTAGAAGGCAAATTAACAAATGCTGCAAGTACAACAAGGCTGGTGAGTGTCCAGAACTCTTGTCTGTACCATTTCATACCTACAATGAAACCAGTTCTGGGGCTGACAGGTTAATTACCCTGATTGATTATCCCTGCCATGTCACACCTGCTTTCCAACAAAGCTGACTCTAACCCAGAGTCTGGGCATTAATCCATTGAACTGAGTTCTCTTCTCTCTTTCACCTACCTGACCATGCAGCCAGCTGGAGAGCAGAGTCACTGCCCTCTAACAGCTTCTCAGAGACCACCGCCCCTGACTCATAGGGCTGAGCAGAACGCAGGAGATCGTTGTCTGTGAGCTGTACTCCCTTTGCCATCAAAAAGCTTTCTCCAAAAGCAAAGTGGGAACTATTTGATGCTAGGATGAGCTGCTCTGCCTCCTCCATAAATTTCATGGCTTCCTGCTTAACACTTTCACATGTACCAGGACCTGCAGAACCAGAGGGTATATTAATGCTTTTCCCCTAAATCCAGTAAAGAGCTGCAAATGAAAAGTAGCTCATCTTTCAGTTAGAAACTTCTGCATGCCTTCAGTTTTGCATTGCATAGTGGAGCAAGAAAACACTGGTAAACATTTAGCTACACAACAGCAAGAGTCCAAGAGCACAGGGAATCGCCCAAAGAATCCCTGAGCCTTAGGCCAAAGTCTTGATGATTTCAAGCATCAATGGTTACAACCAGAGTTAATGTTTCTCCAGAACTGCCCCTCAGTTGCTGTCATAGAAACAGGTCGAAAATCAGAAAACACAATCAGAAACAATAAATCAAGGTATAACCCTTCCACTCATTTTAGGGCATTCCTGGAAGTCATTTGCCTCACACTGTAATACTGAATTTTCTATACAACTCGTCACGCACTGTTCCTAACTTCAAAGTGTCCTTTACCATCAGGCTAAGAAGCTTCTTCTGCAGAAGCATTATGTGCCCATACTGCAAATTACAAAATCTACATGGACTTGATATGGAACTTTATATCTCCTTCTTTTCAAAGGTGAGGGACCACTTATTTACCAGAAATTAGTTGCCCTACCTCTGGTAGCCAGTGGCAATGGCAATGTCTTGCCAACAAGACATTGACTCCTACTTCACAGCACTTGAAATTACTTTAATCTTGTGACATAAAAACAAAGAGCTGAAGCACTGCCAGACATTCTGTTACTTACACGCTGGGACCTGGTTCACTTTTGCCTTTGTTCCTTGCACCTCTTCTCCTTTGCTATCAACACACCAGCAATCACGAAGTTCAAAGTGGCCTAATGGAGCACTGAAATCAGTATAGGGTCCTGGGTAGTAGGTCAGCTGTTCATCCAGAAGCTGCCAGAAGATGTATGGATCCAGTAAAATGTTCTCAGATGCACTGGTCACATTCCCTTCCAGCACTTCAGGAGGGAGTTCAGTGAAGGAGGAATAAGAGGTCAATACTGGGAAGATATTCTGGTGCCCAGCCTCATACAAAGCTTCAAGAAAAGCTGAAAAGCCTTTGGAAGATGCCTCTTTATATCCAGTTATGATGTTCAATAGATTAGCGGTGGACAGAGTCTTGCCTTCATTGTTCTCTGCCACCCACTGTTCGTACCACTCAATGGCTGGCTCTGGGGGGCCACTGCACTGCACCTGCCTCCAGCCACCCTTGGCATCACACTGTGGGAGATAAATGCTAGAGGGCTGAGACAGAGCTCTTGGATCTGACAGCAAGAGCTTCACAGCCTTTAGAAACTCCTGACCAGCTGTTATTTGGCAAGGACTTGGACCTGGGGAAAGAAAAACACGCATAGCAGATCTTATGAATGCACTGAAGACATGGAACACCCCATAGTCCCCTAGTGCTACGATCACCATCACTACAACTCTGTAACTGACCTCAGTACTAACAGTGTCTCTGGCCTGTTATTAACAAGGCTAATGCTAAACCAAGTTAAGATTTCCAAGGGCATGTGGACACTGGAAATGCATATAGATATGATTTTTCAAATATTTTGAGCACATAAGGTATCTGTAATTCTTACAAGGGTGGGTGGATAGGGGGTTGTGGACATTAAATGCCTTCCTGAATCTGTTCACACTAAATAGGTATTTTCAGATGCACTTAATAACCTGGCAGTTGCTTCTTATTCAGTCACCCCCTGCAACAACGAACTGAACAGTAGGATAAGACTGATTTTATTTCCCCTTGGACCTAACCAGAATGTTCAGATCCTGTTGTTGTCTCTTCCTATTCTCTCCTATATATTGCATCTGAATATAAAAATACCACCTTTCAAAATGCTGGAGTGAGTTTGTTTTGGAAGCCTCTTCTGCCATCTCCAGAGCCAAATTTCATTGTGCCAGCAAGAAGCTCTGCAAACCTAGCAAAACATAGGGAGTCTTCTTCTGAGTCCCAGAGGATGATGAGATTGTTTGGATTTGATTGCATTACAGACGGATTACTAGATATTCAAACTCCTGCCAATTCAAATCAAGGTGATAATTTCCCCCACTACCTCTGCAAACTGCTGTTCAAAGGAGCTCCTTCATTATGTACTTCTGGCACCTGCTGTTCCTCCCACGATGAGAAGCAGGCTCTGCTCTCAGTCTATTCCCTGCTGATGTGCCATTTTCAGTTCACAGAAACTTGAAATAGGAATGTCCCAAGCCTACGTGGTCCCCTATTCCCTTCTTCGACATTACAGATGAGCAAGAAGAGGCAGTTCATACATGGTCTCTAAGCAAGCTGCAATGCCAAAATGATGTTTGACAAGTCATTTAAGACCTGGTTTCTGGCCTGACTGCATGACCTTTACGAGAAACCTGTTGAATTCCTCTTCTATGTTTGGCCCTAATGCCCTACCAAGGTGAGGATATATTCTTGAGCTAAAGGCCTAAAAATTTATGGTTGAAAGCACTTAAGCTCTTCAGTTCTTAGGAAAAGAATGAGTCTGTGACAGGTCTCAGGTGATTTAGCCCTGGAAGTAGAAGTGCTTTTCACTTGCTGTGAGTCACTCTTAGTTACACAGATGCTCCAGGTCTCCTGGAAGTTAGAAACCGTAGCTAAACACTCAGTAGAGCCATACGCCAGTGACAGGCTCATTAACAAGGCAAGACACCAGGCTCCTCTGTTCTGGGGAGCACTACCCTACACATTGGATGAAGAAGGGGCAATCCTTGGGACTCAGGACACCGAGGTTTACACACCCTGCATTTCCCACTATACCCCTGTAACTGTAGGCCTGACTGGCTTTCCTGTGGGGGGTGATATTGTTTCTATACACCATCCATACATTCCCACCTATAATCAGGTATGAAGAAAGAACGATGTGATTCCAACACAAGAAGGAACCACCCTTAAATTCCCAGTCCCTAGCACTTACATTGCATCGGCTTTCCAGCTTTTCCACTTACTCCAGGAATAGTCTGGCCATTCAAATCCACACAGAAGCAATTTGTCCCATAACACTGGAGGGGCAGAAAGTCTCCATCCTCAGTACAAGAGGGAATAAAGGGGTCCGATCCTGCAGGCAGGCTTTGCTTCAAAGTTTGCATGTTTCTCCTTTGCTTCTCGCAGTCAGTGGGACACCTTGGACGTTTGCCTTGAACTCTTGAGGCTGGAACTTCCTTACCTGAAGCATCCAAACACCAGCACTCTCCTGCATAGCACTGGACTTCCTCATAGTGCCCCTCTTTGGTGCATGTTGGAACAAACAGGTCCCTCGGCTCCTCATCACAGCCTTCAGATCCCAGTGCCAGTTTCACCACTTCACTTAAATCTTCAGCAATGCTTTTGGGGACAGAAATCACTTGTTCAAGAAAAGTAAAGAATTCTGGTAGCTCCAGAACAGAGGAAAGGAATTTCAACAGATTCTGATTGTCCTGAAGAGTCACTGTGTGTCCAAAGCTGCCCATAAGAGGTTTACTCAAAATGGAGCTCCCTTCTGATACCTCCAGTGCAAGTTCCTCAGCTGACTCCGGAAGGCCTTGGTCACTACCCTTCTCTACCACAGCCTCCTGCGAGAAAAACTGGCCAATGCTATGTTTCCCACTTGTGCCAAGCACCCCACTGAAATTAAACTGGATCAAATTCTTCAAGAACCTGCCTCCAAAGAGGTTTTCTTGGAAACGCGTTGGATTGGCTGTGAACTGCAGTGCTGCTTGAGCCAGCTCCCTTGATGGGAACATCCCTGAGATGGCTTCACTGAGGGTGGTTTCTAGCCCAGGAATTCGGCTTTGGGCAACTGGGGATGACAATCCAGAGTCCAGAAACAGCTCCTTAAAGGAGGAAGGGCAGGGTCTTGAGAAGCCAGTTATTTTTTCTGACTGCACATCCGGTATGGAAAACAAATTGGACTGACTGAAGTACCCAGCAGGACCATAAAATATCCTTGACAAGGCCCGTCGCCTTTTGGAGATGCACGTTTGTTCTCTACCTAAATAAGGATTAAAAAATGAAAATCATGCAAATTTTGGAACCTCCAAAACCTGTTCCTCTATGGCTGTATTTCAAGTGCTCTCAGTGGAAACTGCTTAACAGCAGAGTTTAGACTGCCTAGTTCCTCACCATGCACCACACACATTGATAAGGAAATTGGAACTGTCGCTGGACATGGTCTAGAAATAAAATTCTCCGGTGAAGACACAAAGGGAAAGCAAACACCCAGTCACCAAAACTGAGTTTTCTGCTCTGTGGTCATTTTCTGGTTCTATTGTTTCCCATTGTATTGGAAACAATGTGGTGATTAGGGGACTGGTGTGGCAGACAAATATACAGAAGAAGCTGCCAATAAGGACCTGGAGGACATGCTGCAGCTGGGAAAAAGCAACCACAGGGTTAAACATCTCAGCTAAGGAATGCAGTGTCCTGGACACAAGAGCAAGAAGAAGAAGAAGACAACAAGTCAGGAAGGAATGAAAAACAGAACATGGGA
This sequence comes from Rhinopomastus cyanomelas, assembly GCA_013400115.1. Classification (NCBI taxonomy): domain Eukaryota; kingdom Metazoa; phylum Chordata; class Aves; order Bucerotiformes; family Rhinopomastidae; genus Rhinopomastus; species Rhinopomastus cyanomelas. The sequence continues at coordinate 148,852 of VXBP01007020.1, forward strand.
ACTGCTAACACCTGGGACCTAAGGGGGTGGAAAAGAGGTGTAAAATATGGAAACATGACTTGCTAGCTAACTAACCGTGCAGGTGTGGGATGGCATAAAAAGACTGCACGCACGGCAATAAAGGTCTTTTACCCCAACAAAGGAGTCCGCGTCATCTGCCACCACAGACTGGAGCACCTGCCTTATGAGGAGAGATTAAGACAGTATGAGGGGACTTCATCACTGTCTATAAATCCATGAGGGCTGGGTGTCAACAAGAAAGAGACAATCTCTTTTCACTTTTTCACTTGCACCTTGTGATAGGATAAGGGACAATGCAGTCACTTGGAGTACAGTAAAGAAGTTCCATCTCAACATGAGGAAGAACTTCTTTACTGTAAGGGTTCCTGAACACTGGAACGGGCTGCCCAGGGAGGTTGTGGAGTCTCCTTCTGTGGAGACTTTTAAGACTTGTCTGGATGCATTTCTAAGTAACTTGTCTTAGGTTCTATGATCCTGCTCGAGCAGAGGGGTTGGAATCAATGATCCCTGGAGGTCCCTTCTAAGCCCTAACGATCTGTTTTTCTGTGCAAATCCTCATTTTTGTTCCCATGGCTGAAAGAATTAATAAAGTCTGGTCCAAAGTTTTTAACTTTGTGGTATGATGCCTCCCTCTGATGATCCAGGTGAAATATGTGAATCTAAGAAAGAGAAATAGCCTGCAAAAAACCAAGCAGTTACTTTAACCAGTGCCAAATAATTAATGTATGTGGGCATGCTACCTAAGTCTTTCAGTTCCATAGTGAAGTTTTCATCACAAGATGTTTGTAAAACAGATTGTTAAAGGTAACAGTAACACAGTATTAAGGACCAGGCTTCATTCCAAACCCAAAATTTCAACAAAAACAGTCAAATGTCAAGGTATCAGCAGTGGCCCTGGCCACCCATATCCTGTGCCAAGCTGTCACAGGGGTATCTGCATCCAGCCCCATCTGTACATCGACAGCGGTGGCTCCAGGTTAGGATGCAACACATCACTGAAGAAGAACCTCTGGAAATGTCAGCGAACGACCAAAAGACAGGAAAAGGGCAGACTTTGTAGGCATAAAGACACTGAGAACCAAACAGGCCAGTTATGGCACTGACTGGACCTCCAGGTAACAAGCAGCTGCTTGGATCGGGCATCATGTGGTCACCTTCCCTTTAAAAGTAATAGAATTATGCAGAAGTAGTGCAGAAGCAGCAGAATTATAGAGAAGGTATGCAAACATAGTCTGAGGGCAGAGCAGCTTTTGCAGCAGGAGAGGCTCTTCAGCTGGTAGAGCAGGGGACTCTGAATTCCTGGGGTCATCTTGAGACAGTACTATAGGCACACCCTGNAGGTTTTCTTGGAAACGCGTTGGATTGGCTGTGAACTGCAGTGCTGCTTGAGCCAGCTCCCTTGATGGGAACATCCCTGAGATGGCTTCACTGAGGGTGGTTTCTAGCCCAGGAATTCGGCTTTGGGCAACTGGGGATGACAATCCAGAGTCCAGAAACAGCTCCTTAAAGGAGGAAGGGCAGGGTCTTGAGAAGCCAGTTATTTTTTCTGACTGCACATCCGGTATGGAAAACAAATTGGACTGACTGAAGTACCCAGCAGGACCATAAAATATCCTTGACAAGGCCCGTCGCCTTTTGGAGATGCACGTTTGTTCTCTACCTAAATAAGGATTAAAAAATGAAAATCATGCAAATTTTGGAACCTCCAAAACCTGTTCCTCTATGGCTGTATTTCAAGTGCTCTCAGTGGAAACTGCTTAACAGCAGAGTTTAGACTGCCTAGTTCCTCACCATGCACCACACACATTGATAAGGAAATTGGAACTGTCGCTGGACATGGTCTAGAAATAAAATTCTCCGGTGAAGACACAAAGGGAAAGCAAACACCCAGTCACCAAAACTGAGTTTTCTGCTCTGTGGTCATTTTCTGGTTCTATTGTTTCCCATTGTATTGGAAACAATGTGGTGATTAGGGGACTGGTGTGGCAGACAAATATACAGAAGAAGCTGCCAATAAGGACCTGGAGGACATGCTGCAGCTGGGAAAAAGCAACCACAGGGTTAAACATCTCAGCTAAGGAATGCAGTGTCCTGGACACAAGAGCAAGAAGAAGAAGAAGACAACAAGTCAGGAAGGAATGAAAAACAGAACATGGGAACTGCTAACACCTGGGACCTAAGGGGGTGGAAAAGAGGTGTAAAATATGGAAACATGACTTGCTAGCTAACTAACCGTGCAGGTGTGGGATGGCATAAAAAGACTGCACGCACGGCAATAAAGGTCTTTTACCCCAACAAAGGAGTCCGCGTCATCTGCCACCACAGACTGGAGCACCTGCCTTATGAGGAGAGATTAAGACAGTATGAGGGGACTTCATCACTGTCTATAAATCCATGAGGGCTGGGTGTCAACAAGAAAGAGACAATCTCTTTTCACTTTTTCACTTGCACCTTGTGATAGGATAAGGGACAATGCAGTCACTTGGAGTACAGTAAAGAAGTTCCATCTCAACATGAGGAAGAACTTCTTTACTGTAAGGGTTCCTGAACACTGGAACGGGCTGCCCAGGGAGGTTGTGGAGTCTCCTTCTGTGGAGACTTTTAAGACTTGTCTGGATGCATTTCTAAGTAACTTGTCTTAGGTTCTATGATCCTGCTCGAGCAGAGGGGTTGGAATCAATGATCCCTGGAGGTCCCTTCTAAGCCCTAACGATCTGTTTTTCTGTGCAAATCCTCATTTTTGTTCCCATGGCTGAAAGAATTAATAAAGTCTGGTCCAAAGTTTTTAACTTTGTGGTATGATGCCTCCCTCTGATGATCCAGGTGAAATATGTGAATCTAAGAAAGAGAAATAGCCTGCAAAAAACCAAGCAGTTACTTTAACCAGTGCCAAATAATTAATGTATGTGGGCATGCTACCTAAGTCTTTCAGTTCCATAGTGAAGTTTTCATCACAAGATGTTTGTAAAACAGATTGTTAAAGGTAACAGTAACACAGTATTAAGGACCAGGCTTCATTCCAAACCCAAAATTTCAACAAAAACAGTCAAATGTCAAGGTATCAGCAGTGGCCCTGGCCACCCATATCCTGTGCCAAGCTGTCACAGGGGTATCTGCATCCAGCCCCATCTGTACATCGACAGCGGTGGCTCCAGGTTAGGATGCAACACATCACTGAAGAAGAACCTCTGGAAATGTCAGCGAACGACCAAAAGACAGGAAAAGGGCAGACTTTGTAGGCATAAAGACACTGAGAACCAAACAGGCCAGTTATGGCACTGACTGGACCTCCAGGTAACAAGCAGCTGCTTGGATCGGGCATCATGTGGTCACCTTCCCTTTAAAAGTAATAGAATTATGCAGAAGTAGTGCAGAAGCAGCAGAATTATAGAGAAGGTATGCAAACATAGTCTGAGGGCAGAGCAGCTTTTGCAGCAGGAGAGGCTCTTCAGCTGGTAGAGCAGGGGACTCTGAATTCCTGGGGTCATCTTGAGACAGTACTATAGGCACACCCTGCTCCAGCGGGGGGGGGGGACTTAGATGATCTTTTGAGGTCCCTTCCAACCTGTAACATTCCGTGATTCTGTGATTTTCACCTTTTATCTCCTACCAGACAACTGTTCAGCATTTCTCACAGTAGAGAATAACGGTCCAGGAGTAGAGTTCATTATTATTATAATGGAATTTATTGCCAGAGCATGCCAGGAAGGATAAAAGGTTAAATAGCAATTGGACAAGTCCCTGGAAGACTACTTCATAGCAGAGTGCTGAACTCAATGATCTGCGGTCAGACTCCAGTCTGGGTCCTCTCCTGCCTGGAGAAGCTACAGCATTCTCTATGTTTCACACTTACTCTCTAAGCACCATTGCTGTCCCTCTAGGCTACGAGATGGTGGATAAACAACTTTGGTGTGGTCAAGCACGGCTTTCCCACCCCATTCCCATTTTTTCCACACTCAGAAAATATGATTAAGCAGTTGTAAATACTCTTAACAGTAAGGATAAATGATGGAAACCTTAAAATTTGAAAAAATAGACTAGCCAGTAATCTGAGGCTCTGCGACCAGCATCTTTCTCACTCCTCCTTTCACAGTATCACAGTATCACAGTATTACCAAGGTCAGAAGAGACCTCATAGATCATCAAGTCCAACCTGTTACCACAGAGCTCAAGGCTAGACCATTTCACACCCTTGTGCTTCTCCACAGCTCCTGGCAGGGGTTCAGGGTCCCTCACAGCAGTTCTTTTGTAAAGGTCTTTTCTGTAAGATGGCTCTTTTCTGTTTTCAGAGTTGCCTTTTGGTAAGAGGGATGAAGAACACTCCTCTGGGGTCCAATAAGTTAGTGTAAACCACAATCCCACAAATATGCTAATTTGAAGCAAATGTAGGATCATGGTCTTCAAACATTGATTTTATGATTTCTCCCCTCCTACCCACTGTGGAATCAAATCAAAGCCAAATGAGAAGACATAAACACAAGAGCACTACTGGGGTGAATTTACTGCTGAAGTCTGACAAGGAGCATGTCTCTAGCAGGATTGTCTGGCAGTGCCCCAGACACGTGAGTACCCAACGTGCTACCCACACCTATGTCTCTGCCTCCCTCAGTGTTCACACTGCTGAGGGTGAGAGCTGTAGATATGAAAGAGAAATAAAACAGCAGAGCTGGAGACAGAAACAGGGCAAGTAGCTGTCTGCACACAGACTGCACCTACATCCTCGTGAATTACACTTGCAGGAGCCAGGCTGCAAACTCTCTGCAGAACTTTTCCCTGCACAGATTTCCTGAGTTTGCCCATAAAAGCAGCACCAGCCTTAAGTCATTGCCTGCACCCACTCTCCTCCTGAAAAATCTCATCAGGAGGATTTGGCAAAGCACATTCAAAGAGAAAACAACCAGTTCTAGTGTATGCTGAGGCCTCTTGGAGGATCCCTCGCAATATTCACAGTAAGCTGTCTGTCCCCAGAGAACTCTGAATGACACCCAGGGTAGGTTCCTCCTCTTCCATCTGGTAGTTGTTAGACTGTGAACTCAGAGCAATTCCCTTCCCCGAAGGCAGACCCTATGCCCCAGCCCTCCAGTGCCATCCTGAATATTTAGGTAGTGCACTTCAGAGTGAATGTTTTTAACTTCCCTTCTGGCCCACGGCCTTTGGACATTTCCACTGTCATTCCCATTTGGGGCTCTGATTTGATGGTGAATTCCCCTTTAAACCCCTGAAAGCCCAAACCCACGTGCATTTTCTGAATTGTTTGGGGATTTGTATTTTTTTGTACCAGATTTAGCAATTTTCATGGCCAAATATCCAGTGACAGAGATAGGGGGGAGGGGAAATGCTCAAGGTATGTCTTACAGATTCCACAGTGTTTCGGCAAAGGAAGGAGTTAAAACCCAAACCCACCATCACTTCCTTATATTATCCCAGATACTTGACTTAACACCCTACATCCAGAGTCAAGAGACATTTGTCATGGCTGCAAAGAAAAGCCTTGCTGTATGCACAACTAAAAGAGTAAAGAAAGGTCATACAGGGAAATAAAAGGGACATGGTATTTCATAATTTATTAGAATGTGCCTTGTTACACCAGGGAGAGTTCTGGATCTCAGGTTTTCAGATTTTGAACACCAGAACTGTCAGAGCTCACAGTGAAGCTGGTCCTTCAAGTTTCTTTCTAAAGACACTGAGATTATTTCCTCATTTCTCCTTTTCCAAACCTCATACTTACCACAGGCTGGGGGCTGTCCTCGTTTCTTTGTGCCCTGGACCTCCTGCCCTTTGGTGTCCACACACCAGCACTGTCCTCCCTGCTGGCACTGCACGGGCGCATAGCCCCCGTCGGCATCACAAGCTGGCACGTAGGCATGCTGGTAACGCTGGGCTGCCCACCGCTCCACCTCACACCTTGAGGGGCCTGGAAGAAAACCAGTATGAGTTATGGAGGGAAAGCTCAACAGTTCAGAGCCACGTCTGCTGGATCCTATCGTTTACTCACTCAGGAGAAAATAAAAAGGAGTTTAATTTCCTGACTGTTCTGAGTGACATTTCCAGTACCAGCCCAAAATGCAGATTCTCCACCCTCTTTTCTCCTGGAATATTTGTCCCAGGGTTTTTCTGCTGTAGGTATTCATTTTTGAAAAGTAAACTGAAAATCAAACTTCAACACATTTTCCACAGTCACAGGCAGGCAGAGAGGCAGCATCGCCATCTCTGGAGCTGTTCAAGGCAGGATTGGACGTGGCACTTGGGGCCATGGTCTAGCCTCGAGCTCTGTGGTAACAGGTTGGACTTGATGATCTATGAGGTCCCTTCCGACCTTGGTAATACTGTGATACTGTGATACTGTGATCTCAGGAAGCTCTGCTGGAGGCACAGCTGGAGCTCCAGCCCTTAATGCAAATGCAGACCTGGTCAGCACAGGCAAAGGCAACCAAGGCCGGCCCGTCTGAGGAGAATGAGGCATTGCTCTTGCAAACGGGTGTTTGCCTGAGTGTGAGATCTGACCTGGGACCACTCAATTTCTTTATTTCCCTCTGCAAGGATCTGAAGACGCCGTTCCTGTCAAATCGGCCTCGATGACACAAAAGCCAAAGCTCCATGAAACAAATTCTCTGGGTTCTGATCTCCGATACCGGCCTCCACCCTGCCATTGGAATTGTCCCCGCAATCCTAAAGCCTCAAGAGCCTCCCAGCCACTCTGAGCTACCAGGCAGAGGCCGCAGGAGCCTCCCACCACACCGACCCGGCAGCCCCGAGGCAGACACCTTTCCCAGGGCCTGCGGCTGCCCCGCGACACCCGGGCCGGGAGCCAGCAGCGGCGCTCCGCAGCTGAAGAACGCGGTCACATCCCCATCTGGTGGCTGCTACAGCTTCGGCTTTGCCAGCAGCTGGCCTGGAGCAGCGGAAGCGGGGAGGTGCTGCGCGGGTCCCCGCAGCGATCAGCTTGTTCGGGAGCCAGAAACGCGTGTGAGTGCGTGGCCGGCGGGTTCCCCTCGGTGTCTGCTTCCTCCGTGTGGCGATGCCGCGCTTTAGCGAGGGGCAGTCAGCAGCGACACAGCGGCTGGGATGGAGGATAAGGTCTCACACCGGGGGTTCAGACCCTGCCCACCCAAGGCACCTCTCCTGGCTCTGGTGTAGGAGAGAGGAGGCGGCCCCTGACCTCCTGTCCCCTAGAGCTGACTGCCCATCGGCAGAGAAACTCGCTCCCGTTTGCCTGCCTTAGGCGGGGAGAGCGCGAACCCAGGGGCAGAGACTTGCCCTACAAGCTCAGCTTTGCTGGCCAAGGCGCCACAACCTCTGGAGCAGCCCAGGAGGGGCAAAGTGCGTTGCGGTCAGAGGAAGTTCCTCCCCATGGATGCGCACCGACGTAAACTGGAGCTCTTTTCCTCAGAATTTTACTGTAATCAATCATCAGATCCGTCTCGATAATCTCAGGGCAACAAACACCAGGGGTTCGTGGGATTTTAGCTAACGCAGACCTCAGTGCCTAGGAAACCCCTGACCAGAGGACAGGTAGCATCTCCTGGTAAAATGCACGGCCCAGAGGTTAAATGCAGCTGCAACTCAGGGACTGTGATTCTCACACAGAAACTGACATTATCACATGTTTGTAGTGCAAGAGACTCCTACAACTACCCCCAAGAGCAGCTGTAACATGTAAGCTCCAAAACAGTCATCTTATTTACAGGGCATGGCCTGCGTGCTACTTACATCTGAACCTGCCCGAGATAGCCAGCTGAACCCCCAGAAAGCGCCGCTGCAGGACTCGGTACATGCTGCTCTCCGTGAATGTGCGGGCAGGATCCAGTGCAGAGAAAACCGTGTCGTACACTTCATCAAGCAGCAGTTCCAAGCCTGGGAAAGAGAGACTTTAGCCTAGAGTCTGGTTTTATGACAGAAGTCACTTGTTTACATCAGATTAGAACTGGAAACCTATCAGGAAGAAAACCAGTCCCCCATATGGGCCACATGTGAACCTATGCTGCGTAACTAATCCGGTGCACCAGCCAACCTAACCCACCACGCCACCCAACCCTACTGCATCATAGCACCCATGGCTGGGTGCTCAGGCAGTACCCTCATTCCTTGACATCTTCCAAAAGGAGTGGGGAGAACATTCTGTTGCCAACCCTGTGCTGTGGTTCTGTTAGGTTGAGTCTGTAGTAATGTGTGGAACTTTGGAAACTGCTGTTACCAAAACACAAGTCCCTGTTGCTTTGGTTGCAGATGAGAGAAGAAGACATGGAGTTACGTCCCTGAGTGCCACTCAGGTTAGAGGATCAGGTGCTGCAGTACTTACCAGTGTCTGCCAGCTCTCTTCCCAGGCTGTCTGTGCAGTAGCAGTACCCAGACACCTCTGGGAATGTCTCCCGCAAGTTGCTGAATGTTCGGAAAGCCTCTGGGAGCCTGGAAGGAAAGGAGCCTCCTGTAAAGAGCTCAGGGAGGGCCTGGACAACAAGAAGACATCATCTGTGCTTCCCTCTGGAGTTTCTACAGCAAGAATGGATGTGGATCTCAAAGCCATTACAAAACCCTTCCGTCTCCTTGTGGCAAGCAAGATCAGTGACCACATGGATCCAGACATGAATGGATGGATCCTTGCCATGATCCAGAACAGTGTTTCAGCAAGCTAACAAGTCTCCTAACTGCTGTTTTTTAAAAAGCATCCCTTAGGACAGATTTATGGCCTTTCCTAGGCCAGTACCAAGCATCTAACACCCATTTTCAATCCTATTCTCATCTTTGAAAGGCTCAATATTATTGCAACACCCATTCATTAGCTACTTCCACAGATATGCCCAAACAGAGCCTAAACAAGCAGGTTGCCTCCTCTTCCCTACACACTACAGATACTTCTGAGCTGAATGAAGCACAAAATCTGGTAAAAACCTCACTAACGACTTTCATTTTCAGAAGACTGCTCAGTAGATTAAGAAAGGGATTTTAACGTATTACAAGTGAGACTGGCTCTTTGTTCTGGAGATCAGAGATTCCAGTTCCCAGTATAATATTCTAAGAGTGACAACAGGCAGATTCCAGCAAAGCCGTGATCCAGTAAGGAAACTTAACAGGATCTGAGTTGGGGAAAAGCTTAATAAATGTAATCTTAACTGACAAACACTTTAGGGTTTCTCCCAGCAAAGAGAAGGTAAGTTTTTCTAGATTCAAGTTCCGAAGCAATCATTTTCCTTTACAGACATGTACCTCTACCCTGAAATACAGCCAAGATCTGGTGTCCCAGCTCTAAAACCTAGCAACAAGGAGGTGGAATTTTCCGCTCCGTAAATGGCACACTGAAGGCAAAGCGGCACGTGCAAAACAGTTTGATGTGTTCCTGTGTGACTTGGTCTAGGTGATCCTGCTGTTGCAGGGGGAATGGACTAGACCAGGGGTCCTCAAACCCCAGCCCGTGGGCTGGATAGGGCCCCCCAGGGTCTCCAATGCAGCCTGCCAGTATTACAGAACCCCCCCGCCCCCCCCCCCCATCCCTGCTGGGGATTGGTGGGGGGGAAACCAAGCAGCCGCAGATGACTTCCTGCAGACTGCACAGTTGGGCTGAGGAGGGGGCGAGGTGGGCAGCTCCCCCGTCTCTCCCTCCCTCCCTCCCTCCAGCTCCCAGGCAGCACAAACCAGCAGCTGCATTCCCAAACAAAACGTGTGGATGTACTAGAAATGTTGCAAAAGGAGATTCAAATTAGATGTAAAGAGCTTTGTCTCCATGAACAGGACAGACAGCTTTTCCAGAACCCATTTTCTGTTGACATTGAAACTGTTGATCCGATTTACCAAATGGAATTGGCTGAACTACAGACTTGTGACTTGCTGAAAGATGCTTTCAAATCAAGCAGCCTTCCTAATTTCTGTGCATCTCTCCCCTCAGAGACAAATCATAATCTCAGGAACCACGCACTCAAAATCGCAACCAACTTTGGCAGCACCTATGTCTGTGAGCAGACTTTTTCCCGAATGAAACATCTGAAATCTCCAGTCAGATCCAGACCAACTGATGAACACTTCCATCACTTGCTACGACAAGCAGTGACACATATGGAACCTAACACTGACCATGTCATTAGCCAAAAGCAGGCCCATAGTCCACGTTGAAATACTGTTTGTTTTTGTTGGTTACAATTGTTCTTCATTTTAAATATTGCATTCTTTTTCCTGTTTTTTGTGCACTACTACAAATAAAATACGTGCAGTGTGCTTAGGAATTTGTTCATTTTTTCCCAAACTATAGCCTGGCCCCCGACAGTGTCTGCGAGACAGTGAACTGGCCCTGTTTAAAAAGTTGGAGGACCCCTAGACTAGATGATCTGTCGAGGTCCCTTCCAATCCCCAATGATTCTATGATTCTATGGTCAAACTCCAGGGCACAAAGAGACTTCTGCCAGCATTAAAACCAATGCAATTTAAGATACAAACACCTCTCTATGATCTTCAGTGTTCACACAAACCTAAATATCTTGGAGTATTTCAAGAGCTTTCTTCTTCCTGTAATTACCGTGATCTGGAATGTGATCTTTTCTCTTCTTAAGACATCAGTGTTCTTCCAGCCAAAGGCAGCCCGCCCTACGGCTCATGTCCTCGGTGCTCAGCATCTCACCGAGTGGAACAGGATGCAATGAAACAATTCTGCTTGCTGGTGTCTTTCATCCCTAATGTGAAGACGTTGCATGCATGAAGACGTCCTGCTCCTGTACAGGGCAGGTGTGCAGTCATGTCTTGTCATATCTGTCAACAGCTAAGTAAACTACAAGTTACACCTGCACAGACCCAGGGACTGAACTTTTCTCACCTTACTTTGAAAAATCTCTTCCTACTGCTGCTTTTCTCAGCATCTTTTTGCTCACAGCACTCAAGATGAGCAGCAATAACTCACCTCACCTGTCAGACCCAGTCCTAAACCAAGGCTGAAGCCAAGACAACTCCATTTAAATTACTCAGAAATTGACAGTGCAACAGGAATGCTCACACTCAGAAATATGGGAACGTAAAAATAAGGACATTAACCTTTTCTTGAAACTATGAGTCTCTTGGCTTCCAGGAAAGACAAATCATTACTGATCTTCCAAAGCAGATTTGCAGGTAACCCCTTCCCTGCACCAAACGTGCAGCTCAAGTTGTAGCTCCCTTTCACGCTGACTATTCAGAAACAAGGGGAGAAAATCAAACCATGGGGTTTTCTGCCACAAACAAAAAAATGCATAATAAGGCAGAACCACCAGTGAGCTGTGACAAAAACACTGACAAAAGGTCTTCAGTCTGATGAAAATTGCAGCAAGAAAGTAAAAAGGCCCCTCCTTCCCTTTGGATCTGTTAATCATTCCCACCAATCCGCTGCAGGGCTTTCTGCATGGCTGCCCATCTGGGCAGAAGCTGGGGACACTCCATTGAAAAGAAACCACCGCGGCCAAGCCGCCAGGGTGGGGCAGGAAACTTGGGCTCATCTTTCTTTCCAAAAATCTTTCTCACAGAAAAGTCTTTTGCTCCAAGCTTCTGAAATTCTCCATTTTCAACTTTTAACATACTGATGTCGTCTGGAATATTTATGAAGGTGCAGAGCAATGATTTGGGAAGCGAGTTAGTGTGACAAGGCTAGATTTCAAAACCTGTGGAACCAAAGGCAGTTGCTCCAGTGGCTCCACATACATTAAATATGGGTTAAAATCCCTGCTCTGCTCTAGTCTTTTGCTGTGGGACTCATCCCTTCAACTCTGTACTCTGGCCTCCTTCCTACTTATGGGCTGGAATAATGACACTTCAGTCAGCAATAATGTGAAAATAAATATATTCATGGCCTGAAACACTCAGCTATGATGGAAATGAGCTAAGTCAGTGCCATAATATTGAGGTAGGTAGCTTGAAGTCAAATGATCCTGCTGTGATTAATTACATGACATGGAAACCAGAAAAACCCCATCCTGCCAATCATCACAGACAAATCTCCCAGTGGGGGTGGGGGGAGAGGAGGGAAAAGTTGACTTAAAGTTTGCTTTCTCCTCTGCAATTGCTCTTTTCAAATTTCCACAGGCCCACAAATGAAAGAGCCAGATTACGGTGCTCTTGCCAAACTAACCTGTCCCAAAGCCCCGGCAGATTGGCATTCTGCTTGTGGGGCTGCCTTTCAGCTCTACTTAAACTGAAAAAGAAAACCCTCAAAGCAGCAAACCTGACATCTACAACAAAAGGCCTTTGCAGCTACAAAGAGCCAAGTCAGGAGGAGACATCACATTTACTCCAGTAAAACTGGAGACCTTTGTTGACTGAGATGCCAAGGTAACAGCACTTCCTGAGAGACCCAAGGGTTTCTCTGGAGAGCCTGAATATCTGCACCAAAACTAGCTCCGCTCCCTGCAGTTCTCCTTGCCCATCCCTTTTTTCTTCATGTGGCCATTAATTCCCAGCCTCTCCACAGGCAATGGCTTCTTGTTCCCCCAGACAAAGATTTGATCCGGCATGTTGGAGGGTTCCCTGGCCCTCTCCAGTCACTCAAACCTGCTTCTCACTTGCTGGTTCACCCGTGTGAACAACCCTGGCACTGCCTAAATGGATGAGAGTTTCCCGTCATCATGGAGAACCTGCTTGCTGCAGGTTTCCACTTGTCCATCTGTTTTCATCTCCCATATGGAATAATATTTCCTATCCCATCTGTGTCTCTGAATTTTTCTTTTCCTTGCCCATTTATCTATGTTATTGGTGTGTGTCTGTCTTAAAAGTATCCCTGACTACTTCTCCAGCTACAGGTCACAACGCAGTCATGGAATTGCAGTGTGAGGATGCTGCAGAGATGGAAGAACAGCTCTTTCTAAATTAGCACATTTAATTAAGAAGAAAAAGATTTTTTACTTGCTCCATTCAGGAATAGAAAATAGCCTCATGTGCAACAACAGAAGAGCTTCATGTAGGGAAAGAAAAGCAGTAGGACTCAAAGGGGCACAAAAGACTGTGCTCTCGTCTCAGAAGCCAGAGCTCTTACCTGTTGTAACTATGAATGAGATCAAAAAACATCATGTCTGTAGTGTTGACAAACTTGCACTGGACAGGCAGAAACTCTCCATCTGCAGAGCACTGGGGTGGGCTCTTCTCCCCAAACCCATGCAGAATGCGACGATCTCGGATCTCACAGCTCCCCGGACCTGAGGGGAAACAAAGGTATTTTAAATTGGTGTTTTAACTTCCCACAAAGAGCCAAATAGCCACCCCATTATTTGAGCATGGCTACCTAGGTGCCTTGTCCTGTTCTTTACAAAGAGCAGAGAGTTGGACCAGTGGTGTTTATGGGTCCCTTCTAACTTGAGATATTCTATGATTCTACAAAATAGGGACTTAAATCAGCACTTATCCTTCTGTAGGATAAATGTAGGCTGCGGTGTCCAAGTTCCTGAGCAACAACCTGTTGTTCACACCAAACCCTTTGCCATTAGGTTGCCTATTACTTACACCGTGCTGGCTTTCCTTTCTGCCTGGTACCATAAATCTCCATTCCTTCAGAATCCACACACCAGCACTGACGCAGCTTCACGTCACACTGCACCGCATCGAAAGCCCCAGAATCCAGGCACTGAGGGATGTAGGAGATGCTGCTGCTGTTGATGTATCGACTCACTAAGAGCCTCTGCTTCTGCAGCTGGCAAAAGGATAAACCTGTGGTACCAGAGAGGGGCACTGTTAGTCAAAGATGCTTGTGGGCTACTGAATCAGTTATTGAGACAATTCCAGATCTCCCACTAAAAAGACCCCACTAAATACAAGAAACTAGAAACCATTAAATTCAGAGGGTAACCTGTGCTTGATTTCAGCAGTTCAAATGTGGATTGAAATGGTTCTTTACCCAATCTAGACAAAAATAGAAACTTGTGACTTACAAGATACTGGATATCCATTCTGTTTGCTGCCGGGTACCTCCATGCCATTCTCATCCACACACCAACAGGAGAGGCCATCCCTACTGCACTGAACTGTCCTGTAGGCAATCACAAGTAGCACATTTTGTTAGTGACAGAGTCCTCAGTCCATATAGGACATAAGCAAAAACATCAAGTAAACCAAACAAGTTCAGGTACTTGAACTCCTTGAATAGTGGAATCATACAGGGCTTTGGTTTTGGTGACTCTGACTCTTCCTGATGGGAGCATCTAATTCTAGTCATTCTCTTGGAGTCTTGAGGAATTGCAGTAAGTGTTCCGAAGTCATTCTGGAAGCAGGCAGGCTGCCCAGAACCCTGATTCTCAGCATACCATGCTTTCTGAGACACTTTCTAAGTTGAATGTAGAGTGGTCAAAGCCCCCAGCCCTCACCCTATGCAGCAATAGGTTAATAGTAGGGAACACTATGATCTGTACTTCCCATCTACTCTAACTCCTTAACTCTTAGCATCCTCAAACAACATGCTGCTCTCTTGTGTTCTCCATGTATTTTTCAGTTCTTTTACTGCCTTTAGAAGGAAACCCAACTGTGTCACTTGCAGCAGGCTGAGTGAGTTCTCCAGGTCACTTTGTCTTGGCTATACCAGCTGGCTCTGACCACAGGCCACGAGCATGAGGAGGAAGGCAGCAGCTGCATTACACAACAACCTGCACAAAGTAGTTAACGTGCAAATAGCACTATGATGGGGAGACAATGCATCTTAGGTTAACCTCTTAACCCAGAATTTACTTCCAGCACCAGGGATTTTCTTCAGGAGAGGGTGGATCTGCAGTCTGGCTTAATGAAGTCACTTCCAGTGTCCTACAGCCCCCACCGTCCCGTCAACCAGTATGGCATCTCTTCAAAACCGAGGCTGAGGCTTTGATCGCTAATGAAAGGGCACAGTGTATTCCAGCAGCATAAAAGCAGGGATGAACTACCTGAACTGGCCATCTTCCGAGCACTGCGGAACATAGGCTTCTCCTCCTGAAAAAGCCTTTTCCCTCTGAAGTTCACACGGACGCAACGGCTGTGAATCTGTCTGATACTCTGCAAGCAGCGAGAAGGCAGACACGTAAGGGTAGATTCACCCCAAGCCTGTCCTTATCCAAACCCTGATAGCACCAACACTGTATGGCAACAGCCCCATGTCCAGGGGTCCTCCCTGGTTGCTCCTCATTGCTCCTTGAGCATGTTTCTGCATGGGACAGCATCAGGAGGCACTGAACAAGTCCGCTGTGCTGCCAGCTGCAGCATAAGAACCTGATGGAGATGGACATGAGCCCTTGTTGCAGGCCTATCTAAGCACTTTCAGGTCTGTTCTGGTAGCCAGGGTACTTTCCTTAGTCAGAGTTTGTTCTGCCTCTCACCACAGACAGCCCTTCGCCACAACCAGTCACTATTAATGTCCCTGAGAATTTATTCTTTACTGAAGCGAAGTCACTCACTATTCCACCAAAAGGAGAGGCATTGCTCCTTAGTCTCATTAAAGACCTAAAAAGAATAAGCATGTAGCAGTTAAGATAAGACTACTTCGTGTTAACAGCACTTCACTAGTTTTACTGGGCAAGCCAGGAAGTACTGAAGCACCCAGCAAGAAAAGAGTCAGTTCTTCAGTTCTCAGCGCGCACGAAAGCACACGTGGGTGCTCTTGTAGGAGAATAATGAAATGCAGTGGGTTCTTTTTTACAGAACAGTTTACTTGCTCTGACACTGTCCTCAAAACCCGAAGAACATCCTGCTTTAAAGACTATTGTCTAGTTCTACAAGAACACAGAAAACAAACCAAACTGTAGCTACAGAGATTTAGACTAAAGGTTCACTTCTTCTGTGTTTGGTCTGAGCATGACCACATGTAGTAGTGCAAATACATCCCAAGTAATCTGGGTACTTTATGCCTCTAGTAATTTGCAGTTCAGAGACTTCTTTATCCACAGATGGTTCCTGCACATCCAAGACCTCTTAGTCCCTTCTGTCCATGAGTTTTTATGGTGTCTCATTAAGCCCACTGTGAAAATGAGATGGCAAAGGAATTTTTGGTTAGCTCAGTTATAGACATCCACAGAGAGGCAAGCCTCACCATGTTCCTCTCAAATGTGATGCTGAGCCAGTTTGTCAGGGATGGGTGGTGATTCCCGAGTACTGTGCTACAGAGGGCTATACTCAGGCGTCTGAGTTAAAAGTCTGCTTGAACAGTTCAAGTTCACAGAACACCACAAGTTGTGCAGAACCAGCAAACTCAGACCAAAGAACTGGGGATAACACTCAGGCTATCCAGTATCTTCAAGCAAAAGCCTAAACTGGATGATGAGGCATACAAGTAGAAGTTACAACCTTAGAACCTTAACAACCCTGCAGCAACACCTCTTCTTAACTGAGCTCAGTCTGTTCTTCCAGAAAATGCTTCTCTCCAGCCCAAACCCTGGTAACTCTAACCACTGAAACATCCTTAGAGCTTAATACTGAGCCTGAGGCCCAGACTCAGCCTGCACGGCACACAACGTGCTTGCAGTGTGCGAGACTCAAGATCATAGAATCATAGAATCACTACGGATTGGAAGGGACCTCAAAAGATCATCTAGTCCAATCCGCCTGCAACAGCAGGATCACCAAGACCAAGTCACACAGGAACCCGTCCAGTCGGGTCTTGAACATCTCCAGAGAAGGAGACTCCACAACCCCCCTGGGCAGCCTGTTCCAGTGCTCCGTCACCCTCACCATGAAGAAGTTCCTTCTCAGGTTGATGTGGAACCTCCTATGTTCCAGCTTACAGCCATTGATCACAATATACTTCATCAGAACAGCCACAACGATCACAGGAGCACAACCACAACTGGACACCAGCACAGCAAAAGGACCGGTGTACTTACCAAAGATATTGGCTGCTGCCATGCTAAGAAAGCAGCAGAGAAGGGTGCAAAATGGGATGTAGCCCATCCTGTGATGGGAGAGCTCCATTCCCCTCTGTCAGTGCGGCAGCCCTATGCCCACCCCACACAGCCTTCAGCTGCCTTTTTATAGCAACCGTTGTGCTCACGGGCTCACTTGTGTGCCGGTTGACTGGCCAAGGAATCGGGCGGGTGACGCATATGATGCTTCTGAGAAATCCACAAGAGGCCTGTTCACCTGGAATGACCCCCAAGGTTCTCCTCAGCCAGATCTCAGCCCCACTCCAAGTAGCACTGCTGAGCTTGCCCACTGGAGAGGAGAGGAGAGCAGATGGCTCTCTCCTGTGCTGTGATGCAGCCACACTTCTTTGCCCTTCTGCAGAGACACAGTCCTTCTGGCCCGCAGAGACGATGGGGCAGTCAGACCTCTAAGCACTGCAGCACCAGGAGCAAAGACACTTCATAACCCGTTTTCCTATGAGGTGAAAAACAGGTCCCCTGACAATGAAGGAAACTGAGAGCCAGAGTGAACTGTATTCAGCATTTGTTTTCACTCCCAGTTTCACTGTGGACGTTTAGTACAGCCAACGACTTGATGGGAAGCAGCTTAACCTCTTGGGCTTCCTGCTCCAGGTGCAAGACCAGTGCAACCATTAAGCTTCTAAAGTCAAGATTTTGGTACTAACCTCAAACAAGATCCTTGGCCCAAAAAAAATTGGAAGTATGATTTCCTGGTGATATTCCAATGTATTCAGTCTTTCTTGCCCTCCTCTTATGATCATCAGCATTTACTTGCAGTAGTAACGATGAGAACTCACCCTCACTTGGGCAAAAGCTGAACAAGTGGGCACAGAATAATTAATTAAATAATAACAGAGATGCACATTTGAGGCTGGAATTTGTCTGAGTTCAAGAAAAAGTGTCAGCAGCACTCGCTGGTGATTAGTGGGTCAGTCTAGACAGTCTAGAAACTCAGGCGATACTTCTTACAGAGCAGGCTGTGCCAACAGTGAGGCAGGCGTCCTTCTGTGTGGGCTGCAGACCACTGCAGTGCTGCACAGTTGGGCTGTGTGGTAAATGGGATCTTAACCAGCAGCACAAGCCTGTTCTAGCCATTTCAAAGTGAGTGGGGCTTCCTTGCACAGCAACTGGGGAGAGAGGGAAGCTCATCAGGGTAGCTTTTCACTTTAATCTCTGCTACCAAGTCTCATTAGTAGCTGATAACAGAGCAGGACACACAGGAAACCAAGGAAGAATCAAAGAAACAATGGTTTCCCAAAGAAAACTGTGGCTGCCCCATCCCTGGAAGTGTTGAAGGCCAGGTTGGATGGGGGCCTGAGTAATCTGATCTAGAGAAGGTGTCCCCGCCTCTGCAGGGGGGTTGGAACTAGATGATCTTTAAGGTCCCTTCCAGCCCTGACTGTTCTATGATTCTGTGATTCTCCTAACAGAAAGAATCATAGAACTGCTTAGGTGGAAAAAGATTTTCATGATGATTGACTCCAACCATTAGCCCAGCTGCCCCAAGCCCACTGCTAAACCATGTCCTTAAGCTCCCTACCTACACAGCTTTTAAACACATCCAGGGGAGGCGATGAAAAGCATCACAAATCTGCACTACAGACACAGTGCTGATTCCCAAGGTTATTTTTATTTCCTTCAGAAACACTCAGAAAACCACCTCTGAACTAAGTGAGTTGGAAAGAACAGCCAAGTCTTAAAAGTATCTTAGAAAACAAAGCAAGAAAGTGAATTTTGGCAACTGGTATCACTTAGCCCACTTGCACATGTGCATCAAACTGAGGTGGCATCTCAGCACACACGAGTTCAAGGGGGTGTAACAGCCTGTGGATTAAAATGGAAAGAGAAAAGTTTACAGAGCAGTCAAAATTCAGAGGAAAAAAAAGCACTTGTCTATAGCTGGACAAACTGAAATGAAGAAAAGCCTCACTGCACAGCCCTCAGCGCAGAGACAGTTGAATTGATCTCTATTTTTAGCACCTGGGAAGAGAATGGAAGAGCACCTTACACTAGCTTAGCAGTGAAAGAGAGGACAGGAGTAAGCTGGAGACGTCCCTGTGGCCAGTACGGTCTTAAAGCTAATGTCTCCAACTTCATTGCTCCACTGCTGGCAAGGAGGGCTTCAGTTGTTGTACTCGCTGGCAGGAAGCTACTGTAGTCTAGATTTTAATGGCTGGGGAAAGGACAAGCAGGAGCACGGTAAAACATTGAAGTCACATTGCTCAGCAGACCCTCTAGTCATTGGTTTAGTTTTGCACACAACTGCTTAGCAGGAACGACTGACTGTGCAACTGCAGGCTTTGCATCTGGAAAAACCCAGGGTAAAGGATCCCTGCAGATCAGGGACACACAAACTGGGACACAGAAACAGGGATACACCTGTACCCACAGAAAGGCTGTTCTCACCCAAATCAAACTTGAGCCTGAGAAGTCAACCTTAGTTTAAGAAACAAATGTGAGGAGCCTGTGCAATGAGGCAGCACATTGGAAGTAAAAATATTAAGAACTGGAAACGCTGCCCAGTGATCTCCACATCAATAAGTTCATTTATTTTTAAATAATAAACAGCTCTTCTGGGTTGGACAAATCAGTAGTGCTGGGCAATCTTCTCGCACGTTTGAAGGAAATGATGGAAAGCCAGACTTACATCCATCTGTTAGTAGCTTGCTGCAGTCAGGCACAGGGGAGGACTCTTACATCCCAAGCAAGAGACATCTGTCTCAATCTTCTTCGTATGACTTTGGCACAGACAAGATCCTGTGAAACATCATCTCTGATTCAGTTTTAAAAGGTCCTCATGCGGTGTAAAACCAAAAGATGACAAGGGCATAGGCACAGCCCCACCAGATGACACCAGTTTCAGTTGCTCTGTGACAAGATCTTCAGACTGAAAGAATGATGGGGAAATTCCAGCAATGTCTGCACTACACTGGGCTCATTCAAAGGTGGGCAGATGACTTCTTGTGTTACCACTGACCAGCTGGCAGAGTGCCTCGGTGATGAAAGAACCTAAAGAAACCCATGCAAGTCCACGTGGATGGATATGCCTTTGTCCCTGTAGAAAGGAACTGTTTCTACAACATGTGAAAATAACCTTTTGTCTTACTTGTGCATTGGAGATATGAGTTTTCCTCTCTCTAACAGCACCACTGCAGTGCAAGGTGGAAAATCTTTATTTTATTCCAACGTTTGGGCTGTAGATGGGTTTGAAACCCCAAGCGCAAGTCACTGCGGCCCACAGTGGCTCAGAGGATAGATGTCCATGCTGAATTGATCCAATGCTTGACAACAGCGAGGGAGTGCAGCAAGAAAAGGCACTGCCAGGACAGCAACTGGGTGCCCAGCTTCTGTGTTGGTAGGACAAAACTACTTCTGGTCTTTTTGTTAGTGCACAGTAGTGCATTAACCTTCTCTGAGCTCAAGACAACAGAGTATAGTCAATGAATCACAAAATAGTTTTGTCTGGAAAGAGACCTTCTAATCATCAAGACCAACCTTTTCCTAGCCCTATCAACACAACTAAACCCTGTCCCCCCGTGCAAACCTGTCTCCTCAACACCTCCAGGGATGGGGACTCAACCCCNTGTCTCCCTTCCATCTCCTCTTCTCCAGGCAAAGCAGCCCTAGATCCCTCAGCCATTCCTCATATGACACATAAATGGGCTCAGAAAGGAAGTTCAAGGACAACCACCACTTTCTGCCACACAGCAAAGCGGTGGGATTCAGGATGCCACCTGAGACTGTGGACAGATAGGAATGAAATGAAGATGGGTTAAACTCACAGAGCAAAGATCGATCAGTGACTGATGGAACAGATGGTCTGCATAAACATTTCAGTAAAGGAAAACTCGTTTTACCCAAAGTGAGGGAATCACCAATTTGTACAGGTCAGCATGTTCCCACAGATGCTGACACCATGTTTGTACTGAAGATAAGACACTGGGCTGGCGAGATAGTTGGCCTGACTCGGGAAACCTCTTCTTTACTCAGTCTGTTAATCAGAAAGAGCACTTCAGTTCACTCCTTCAGGATCTGTCCTCGTATCTTCAACTTCAGAGACAGTGTGGAGGCTGCCATTTCAGTAACAACTACAGGATCTGTTTCAGCAGGAGAACGCCGAGGTCTGTTTCGCGTTTCCGATGGCGCACGTTTGCTGGGACAGCAGAGCCGTTTCTGTGCGTTAGCAACTCGCCAGGACTCTGTCCAATGTCATTCATCTGCTGGTTAGCGCTTCTGCCCTGGCCCACAGGGACACTGAGGAGAAGAGCTCAGCGCACTCCTTGCTGATTTCTTTTCCAAAAACCAGTGGCCTGTAGGCAATAACAAAGCACCACAGGCAAGTTGAAGTTGTTCTGCACTGTCGTTACACGAAGGCACAAGATTAAAACCCGTCAGAAGGCAGGTCTGCCTGCCCACAAGAGGTGCATCGCTGAGAATGCATTGTGGGGAGATGTCCTTCAAGACAACCCATGCAATTGTTAAACATCACAGCAGTTCAGGAACAGAGATCTTATTACTTTGACTGACAGGAAGTCAGTAGTGCAAGTGGTTTGTCTACAGTCTGAAACACAATCAAAGACCCCCTAGAGCAGCTTTGCAGTGTTTGCATCTAGATGAGTACTGGCGACCCCATACAACTTACTGACTACAGGCTGGAAATGTAGCTGGAGATCCCCTCACACTGTAGAGCACACACGGGTGCTCGCTAGTTCACCAGAATTAGAGGCCACTGGATGCTTGCCCAGGCACACAAGAGTCTCAACAGACTTTTATTGCGGGAATTAGAATGCAGTCAACATTATTGCTATTAAAAAACCAAATCTCAGAGGAAAGTATTTAGCTTCTCTCACAGAAAAGTTAATAGTAAGTGCACTGCCGCCTCGCTGAGACTGTTTAGTGACAACACGCTGACGCACGGGCTACAGCTGCACGACCCATGGCCTAAGGCTGGCTCCTCTGCCCTCACACACAAGCCCAGTGTGTGTGGAGAAGGAAAAGAATTCCCAAATGATTTTTCACACAGATTCATTTTCTCCATGTGGTGTCCAATTGTTTATTTGAGTTGTTCAGGCTGGAACAGAACGGCTGCCAAACACACAGTCTGCTCCCTGTGCAGTGTACTTTCACCACCGTTACAAGACCCATCTTTGTTTTCCATATATAAATAGATATGCACATAGTGTGTAATACTTCTTGCTAAAAGCAGACGCCCACCCCCAGTGCCCAGGACATAACACACTGTAATAAAAACCACTACTGAAGTATTTTGAACACCCTCTGCAAAACGATCACCTAAAGCCATACGGACTCAGTAAGTCAGCTAATAAATGGTGAGAACAGCAGCAGGAATTCCAAGAGTGCCTCTGACCTTAAGGAGCACTCCAGATTCAGGTGCACGTCCTGTGACATTGCTAAGCACTACAGAGAAAAACTGTCCTTCCAGTGTTCTAACCTCAACAGCTCGGCTGGGTCCTCTTGGCAAAAGAAAGTCATCACTGCACATAGCCCCTCAAACATCAGCACTCTCCATCTAACCACTGCCCATGGTGCGTGATCACCAGACTCCAAGAAAATGGGGTGGGGAGGTAATTTTTGTTTATTCTCCTGGAAAGGGACCCCCCACCCCTTCCCGCAGGGTAAGGCAGTCAGGACAGCCTGACCTTGCACTGCTCGCTAGGAAGCCGCTGACTGCAGGGTGTTTCCCACTCCCTACCTCTGTTGCTGATTTTTACATTAAGCTCCAGTTCCATTCAGGAGCTCCAGTTCCATTGAGGATCTTGTGTCCTTTAAAGTTTTGGTGAACAGCTGCAGTTTCCCTGCAAATACAATGCAAATACACCACTTCACAAGCATTAAAATACTTTGGTAGTTTTACAGTTGTGTTTAAGCGGCTCCTTCACAGCTCAGCTTTCAGCCTGGTAAGCAATGCTGGAGCCCACCAGTGCCAGAGGGCTTTGGCTGTAATGTCCATTCAAGTCTAGCGAGGTTAAACACCAGATGGGAGTAGAAAGAGATCAGCACTTACACAAGATCAGAAGAGACTCGATAAAGGGGGGCAACAAAAACATCTCAAGCTTGTGATCATGGTGCACATCAACTGTGCACAGCTCATGGGACACACTGTGACTTAAGCATCGAAACGCAGAGGACACCTTTCCCTACTACTGCTTCGCACAGCAGCCACAAAGGCTGGGCAAGAGAGCAGAGAAGGAAAACCTTCCAGGCATCACAGAAGCCAGAGTGCAGAAAGCTGAAGAAAAAAAGGAGAAGCAGATGCAAACTGAAGAACAAACACACGAGGAGCATCCGCAGAAGCTCAGAGACAAAATTAAGAGACCGGTGGATGCCAGCCATGCACAAGGACTGCATCCACAGAACAGTTTCGGTTCTCTGCCACCCAGCAACTATGTGAAATCCACCACTACAACCAGAATATTCAAAACAGGGGCACTCTAGCTACCCAACAGAAGAGTCAGCTGGAAGCATCTTCTGCCCCATTCGATCCCATATGACTACCTCCATTTTGTAGCAGAAGCATAAGCAGCCCCATCACAACCACATTTCATTCGCGACCGCAATGCTGATGTCCTACTGCCATCGCTGCAGCTGAACACACACCATTATTCCCAATTCAATGTCCACTAGATGGTTATGTGAAGAAAAAGGCTTTGAAAAGTCACCCCACTACCTCCCCGTAAAACATTACCACTCAGACAAAACGCTGAGTGTTTCAGGCCCCACAATTTCTCATTGAGCCTTGTGAAGTCACAAGAGGTTTCTGTACAACAGCACTTCCCTGGTTTATTAAGAACTTATTCAGACGTAAGGCGGCTGCAGATCAAAAGAAATCATCTTTCCGCGCACACCTCTCAGAACCAGTGTGCTATTCCTTCCTCATGGAGGGTCTGCCTCCTGTGTCATACAGCGCACACACCCGCTGTTCACACCCTGATAAACGATGCTGCTACCACGCCGTGCAGATCCCTGGCTTACTGACCGAGGAAGCAGGAAGGCAGCTGGGCAATGCTGCTTACAGCAAGGCCATCGGGGAGCAACACTGATGTGAGCCAGATCGCGCTGGCTTTGACTGGCACATGAGTACAGTGCTCGAGGGCAGGTGACTCTCTGTGTAAGACAGCATTTCCACGGCACTTGACCTGTAAGTGTTTAAACACTTCAGAATCATCCCAAGCCTTCCAACACTTGAGGAACTGGGACCAAAACTAACATTCACAGATGAACACGGCAATGTGAGAAAGCAAACTCGGACAAGCCTGTGCAGCGTTCAGGCGACACACAGCACCGTCCATAAGGGCACTGCCTGTATTTCTGAGAAGGTAGGAATGCCTGCAGGAAGGTTTACAATACGTGACTACACAAGAAATGAGGATTAAAAAGTACAAAGCAGATTGTTTTTATGAGCATGGTCCTGAACAGGGCAGGATCTAAAGGAAAAGATCACACACTGATGTAAGTGTAGAGACCATCGCACACAGAAACAGAAGACAAGCTCAATCTACAAGGGCAACTCTAGCTGAGGATTTCTTTCTCAGGATGTCACTCCTCCATCTCTGCACTAAGAATAAAACCTCTGTCCTCCCACCTGGACCCTCTGGGTCCGCCTGCAGCGTCAGCAGCATTTGCAGTTCTATGACAGCACACGCACGCTGCTAACACGGCACCGCACACGCTGTACTGGAGAACACGCAAACACACTCCACTTTGCTTCACAGCGGATCCTCTAGATTTACACTTCTATCACGCAGCGCATATGGCACCACATTCAAGGACGTGCAGCAAGTCAGTAATAGATCAAAAAGTCTCACACATCCAAAAGCAAGTAGGTCACTCAGCTAGTCATACTGTCTGAAGCAGTTATTTAAGCCTCCAACTACATAACAGACTATTTTATTTGTTAAGTCGCTGTAAAAACGTCAGCAACACCTCAGCTTGTGGTCTCTGCACTACGATGTTGCCAGTCACAGTTCTGTGATTAACTTCCACGTGACATCTACAAGCTTGATGTGGCAAGACTTTTTCAATAGTGACCATTCTGTAACAGGGGTTTACACTTCCCTTCGGACATCGAGTGATAACTCGCTTCAGGCATGAGACAGACAGCAGACAGGGACTGTCAGGGGAGGTGTTTTCCCTTCTCAGTAATGTATGGTTTCATCACGAAAGTTCAATGCAGCCTTCCCCAGATGATCCCTCTTTGGACAGCTGTCAGTTTAACACCTCCTCAGAAGGCACCCCACGACTTTCTGATGGTCTGTACAGTATAACAATCTCTTCCTTTTTGCTAACAAGTGTACGCAGGTCAGGAAGAAAAGTGGAAAATGTCGAGTATGCAGAATAGTTTTAATAAACAGTTTTACATACAGTACCTTACATATAGAACAGTGTGTTTGCAAATTTAAATACATTTTGAATGTACAGTGGCTTGTACTTTTATCAAAAGGTAAATTCAAGTTCACTGTCTATCGGTTCTAAAATGCATTTATACAGATAACTAGAACTGATAAACAGATGTGAGGCATCAAATGTTCAAGTATCTTCACGTCATCTGTTAAATAGCCTCCTTTTAACAGTCATATTTTACAAATTTCGAAACCTGTACATACATTATTTTCAATTTTAGAAACTTCTTGTTAAAAGGTAACATCTCATGTTAACCACCAGCTCTCATAGTCTATTGTAATAAAACCAGACCTGTGTAACTAGAAATGTCTTGAGTGTGTCTGCATGTACACATATACCAGTACAAACGTACAGACACGGACTGGTATGTGGGGTCACTGGCTACTGCGGCAACTTGCAAGCACTGGGAATAGTCCCAGGCTCAAAATCCAGCAAGAGCTAACAGAGCAAGTAGGTTGGGTTTGGTTTCATGATGTTTTGTTCACTGAAGCTGAGAGACTTCGAATAAAACATTGTGGATAATGCATCTTGTGACACTTTCTTCTAGTGGTTTCATATATTCACAGCCACAGACAGTTTTGCTTCTCTTGTCACTCCTCATCCCAGCTGAGGATGTAAAGTTTCCAACACCAGAACAGAGCTACTCAGGACAACAATTGTACCTCGAATTCTGAATACTGCAATAGAACATAAAAAAATACAAACTAGATGTGATTTTGGATGTATTGCTGGCACTGAGTAGGACTTTGGAAAAAAGCTTTCATGTAAGTTACGATCAAACTCTCATCCCAGTGGTTGTAATATTTGGCACATCTCTCCACTATTTGCCACTTCTGCTTTAAAGGAGCCTAAGGGTGCTGTAAGAAGGGTTGCTATTTAAAAAAATATTTTCAAAAGGAGACCATGATTTCTTTCAAAACTCAAAGCTAGTACTTTCATTTTCCTGAACATTCACGAGAAGGAAACAATCTAAAAACTTCCCCTGTAGAGAGGATCCGTTCTCTCTCTGTGTCTATATTTCACTAGCAAGGTAAGATGAATTTATTAGAAAGCAGTTGCTAAGAACTTCCAGTCAGCTGCGTTCTGCTGAATTGAGAGGTTTTTCACCAAAGGTTTCAAAACAGTAGCAGAGTTTTAATAGATTCAGCTCTCTGGTACGTGGGGATCACCTTGTTTATGAAGTTAAAATCCTATCAGCACTTCTCAGGGTCGAATGTACTACAGTTCTGACGCTTGGGCGCTGAAGAGTCAGCTTTTTAATAGAACAGATTCCTTACTCGAAACTCCCTCACCACTCTCTAAAGCTTCAGGCTATTACTGTAATCAGCAGAACCAGATAAATGCTCAACTTTTTCTGTCTTCCTGTCAGTCTTGTGGCTAGTAAGACAACTCACTGTCAAGAAGCTATTTTTCGAGCTTTACTCTTCCTTTTGTCATACGGAGCAGAGCGTTGCGATTTGCTGTACTTTCCCCATGTCAATCAAGAGCTGTTTGATGCGTCGCTTGAGCTGAGGCAGTCTTGCCAGAGGATCTGGTGGTTCCAGTTCTCCAGTGAAATCAAGCCAGCTTTCTAAAACTACAGAAGGAAAAGGAAGAAGTCGATTAGAATCATTCTTTGAGCAACAGTTTTCATGTAAGTTACAATTTTCTTTTGTACTCTGGCTTTTATCAGAGGAGAAAATACACTGAGGCTGTGGTTTTTATTTCACAGAAGAAATACGTTCAACTAATCCTGCGTCTCACTGAAACAATCCAAACCTCCACTGATTACTGACTGTTACTGTACAAGGGTACCTGGGAGCAAATTACACCCTTGGCTAACAAGTTACAGTCTAGGCACAGAAAAGGAACCCTTCTGTTTACCAGGTTCTGATTACAGACTGGTTTTCCAATCTTCCACAGATGTTAGCAGAAGATTTTATGCTTGTAGAGAGAGGAAGCAGTCAGCCCTGTTATCCATGTCTGGACACAGAAAACTCATTCAGGTCTTCTGAAGTCTGCCACATATTCAAACCTGAGCTGAGTTTTCAGGGTGCTTAAGCTACTTCCCTGAGCACTCACAGCTCAGTGGAAGGGGTTGGGAGAAACAAAGGTAGGTACAAGCTCTGGTTAGAATTTTGGGTATGCAAATTTAAATAGGGTACTCAAAACAACGCATCCTGAGTGCCTCAGACTGCCTTCCCCAGAGTGGCCACGAGAGATGCTGCTGCAGGTGTTTTAGAAGAGTACTTGGCAATGCAGTTACCATCAACTTCTTTCTCAATCAGGTCCATTCTGCTTGTGACTTCATTTTGTACATTCTCTATGTGGGTGAGGAGGTTTAGCTGCCATTGAAGATGTGTGTCTGATTGTTCTTCGGAGCCTTTTCTTTCATTACAAACAAACACAGTGTTTCCTTCAGCAGAATTCTTCTTCATAGGAGCAACAGAAAGAAAAAAATGCCATTTAACAGGGGTTTTTGTTTTCGTTTCTGGTGTTGATTTCAACACTTTAGTCACACGATGGTCTGTGCCGCTTTAGGACTGCACACTCAAGGCTGCATCAGCAGTTCAAATGAAACAAAATGCCAACTCCACACAAATGAGCAGGTACAGCCCCAGGAGACTGAGCACGAGGCAGAGTTCACGAGCTCAAGCTTTCTGTTTAACACGTACGACAGACCGTGTTTCTGTGCCCTTTTTATAGAGAACACCACTTACAGCACGACGGGCTGAACCGCATTGCTCTAACATCACCAACCACGTGCAAAACCCTACGAGTTGTTTCAACTGGAGCCAGAGAATGAAGGGAAACTCTGAAATGCAGTAGTGCTCGAGGTGTTGGAAGTACCTATCGTGCCATTTTATTTGTTGTTTAAGACAAAGACTTCTCTTCCTACCATCACTTTGATCCCTTGTAATTCACAAGGACAAGTCTGGGACAGATGTGAACATGTTTCAGAATAGCTACCAGGGCAGTAACGTGCAGAGTTATACAAACAACTACCTGAGGAAGTGTGACTCACTATGAAGATCCTAATTAGTTCAAACAAGTCAGCGATAATATAGAAATTCCTTTTATTTAATGTTTCAGCTAATGGAAATTACCAAAGGAATGAAAGAGCTTAGATGTCCATTAGCAGGACTCAGTTTCCAGCTTATACGTACTATGACTTCGTACCCTACAGTTCTTTCACAATCAATTTCACTTAGGGACTAGGAGGGTGGATACATCCGCTCAGCGGTGTCAGTTCATGGCAAGTGCCAGAGCAAAGAGTGAGCTTTATTGTATTAATACACTTCTCTGATGAAGTGCTCAATTAATTCATGGCACACAACACATTTAATACAGTTCTTACTTCATGTATTTCTTCTTTCAGTCAAGAGCAGGAAGAATATGAGGGGAAGAAGAAAATAGGGACTGATGGGTTTTGAGTAACTTGATAGGCAAAAAAGTAGTTTTCTCATTAAGACTTAAAATCAGTTTAAAAAAATGAATCAAATTTCGATCAACCTGGTGGTATCTTTCTGGGTGAGTCCTGGAGAACAAGTATTGTTAATACCTACTATTCATTAAAGGAGTTCCAAGTTCTTTATCACAGATAGCTTTTTGTCATAAAAGCCTCTCAAAACTCTCAAAGCTTTCAGGTAAAAATCTTTTCTCAAGTCACGAGGTTTGCCTCCACAGTAAGTTTGAACAGTCAAAATAATAATCTTACAAAGACTGCATTGCTGACAATTTCCTGATGCAGATGGTGGAAGAGCCCACTAGGAGAGGAACTCTGCTTGACCTTGTCCTCACCAACAAGGCGGGTCTGGTTGAAACAGTGAAGGTTGGGGGTTGCCTTGGTTGCAGGGACCACGAGATGGTGGAGTTCAGGGTCTCGTGTGGCAGGGACAGAATAGCTACCAGAACCACAACCCTGGACTTCAGGAGGGCCAACTTTGGCCTCTTCAAGCAATTGCTAGGGGACATCCCGTGGGACAGGGTACTGGCAGGTAAGGGAGCTCAGGATAGCTGGCAAACATTCAAGGACTGCTTTCTAGAAGCACAAGAAATGAGTCTCCCAACAAGGAATAAGTCAAGGAAGGGAGCCAAAAGACCCGCGTGGTTAACCAGGGAACTACTAGGCAAACTGAAGAGGAAGCCTACAGGTCATGGAAGGAGGTGGTGGACACTTGGGGGGATTATAAGGCTCTGGTGAGGGAATGTAGGGATGCAACTAGAAAAGCCAAGGCCTCCTTGG
>VXBP01007021.1:0-25651 GCA_013400115.1 Rhinopomastus cyanomelas
CTTCCAATCCCTAATGTTCTGTGATGCTGTGAAAGCAGCACTGCTGGGTGGATTGCTGTGGGATTTAGTCTGACACTCTGCTGTCTGTGTTTCTGCATCTCTGCTGAGCAGCTTAGTCATGTTCACAAGAAGTGCTAACGACACCCTGCTGTATGTGAAAGCTATCACTTGTCTCAAGAATTTGCATGACCTCCATCAAGAGAGTCATTCACCACTTGGAAGGCAGTTGGTTACTTCACAGCCCTGGTTAGTAAAGAATTAAACAGAAGGGAAAGAAAGACTTGGCAATTCTGTGTGGGTTTGCCCAGGATCAAAGAGTAAAACTGCAGCAACACACGTGGGTTCATCTAGACTGTAAGCAAATACACACATGGCCCCAAAGAATATGTGGGTGAAAAGCAGCTCTGTAGAGATTCAAGTGGCACTGCCTCTGGTATTAATGGGCCAGTTTCACGGTGCAGACACACACGGGACCGTTGGAGTCACCGGAACTCCCTCAGCTGGAACCAGCATGAATTTGGCTTTCTGTGTGCAGCGGGCAGGGTTACACTGCCAGCATTTGATCCACATTAGGATGGAAAAAAGCTGTGAAAGGGTACTTTTGCACGGGTCCGTACCGACAGGGGCGAGAGCGGGAGACCAAACCAACAAAACCCCTAGTCAGAGCGCCTGCGAGGCCCCGGCGCGCGGCGTGTGAGGGCAACCGTGTTTGCTAAATAAAATAATCAAATCAGCCTTCGGCTGCCGTTTGGAGCACAGTGGCTAAAAGGCCTTTTGCTTTTCTGTGTGGGGAACTCAGACAGGGGAAGTGTGCGGTGCTGCACTGTCCCCAGCACCCCCTCAGATCCCAGGAGCAGCTGGACGTCAATGGAGAGCTTGTCTTTCGCATTTCCACGCTCAGCCGTGCGGCCAGGCTCTTCTGAGCTACTCCCGGTTTGTTTCTGCTTTATCTCTCCAAAAAAACAGAAGTGGAAGGGGTTCCCAGTAGTTAACTGGAAAGAAGTCCTGATCAGAGGAAGTCCTGACCCGTCCCGTGTCTCACACAGTGATGGGCAGGGTTTGCTGTCTGCATCGAATGCCTCCGCAGAGTTACCCCTTATTGTGGGAAGAACTGGTGTGGGACGGTGTCAGCCCAAGAGTCAGCGGCCACTACACTGGTTACAACATGTTGATCCAGGTGGAAGGCTGGTGGATTTAATAGCAGGCATCTGGAGGAAACCTAAGGAAAAGAGTGGTTAGTTACTGCTGAACGTAGTAGCGCGAACGGAGGTGAAAACAGCTGCAGCTTCCAAGGGAAGGTGGTGAACAGGTCAGACTGTGCTTGTTGAAAGGACTTTCAGCTTCGTTCTGTGTGCGTCACTCTGAAATGCCAGAGAAGTAGTTGATAGCAAAAGTGAGGAGCACAAGCTTCTCCTGGCCTTCTGAAATGTTTTCTTCATCTCCTCTTGCTTGTATTTCTAGTGTCTGAACAGTGATTTTGCCAGCAGTTGGGTTCTGCTGAAGCAAGGATGAATGCTAAGTGCTCCTTCCTTCAGCTGCCTGTTCAGCTGCTATTTCTCCAGCTTCCAGCTTCCATTTCAGCTCCTCAGCTTGCTTTGTGTGCAAAGAATTGAGGTCATCTACTTCCCCATCTGTTCCTTAGCTCTCCCTAGCTGTGTCTCTGCTGACAGAGGAAATCCAAGAGCTTGGAACTCAGGAAATCAAGTCCAGCTCAGGGCTTCTTGGCATGTGACGTGGGATGCTTGGGTCCCTAAGTTCATGCACCAGCTTCCTCCAGAGGCAAAAATATAATCTAATCCCCTTTGCTCACCAGTGAATGCAACGGGCAGGTGGGGATAGGAATTCCAGCATCAGAAAGCCTGCCGAGGAAAAACTTGCTCATCAGCTGTCAGCAGGCTGGGAGTGAGAGCGTTTGAGAGAACGGGAGCTTGGACAGTTCCTGTCCTAGCACAGCTCTAGGCTGGGTTTTGCTTTGCCTTCACAGCCACAATATGGGAACAGGACGAGGACTGAGGTGGCAGACTGAGATGTA
The DNA here is from genome assembly GCA_013400115.1 of Rhinopomastus cyanomelas. Taxonomy (NCBI): domain Eukaryota; kingdom Metazoa; phylum Chordata; class Aves; order Bucerotiformes; family Rhinopomastidae; genus Rhinopomastus; species Rhinopomastus cyanomelas. The sequence goes on from VXBP01007021.1 coordinate 2,033, forward strand.
AGGTTTTGCCGGGAAACAGAATGTTGTTACTGTCCTTTTGGTGGTTTGACCTGCATGGAACATTGTGTTCACTTCTGGGACCCTCAGTTCAAGAAGGACATGGAACTGCTTGGGGTATGAGAGGTTCCACATCAATATGAGAAGGAACTTCTTCCCAGTGAGGGTGACAGAGCACTGGGAGGGGCTGCCCAGGGGGTTTGTGGAGTCTCCTTCTCTGTAGAAGTTTAAAACCCACCTGGATGTGTTCCTGTGTGACTGGATCTAGGGGATCCTGCTGTGGCAGAGGAATAGGACTGGACGATCTTTTGAGCTCCTTTCCAATCCCTAATGTTCTGTGATTCTGTGGTAAGTGCTGTTCAATCACAGCAGGAGTCATTCAAAAAGCAGCCGCTCCTCTGTCATTTTTGGAAAAACCAAAATCCACACTGTCCCACTGCAAGCCCTCTGTTCCCATCATCTTCTGGCTAAACTGGAGCCAGTTACCTCAACCCCATGTTTCCATCAGGCCCATCTCTTTAGGGCCCCTCTGCAGTACCAGAGCAGCATCTGCTGAGAGACATGAGTGCTTAGAGGTTGAGCAGCACCCACGGTAAGATACCTTCTCACAGCACTTTCCTCTCACAAAGGGCACAAAGGGGCCAGTCTGGATTTGTAATCACTTTTAATAACTTTTAAAGCCAAATAAACCCAGCAGAGATCTGTTGCCTGGAATCCATGGGAACTGAAGCACTGTGAGCCACCTAGTAAATATACAAGCTGTCAGAACCAACGAAGAGCAAGATGTGAGTGAACTCCATGCAAGCTGATGGGCTGAACGTTTTAATGCATGCTTGCTAAGATGTGAAAACTGGTTTATTTCTGGTGCCTGACCACGATATTGGCCCTGCCAAAGAAAGCACATAAAATGTAGCCCCCATAAATCTTGACAAAGCCGTGGGACAGCCTACTCGTACACCTAACCACATGCAACTTGGAGAAACACTGCTACCAAAGCTCACGCTGCAGTGACAGCCTGTTATGAATGGAAATGTCAGAATGTTGGGCTCGAGATAGCTAGAGATAATAAACTAGCAGATGATAGTGTGTGCAGACTGCACTCAGCCACTTCATATTAACACAGCAGTAACATGTTCTTATCCTTTTTGTTAGCAGCAAAACAACCTCTTCTCTGCAGCTGGGTGATTTAATACACGGATGATTCATTCTGTTCTAGGTTGTTGTTCACAGAATCACAGAATCATTAGGGATTGGAAGGGATGTTGAAAGATAAGCTAATCCAATCCCCCTGCCAGAGCAGGACCACCTAGATCCAGTCACACAGGAACACATCCAGGTGGGTTTTAAACATCTCCAGAGAAGGAGACTCCACAACCCCCCCCTGGGCAGCCTGTTCCAGTGTCCTGTCACTCTCACTGGGAAGAAGTTCCTTCTCATATTGATGTGGAACCTCTTATACCCCAGCTTACACCTGTTGTCCCTTGTCCTATCACTAGATGACACTGAGAAGAGCCTGGCTCCATCCTCCTGACACCCACCCTTCAAATATTTATAGGCATTAATGAGGTCACCCCTCAGTCTCCTCCAAGCTAAAGAAACCCAGCTCCCTCAGCCTTTGCTCATCGGGGTGGTGTCCTACTCCATCACCTCTGTGGCTCTGTGTTGGACCAACAGTTCTGTTCCCTTCTTGAACTGAGGGGCCCAGAACTGGACACAATATTCCAATAAACGCAGGAGACTCACACGACACAAAACCAAGTGTTTCTTGTGGTCAGAAAAATTACAGGATTTCTTCCCTCAAACCAGCTCAACTTGCAGAGTCTTTTAAGAAGAGAAAGTTACCGTGGGCCCAGCTGCGATACATCCATGGGAAGGGCTTATTGTGTGCGGTAACCGATGCCATCTGCTTTGGCTGTTGGAAAATCTGTCAGCAGTTGTGAGGCTGGTCCTCTTGTGAAATGTGTCTCCAGCGCAAACCCATTGAATGTGCCTCCTTGCTGTTCTGTTCCAGATGAACGTGTCAATAGGTTTGGGCAGCAGCGTTTCCAAATCACTGGGTTGTTGTGTAAGGGATGGGACTAGATGATCTTTTGAGGCCCCTTCCAATCTTCTGTGATAAAAGATCCATTTTTAAAGCCCGTGCGGGCTGGCTCACGCATCGGCTTCTAGCTGAGCGGCGACTTTGCTTATTCCTGGGGGTGAAGACGCGTCGCAGAAGCTTTGCGTTCTGAATGAGTTTGTCAAATGTTGACCAAGTGTGCTAACGATCCGCTTGAGAATACAAACAGCTTTTCTGGGTTTTAGAGTCCTGCATCCTGTTTTGGATTCTTCTTGCCATTGTGTTTATCACAGTTATTTCTCACTTTGCTGGTCTGTTTGCTGCCGGTAACCGCAGGACACCACTCTGCTTCGTAGAGCGGTGCCTGTTGAACAAGTGCAGGAAGCTAATGCTCGATGGTTGAAATGAGAAGCAGGGATGCATCAGGTATTCTAGAAGAAACTCCTCGGTCGGTTCTGGGATGTTCTGTGAAAGGAATCAGAGAATCATTAGGCACTGGGAGTGACCTCGAAAGAGGTGACTTGGTCTAGGTGATCCTGCTGTGGCAGGGGGATTGGACCGGATAATCTAGTCCCTAGTCCTGGTCCCTTCCAGTCCGTAGTGATTCTATGGTTCTATGATTCTATCATCTAGTCCAATCTGGTGATGTTCAGACACTGAATTTTTTCTCTCCCAAGCTGACATGTGGTTCTTGTCTGTCGAGGTTCCACATCTCTGGCTGATGCATGATCCCTTTGCTAAGAAAATGGGCTTTTATCAGGTTGCGAAAAGTTTCTGACAAAAAGAAAAGCCAAAGATTTGTTTTCTAAACATCTGGAACTTTTTCTTCTCTAAATTCATCAAGACTTGACTCCCCAAATGGACTGAGGGTGTTGTCAGGCTCTGAAGGCGGTGAGCAGGGCTGCGGGCTGTGGGCTGTAACCAAAGAGCTTAGAAACCGCAGCAGTGTTGATGCCATAACAGACAGAAAAGAAAGTAGGGAGAAACCACTAATGCATCCCAAACCAGCTGGCTCCCATTAGGGATTTCCATTTTGGACTGGAATAATGCTGGTCCCCACTGCTCTCCATGCCTGGTGCTGTTTGCCCAAGGAATGCAGCAGGGTTGGGGGTGCAGAGCAGAGAACAGAGGACAGGAGCCCCACACAAGGCTCAGGTGTGCCATGGAAACCTGCCCAAGAGCAGGAATAAGCAGCAGGGTTTCAGATGCAAAACCAGCCATGCTTCTTAGCGAAAGAAAACCAACCAATTCATTCTGGTTTGGGCCAAAAACCCAAGAGAGACTGTCTCCAAGCTCTATTCAGTTGTTTCTCAGTGGAACAATTCTTGTGAAGTTACACAGCCAAGCATTTCCATTCTGAACGTGTCAAAGTCAAACATTTTTCTCTTTAGAAGCCTGGCATGGGTTTGCTGTTCTGACAAGACGTAGCCGTCGGGATGAGGAGACATTGGGATGTGGCTCGTTATTTTGCTTTGCTAAAGGCTAAAGTTTGTCTTTCTTTCAGTCTTTGGGAGGCACTTGCTGCTTCACAAGAACCATAGAGTCATTAGGGATGGGAAGGGACCTCGAAAGACCATCTAGTCCAATCCCCCAAGGGACTGAAGAGGAAGGGGTGCAGAGTAGGAAGACCAGATGCCATTCCCACGCGGTGTTTGGAGCTGCTGCACATTTTCATTTCGGCTCCACATTTTGGCTTCTCAGCTGCCCAAGTGCCCTGACTCTGTGTGGCTTCAGTTTTCCTCTGAGCTCCACTCCAGGTCTGCAGTCTTCCTGCTGGCCTTAGTTGCTCTGGGGTCACTCCCCTTCGCACCCGCTGCACCGGTTCCCTGCTACCTCCCAGAACGTCTGTTGGCACCAGCTCTCCACACTGCAGCTCTGCTTGTATTGGGTTTTTGTACATTACCTCTTACTCCTCCTGTGCCCTCTTTCCTCTCATTACCCCCCTTCTCCCCCATCAAATTTATAGCATTTTATCCCAGTTGCCTGATCTCTCTCATTCTAAAATTCTCCTATTAAAATTCTCCTGTCTGCTCTGTGGGGGTTCTGCCTCTGACCCTGAACCCAGGACATCTCCATAAGCTCCTCAAAACCAGCTGCAGGCTTCTGAACAGAGGAAGGGTTTTCTCCTCACACCTCCTCACAATTTGTTAATCCCTAGGACAATGTGCTGGTGACAAAGTCTATTCCTGTTCACGCGGGTCATTGGCTAATGAGTAAATATTGCAGCTTTAGGATGCATTTCAAGAATTCACTCAACATCTATGGTAGCTACGTTTTGTGTGACAACATGGATCATGCTGCAGAGAACATGCTAGGTATTTACAAAAGCTTGCTCTTTCTTAAAAGCCAGGCACACAACTGAGTTACATAGGTTGAGTGACCTGAGAGAAGGTTCCAGTCAGCTCTGGTTTAGAGAAACGTGTCTGACTGCATTTGCCAGAGGGTGCTCTGCTTCTCTTGCAGAACTCCTGCATGCCAGCAAACCTTGGCCACTGAAGCAGGACTGTCCCATCAGTAGAGTCCACAGCGTGGGGTAACACTTGACTCTCTAACAGCTGCACTGCACTCTTCAGCTCCAGGGCAGCTCACAGCAGATTTTCATTCTGGACTAGAGAGCAAACATTACACAAGCCATCCTCACTGGTGAGATGAGCCCTATCCTCCAGTCATTCACAGCAGCACTCTGGGGCACACCGTGGATCCTGCTTTACTCTGATGGAGCTAGTGCGTTGCTTTTGTGTGAAGGCAGAGGCAAACCTAGAATCGTAGAATCATTAGGGATTGGAAGGGACCCCAAAAGATCACCTAGTCCAATGCCTCTGCCACAGCAGGATCTCTTCACTGGAGAAAACCCTGTAGCAGGAGTCTGGACTGGATTGTGAATGAAGAAGACTGCCAGTTGTAAGTTACACAGCTCCATAGCCCAGCAACAGGCATGTTTAACCATCCTGTGCTAGAGACAAATGAATAGTCTCCTTCTCTGGAGACGTTTAAAAGCCACCTGGATGTGTTCCTGGGCGACTTGGTCTAGGTGGTCCTGCTGTGGCAGGGGGATCGGACTGGATGATCTTTCGAGGTCCCTTCCAATCCCTCATGTTCTGTGGTTCTGTGATTTATTTGCATTGCCAAAGCAGCCCTCATGTCACAGAGCTGTAGCAGTGATCACTGTCTTTAAGTACGTATTGCAGACTATGTCTAAGCCGAGAGCAGACAAGGCCACCACACTCCACACTCCCCAAGACATCAAAGCAAGAAAAAGCCTGTCCCTACCCAGATTCACCTTCCTCTTCAGAAAATGCCTGACTAACTGAACTTCATCATTATCCTTGATGGTCAACAAATCCTGCCCCTGTCAGACCCCGGAAGGCTGAGCATCCCAGGGGTGAGAGCTTTCCCTGAGAGTGTCGTCCCAGGGGTCCCCGAACTCGGAGACTGCCAGCACAAGCATCTCTGCAGGTGCCTGGGGGCAGAGCAGAAGGCAGGACCTGAGTCAGCACCGAGATGTGATGCTTGCTGTCAGCATGCCCAGAACAAAGGGAAATTTGTCTAGATAGGGCAGAGGTTCCCCTGCTGACAAATTAATAAGTGCAGGTAGAGATGAACATCAGCCTGTGCAGGAGATGAGTATCACCAGGTTATTCCCCAGGAAGCTGCTTCTGCTTCTCAGTTGCTTATTAAGTCCCTGTTCAAGTTAAAGCTGTCAGAGCCACAGCACTGAGCAAGCACAGCTCAGAAAGGTCATCAGGACTCAGGAAGGGAGATGCTGGGGCGGGGGGAAGCCCCCGCATCCTGCCCACCCGGCCGGTGCTCAGGTACCCTTGTCTCACGGCGCGAGGTGGGAGTAAACAAAAGCAGACTCACCATCAAACACTGGGCATGCCTTTCACAGGTCAAAGCATGTGCCTGTGCGTTGGATTAGATGACCCCCCTTCGCTTCAGTTTTATTTATTACTGATTTTCTGGTAAATCCCACTGGTTCTGATCCCCTAACCTCTCCCTGTTAGGGAACGGCCGAAAGCCGAACTTTCACAAGCAGCCCTCGGATGTGTCTACTTAATAAATAAATAAATAAATGCCAAAGAATCTTTCTGTAATTTCCTTTGCCCCTAAATCAGACCATCCCCATCCCATCCCCAGCCTCACAAGTCCGCACCAGGCCCATAAACCACGCGAAGACCGCAGAGCAGCCGTGATTTGTTCACGATGCTCACGGTGAGTCGCCGCGGCCGGATTACAGATGTTAGACTGCTGATGGATGGCCCGCGTCCAGCACATGGTGCTCAGCTGAGGTCTTAAATCATGTGGGGAAAGACCTTTCTTCTTCCCTCCAGGTCCCTGTGAGTAATGAAGGCTCTAATACAGTGAATTGTGCTTTACAAGCCCACTGAAATGAACCCCTTTCTAAAAGAGAGGCGGCTAACGCAACTCAAGCAGACGAATGCTGTTTGCGACACGATGACACACCAAGACTTTCTGGACAGCTGAATGAATGCCCTTGGGTTTTGCTGATTTATGCCAGCAGGATGGGCCTTTCAGTAAAACCTCTTTCCCACAAAGAGTTTCCCACTTTCTTTGGTGGAAACAGATAACTCGCCGAGTGCAGCTCTGGCTTGATGCAGAACACAACAGAAAAGCACGAGAAGGAGCAGGACAAGAATAAGTGCAGGTCTAGGTAAGAAAGGGCTCCTCAGGGCTGGAGATCAGATTGTCGTTCGGCATGCTGGCAGAGGTCTAGCTTCTTCTGAGGCCCTGAATGAGAATCAAGTGTGAGAATTTTCCACACTGTTTCTTGGATTCCATTTGCCTTTTCTTCTTGACACGAGTGTGGAGCTGCTGGAGGGAGTCCAGCGTAGGGCAATGAGGATGATGGAGGTGGAGCACCTCCCTTATGAGGAGAGGCTGAGGGTCTCTTGAGCTTGGAGAAGAGGAGACCGCGGCGTGACCTCATTGATGATTATAAATAAGTGAAGGGTGGGTGTCAGGAGGATGGAGCCAGGCTCTTCTCAGTGTCTTCTAGTGATAGGACGAGGGGCAATGGGTGTGAGCTTAAGGTTCCTACAAGGGAAGACTGAGACACATGTGTCTTTTCAGCCTGGCAGAGATGCAGGGAGCATCTTATCAACGCTGATCTAAAGGGCTAGTGCCAGAAGGAGGGGGCCATGCTTCTCAGTGGTGCCCTGTGACAGGACAAGGGGGCAATGGGCACAGGAAGTTTCAACATGAGAAGAGGTTTCATTACTTTTAAGGTACCAGAGCACTGTAGTAGGATGCCCAGAGAGGTTGTCTCCTTCTGGGCCCAGAGAAGTTCTCCTTCTCTGGAGACACCCAGACACAGTCCTTGTGCAACTTGCCCTGAATGAACGTGTTCTAGTGGATTAGATGACCTTTGGAGGTCCCTTCCAACCCAATGCATCTATGATTATATGACAGATGATTTCCAAAGGTCCCTTCCAACCCTTTGTATTCTGTGATCTGCTTTTCCTCACTGAAGGTGGTAACTACATTAAATCACGGTGGGGAAAACAACAATCCCCTTTCTGCTGAAACAAACACCTGGGAGAATATTTGGCTTCAAGGCTGCTGCTGCTGCTGTTTTGGAAGATGGGAACTTAGTTTTGCAGGGAAAGAAAGTCATTAATACAGGCACATGTGGAACGAGCACAAATAACGTCGCAAATCTCTCCTGACAGCCGTGGCTCGCTATAAATACCTCTGCGCTCCGTGTGCCGGAGTGTGAGATGACAAGTGATAGGCTCAGACAGGGATATCAGGAGGGGGATGGGGACTGGAAGCTCCACATCAGGCTTCACAACAATGCTCTTGAGAAAGGACCCTTGAAACCAAGCGAGGTCGGCATGCACGTCGCGCAGAGGGACTGCGGTAGGCTGCAGCCTGCACAACTCTCACACCCACTTCAGCCCTTGAGATACTATTTAAAGGGGACTTGAACAGGGAGCAAACTGGTGTGGGGTCAGTATGACCCTAGTTTAATTAATCACTACTCCATTAAAAGCAGAAACTGGGGACATATAATGATAGTTGGGACATATGAAGCAGCTGCAAAGTTTCTTAGCAACTTTAAGAATGACCTTTCAACCCTTTCTCATGACTCAGGTGATTGATGCTTATCCATGTGAATACTCTCATTGATTTAACTCACGCTACTTCCACAAGTAAGGGCTTCAGGATCAGACACAGGAATAGAGAATTATGTTATTTCCTCGTTATTTCAAATCCATATTTGTTTAAGTGCAGTGATTAACTCAACAGCCCTCGCCCCGGAGAGGTCTTCTGCAAAGTACCCTGTAGCTAGGGAGTCTGCTTTGACTGCAGGAACAGTATAAACAGCCATGGTGTGATCTGTCCTACTCTTACCCGCATCAATGATGTTACTTTGAACTTACTTTAAGGCTACTCCACAGCTCCCCTGGGCAGCCCCTTCCAGTGCTCTGTCACCCTCACTGTGAAGAAGTTCCTTCTCCTATTTATGTGCAACCTCCTCTGTTCCAGCTCACACCCACTGCCCCTTGTCCTGTCATTAGGTGACACTGAGCAGAGCCTGGCTCCATCCTCCTGACACCCACCCTTGACATATTTATAAACATTAATGGTGTCACCCCTCAGTCTTCTTTTTTCCAAGCTATGAATTCTGGTGACAGCATCAGTCCTGCCGTGAGCTGCTCACACACTTGTTCTCGTCCTGGTGTAGTGTTCTCTGCTGCAGACTTACTGATACTCATCACTTGGCTTCACCCAAATGTTTATGGTCTTCTGGCTTGTCACAGATCAAAACATCACCTATAGAAAACACTCTTCCTCTTTAATTTGTGTTAATTTGTCTTTAAATTGTGTTATTGTGTGACTTGGTCTAGGGGATCTTGCTCTGGCAGGGAGATTAGACTAGATTGGACCCACTGGTGTGGGTCAGTGCCGCGTGTAGCACTCACACAGGGAGGTCTCAGCAGGGAGCTCACAAGCCTCACCACCCCTGCCTCTGTGTGACAACACATTCTGCAGCTGACCCTTCTCCATTGGTTTCCAACGGCCCAAAAATTCAAGTGTTTAAAGGTGCCCTCCCAACGCTGCGCATTTCCCAGCTCCACGCTCTTCCAGCCCGGCTACGGGTGTTCCAATGGCACAGACCCCTTGGTCTCTCTTCGCCTCCCAGACAGTGAGCTGTTCGGACAGAAAGTCTCTCTACTTCCTCCGTTCGACAAAACTAGCCATCAACAAAGCCAAAACTTTGACAGTTTCAATTTGCACGCTGAACTTTTTTCCCAGCTCCTACTGACTCGGAGCAGCTTGGAGCGGAGCCAGACAGATGTGAGGATGTAGTTCATCTGGGAAGGGAAACCAGAGTGTAATTTGCCAATTCTTCTGGGAGGAAAAGGTATGCCAGAGGGAGCCAAGCCTCTGAAGAAGTAAAATATACATGGCTCACCCCTTGGCCCACTCTTGTGGCAGCAAAATCATGTAGCTTTATTAATATTTATTAGCACTGAGCAGCACACAATAGTTACAGAAGTTGCTGGCACCAAAAGAAAGGAGGTGAGCAAGAAGGGGATGGGCGAGAGCAATGGGTGAGGTTCAAGAAGCTGTCCTAGCCAGCAGTGACATTGGTTTTGGCTAACCACACCAACAAGCTGCTACAACCAAAGAAGAAGAAATCACTCTGAGAGTCATAGAATCATAGAATTATTAGGGATTGGATGGGACCTCAAAAGTTCATCTACTCCAACCCCCCTGCCACAACGGGATCAGCTAGAAGTCACACAGGAACACATCCAGGCAGGTCTTAAATGTCTCCAGAGAAGGAGACTCCACAACCCACCCTGGCCAGTCTGTTTCAGTGCTCTGTCACCCTCACTGGGAAGAAGTTCCTTCTCATATTTGTGTGGAACCTCCTGTGTTCCAGCTCACAGCCATTGCCCCTCATCCTATCACCAGATGCCACTGAGCAGAGCCTGGCTCCATCCTCCTGACACCCACCCTTCACATATTTATAGACATTAATGTGGTCACCCCTCAGTTTCCTCTTCTCCAAGCTCAAGAGACACAGCTCCCTCAGCTTCTCCTCATAAGGGAGGTTCTCCACCTCCATCATCCTCATTGCTTTACGCTGGACTCCCTCCAGCAGCTCTTGAACTGAGGGCCCCAGAACTGGACACAACACTCCAGATGTGGTCTCACCAGTGCAGAGCAGAGGGGAAGGAGAACCTCTCCTGATCTGCTAACCACCCCCCTTCTGATCCACCCCAGGATGCTGTTGGCCCTCTTGGCCACAAGAGCACACAGAATCACAGAGCGTTAGGGATTGGAAGGGACCTTGGAAGATCATCCAGTGCAAACCCCCTGCCACAGCAGGATGCCCCAGATCAAGCTGCGTGCTGCTGTGTGCTCTCAGCTGGAGGTTGCCAGCACAATCAAGTCCTAAATGCAAACTGACCGGGCCAGCTCCCAATGAGGTGGACACTGTCACGTTCACTTTCCGCAAGATGCACAAAGAAACTTCCAGAACAAAGAAGAAAACCACGTGCCCAGTAACTGACACCAGTTCTCAGCCATTAGGGTGAAGGGAGCTCAGAGGTGTCGGCACAAGGTGCAGCTGTGTCCCCAGCACAAGAGCAGAACAGCTGGAAAAGCTTAAGGGGGGCACTGAAACCTCTCCTGAAGCAGTGCAAGACACTGTCAAGGGTTGTCAGCCTTCACAGCCAGCGATGGAGCTTAAAAGCCAGCAGAAACATTTGCCTATAGCTTACATATTTCACTCCCCACTAAGCCAGTGACAAGTCCCCTCCCATTAGCCGAACGCTGGATTTATCAGGAGCAGACATCTGTGGCCACCATCTACTGGGACCACCCATCAGCAGCAGAAAATGCCTCAGTGCATATCAGGTCGGGGGTCACTTGCTCCTACCAGTTGGCTAAAAGCACCTCCATACAACCTCAGTGAAGGGTCATTTTAAGATCCTGTGTGATTCAATGGCAGGTCACAGCTCAGGAGAGGACAGAGGCAGCTGGAGCAGCCTCATGCCAGCACCACTCTGCCTTCAGAAGCCATCACATTCCTTATCAGCCTCTTATCAGCCACACATTGTACTGTGGATGGAAACCAATGCACAGATACTTTCCCCCTTCCAAAAATACCTGCTCCTCTATTTTCTGTGCAGGAAGTGACACGAGCAAAGAAGACCCTTTGGGGGTTTCTGCAGGCTTTACCACTTTCTGGCTCCGGAGAAACTGGTAGCAGCTGGTTTAAGTTCCTCAGTTTCCCGTGTCAAAGGTTCACACAGTTGTATACATGCCCAAGCAGGATCATAGAATCACAGAATCATTAGGGACTGGAAGGGACCTCGAAAGATCATCCAGTCCAATCCCCCTGCCACAGCAGGACCACCTGGACCAAGTCATAGAATCAGTCAGGGTCGGAAGGGACCACAGGATCACCCAGTTCTGACTCCCCTGCCATGGGCAGGCAATAAAATTGGTCTGGGCAATCAAGACTTCAAAAGGAATCTGCTAATAATAAAGAGGCTGTGACAGCCCAGAAATGTCTCCCAGCAGCAGCTGTCAGGAGTAGGAGGACAAGCCCCACTCCTGTCCTCCAGAAGAGGTGGTAGTTCCCTATTGAGAGAGCAGTTGCTAATTATTATTTCCTGTCTAGAACCAAGAGAGGCTTTTAAATCTGTCCCATGCATCAGTGAAACGGGCTGTGACAGGATAGATGTACAGGTGTGTGTATATATATATATATATATTTGGGAAATCCAGTGGTGTGAGGCTCTCCCCACCACAGCTGAGGGGCAAAATGAAAAACAAGTGTTAGTGGGACAGCTCAGCGCTTCCACTGTGGGGGTGCATCTGGGTATCCACACAGGGGGCTTCAGGCAGCAGGACAACAGGGGGTGTGACCGCGAGCTACCTGATAAGCCGCTCTCCTAGCAGCCTGCAGGTGAGATGGAAAGCTCTAGGGTTTCCCTTGAGTGCTCCGAGTTCACATTTCTCTTCAGCCACACACCTGCAGTGGAAACCAGCACCAGTCACTGGGGGAGCCTCTTGACTTCAGTGGGTGAAGGTGCTGACTCCACTGCGCACAAGCCGGCCAGAGCTCATCTTGCTGACTCAAGAAGCTGCCCCTTAGGTTAAGGCTGGTACAACCATATGCTTCAAAGCCACGGGTCATATTTTATACAAGAATTACTGTGACAGGCTGGGTGTTTCTGCTGATTTGCTTGATTTCCCTGCTCAACAAAGCTACCAAACTCTACCCTCTCCTTCAGTTTTAGTAGTAACCAACAATCCTGTGTTTCAGAAAGGTTCTTCATGTGGACTAGGTACTAAAGTAGACACTACAGTAAAAAAGACATGACTTATTAGCACACATGAATGGTACTTTTCTGTCCTGTTGAGGCATTGATTTATAACCTGTGAGTAGACCCACTCAGACCACTGCACTTAGCTTCACGGTGTGTTGTCTGAACGCTGCATTTCGCTTGTGCAGGAGGCTTTTGGGCTTTGAGTGACGTGTAACACAATACAGCAGAGCAAATCAAACAACAGGGTAGCCCAAGTCACAGCCCATCACATACAGAAAGGGGCCCTGCAGAGAGTAGATGGGGCTCGACTGTTAAACACTTACAAATTAAATACTTGGAAAGCAAATATGTTGTCAGTTTTGATGGCTGATACCAGTCAACTCAGAGCTGAGAGGAGCTGCAGTGAGAGCATGAGGCTCTGTGACTTGGTCTGGGTGATCCTGCTGTGGCAGGGGGATTGGACTAGATGATCTTTCAAGGTCTCTTTCCATCCCTGATGTTCTGTGATTCTGCGACACAGGCATACGGCCACGGTCACACCAACTCTAGACGAGGCTGGTTTTGTTCGATGTGGCCATCTATTCCCTAGTGACAAAACCAGAGTCGATGCCAGATGTAAAAAATACATTGACCCACCTTCTTGAGAGGTGGCTCACTCAACCTTCCAGCTCATGCTCCTCCAGACGCACGTGAAGACTTTGGTTGCTGATGTCAAGGCTGTACCTACACCAGCTGGCAGTGATTTGGTCTCCTCTCATCTACCAACACAGAGCAGAAAAAAACCACCCCTTAGAAAGACAGTTTTGACTGAAGGAGTTGGTGTCATTCTTTGTCAGGTGAAGTTTCTTGGGTAACATCTGGCAAAGTTGCAGAACCTCTCCACTCCACTGAGATTTAGAGGAGCATATGGTTTCCACTACAGCAAAACAAATCACTCTGTGAACAAAAAGCCCTGCAAAGGAGTGGGAAAAGGAAGATGAAAGTTTCAAACCTGTTTGTAAATTATGCATTATCCATGCCTGCAGTGCCCAGAGGAGCCATAAATTGAGGAGTTTCAATGGAGAAGCCTACAGCTGACACCTTACATTCGTAAAACTCATTACTATCCCTAGAGTGAAAATGAAGGGGGGAAACCAGTGAATAAATAATTGAGAAGATAAGGATGTTTCATCATTTCCTTTCGCTCCTTTTCAGCTCTTTACTGCAGTTTCAAGGCCAATATATAGGGTTCACATCAGCTGTGGTCTTCAACGTGAGAAGTGAGCAGTGTCTTTCTAGTACAACTTGACTGCAAAACCAAAGCAATTCACAGAACATTAGGGGTTGGAAGGGACCTCGAAAGATCATCTAGTCCAATCCCCGCTGCCAAAGCAGGGCCACCTAGACCAAGTCAGATAAACTTACAGATGGTGACAATGGCAACTCCAACGCTAACATGTTTTCACCTTGAGCATCCCTACGCCGCAGATACCAGTGCTGTGAGCTGAATCCAAAACCAGCTTGGACTGTCATCTTCTGTTTGGTGCCGCTGAAACCTCACGAGGAAGAGTGGCTGAGACAGCTGACACACCGGCCTTTAGGAAATGTTTAGGATATTTTTGCTGATCCAGAGGTTCTATAAATTCCTCTTGTTCTCTTTCACCTCTTTAGCCTTTCTATACGTTGCCCAAAATCTGCAGAAGGGTTGTTCTCAGGAGCCTGTGTGACATGGGGCTCAGGTAAGGGACACAGAGGAACGAGTGAGTCATGAGAGCAACTTTGTCCCAGAATTACACACAGATAGCTGGGGAAAATGCACCTTTTCATCCCCCTTTCTACAGGACACTGCTCCCTACCACTGCACAGGGTGCCATGCTTTTTCTTCGTTTCTCCTGAAATCACATGTGGAATGTTAAGAACTAGATGGACTGCTTCTCTCGGGACTAGATGCAAGTAGCCCCTTCCTCTTTATTTTCCCTCCAGCATAAAAACCATTGAAGGTTACGGAACAGAAAGGACATAAAAACATTGTGGTCTTTTCCTTCACTATCAGAAGTCATCATTTTAAACTCAGTTTTCTAATTAAAAAGCAACCAGCCCAGGGGCTCTCTTCTGCTGGCAGCTACAAGGCAGGACTGCAGCCCTGGCTGCCGGTCCAGGCAGGAGCATCCCACGTTCAGGTCAACCCCACCTTGACTCACCTCTGTGGTGTTCCACCCTGACATCTTCGAGGGGTTTCTGACCCACAGGCAGGCTGCTGCACGTTCACACTTTGATCAGCTCTGCGTTCCACTGCTAAACCCAGGTTCGTCCCTTTCCCCCTCCCTACCTCTGCAGCGTTTCGCTGCTGAGAAACACTGACTGGCTCTCACTCAGAGCCAAGGGCAGCCTTCTCCTCAAAGCACAGTGAGGACCTTCACTTCTCTCAGGGAATAAGTTCCAAGTGTGTGACCTGGGGCACGCACAGAAATCAGTGGGGTGGCTTTGAAAAGCCCTGACTCCCTGGCACATCCCTCTGCGCTGAACTCCATCTGCAAGCCCTGGCCATGCAGTGTGCCAAGTGAGCTGGGGGCCTGCAGACCCGGGTGGTGCTCACACATCATTTGGCCCCAGTAAAGGGCAGGAGACGCTCTGCCACTCAGGAGCAGACCAGATACCCACACGCAGCTGAGCATCAGTTCTTCCTCCACTCGGTGAAGACACCTACCCCCTCCTAGGGGAACAAGAACTCCCTTTTCTAAACAAACCCTGGAGTGACAAAGGAGAAATAGGGGTTCTCCAATCCACTGTCTCCTTCCACTTCCTTTGCCCTGGAGGAACTTACAGACCAGACTCTTTGACATCTTCCCAGGGGCCCAAATCACCAGGCAGACAGGGCACAGCAAGGCAGCTGACTGCAGAACCCCCTGCTCCCCCAGCCCACAACTGCCAGCCGGGCACCTCTTCCCATGCAGCCCTCCTTGCTCAAGACCCCTACCCGACACATGCCAGAGAGAGCTGAGGCTCAGCCAGCAAATGACTCACAGATGCTCTGGACTAGCTGTAAAAACACCGTGCGCAAACGAACAACACGACACTTCGGGCCGCTGGCGTTGCTGCCAGTCAAAGGGAGTCCACAGGAAAGCGCTCTGAGTAGTTTTACAGACAGCAAAGCCCCACGGAGCACTCTGCACAAACACCCGAGCTCGGCCGTACAGGGCCGAGCACTGTTCCCACATAACTTCGTTTAGATTGCGCCGAGCCAGTGTATTTTTGTATGTCTTGAAGACAAACATCTTTCTCATTTGCAGAAGATAAATTTAAAACACCAGTGGTATGCTAAGGCCCTGGGTCTTTTATGCATCAGTTTTGACTGTTCTAGCCCGTGAGTCATGTTGGAGCTTTTGTCCCACAGGAACGTGCGCTCCCTGGGCTACTCATTCAGATTGACAGGTTTTGCCAACCAGCATGTAGCCCATAAGAGGCTGAAATGAAAACAGGGAAAGGGGACACGAAGAGACACCCTCCCCCAGTAAAACAAACAGTGGCAGTGGAAAGGTCTGTTTACTGAGGCAAGAACGGGTCTTTGCAGAGGAAGGGTGACTTCACTGGCTGAGCAGCAGGTAGTGGAGGAGGCCCCCAAATCTGCCCCTGCATGTTGGGAAACAAATTAAAACCACACCAACAGTGTAGGCTCCATCGCTGTGCCACCCAGCCCTCCTGAGCTGACTCACCAGGTCCTGGCAGATCACAGAATCACAGAACATTAGGGATTGGAAGGGACCTCAAAAGATCATTCATTCCAATCCCCCTGCCCCAGCAGGATCACCTAGACCAAGTCCCACAGGAACACATCCAGGTGGGGTTTAAACATCTCCAGAGAAGGAGACTCCACAACCCCCTGGGCAGCCCCTTCCAGTGCTCTGCCCCCCTCACCGGGAAGAAGTTCCTTCTCATATTTATGTTCCAGCTCACATCCACTGCCCCTTGTCCTGTCACTAGATAACTCTGAGAAGAGCCTGGCTCCCTGTCAAGCCCTACCTGGGCACTGCCTCTTGTTAGCCAGTGACCTGCATGCCCAAGGCAAGGACCCACGAGCCTCAGGTATTGTGTGTGTACAGCAACAAAAGCAATCACCACTGCAGTCTTAAGCCCACCAGTTTGAGGTGTTTTCCAGCTGACATCTAGGCACCCTCAGGGCTGATGGAAATAACAGGAAGCACAACCCATGTTACATCTGGTTGCAAAATGTAATGAAGCTTTTATTTGTTACCGGAGCCGGCCACGTCAAGGCTAAAGCAGAGCCACATCCTGCCGGGTCCTTCATCACTGTGACACTGCAGCGCCGTAAGGAAAGGGCTCTGCAGCGGGAACACGGAGCAGATGCTGCCCCTACTCGTGGGCTCCACCAGCACCCAGCAAAGGAGTGAGGGTGTAGCCTGGTGGACTATTAACAGCTTCAAAAGCCTTTCATCCCTGGAGGTGCACAAGGTGCATCCTACCCACTGTATTTCAGCCTGTGATCAGAGCACCCCTGCGCAGATTCCAGGTCCAGGGAAGAGGATGAAAGGAAATAAGGGGCCAAATATGAGATGGCGATCTACAGCTGGAGCCTTTTTGAGAGTTCACAGTTTTGCTGAAGGACACATTAATCAAAAGAGGGTGGAAAATTACTGTGCGAGCTCTCGAAACACAAGGTCACTGGCGCAGAAAACTGCGTTTCTTTCTGCAGAGAGGCAGAGGTACCCGCGGCGCCGTGTGAACACCGCGTTCGGCAACAGCTAGAAGTATCCAGATGGCTGCTGCTCACCCTGCTCACAGCTACTCACTCAGATTGTCCTGCTAATGTCATCAGGACCACCTGAGTCAAAACCAGCTCATCCACATCTCCAGGAGATTCGCTGGGCTGCATCACTGGAATGGAGGGGGCACCCAGAGGACATCACAGAGTCACAGAACATTAGGGGTTGGAAGGGGCCTCGAAAGATCATCTAGTCCAGTCTCCCTGCCACAGCAGGATCACCCAGACCAAGTCGCACAGGAACACATCCAAGCTGACACTCAGAAGTTTGACTAGAAGCCAGGGTGTGTAAGGTTTTAGCTAGTCCTGCAGTTCAAATGTGCAGCAGAGATAGTTTTCAGGTACAAGGTCAAAGTTTCCTAATCTGACCCCTACTCCTATTCTAACCACCAAGGGAAAGGTCCAATTTAGGCTACTTATACTTCTAGGTCCTTAATTGTGCTTTCAAATCAGGTGGTTAGACCCTGAGGTCACTGAAATGGCACCTATAATTATTTGTTCCCAAAAAAGAGTGGGAACAAAGAGCCCTTGGAGGACCAGGCCAGCTGAGAGCGATGGGATACCCCCACATTCCTGCTGCCCTCACAAGGCAGGAGGTACAGCTGCCACTCATCCTGAAGGCAAAAGGAAACCCACCAGCCTGTGTGAAGGTGATGGGACTTCTGCTGTAGGTTCTGGCTGCCACATCCCACTGTGCTCAGATGGGTGAAGGGGGGTTCAACATACAAAGGATGACCGCGAGGCTACAGAAGGTGTTTTGCCAAGCTCTCCAGGTTCATGTCTGTAAGGAGGTGTAAGAGAGGGTGCCCCTGTAACATCCTGCTGTAGTGCCTTGGGTCTAATGCTAAGGCCTGATGAGTTCCCGTGGCGGAGCATGCCTACAGGACACACGGACATCCGAACTGATACCTCATACATTCCTATCAATGGAATGATAATCCAGACCAATAGCTCATACATTCTTATCAATGCAATGATAATCCAGACCAATAGCTCATACATTCCTATCAGTGGAATGATATTCCCAACCAATACCTCATTCATTGCTATCAATAGAACGATATTCTGAACCGATACCTCATTCATTCCTATCAACGGAAGGATATTTGGAAGGATATTCCCAACCAATACCTCATTCATTCCTATCAATGGAAGGATATTCCCAACCAATACCTCATTCATTCCTATCAATGGAAGGATATTCCCAACCAATACCTCATTCATTCCTATCAACGGAAGGATATTCCCAACCAATACCTCATTCATTCCTATCAATGGAAGGATATTCCCAACCAATACCTCATTCATTCCTATCAATGGAAGGATATTCCCAACCAATACCTCATTCATTCCTATCAATGGAAGGATATTCCCAACCAATACCTCATTCATTCCTATCAACGGAAGGATATTTTGCGGGAACGTATCATAGATACTTGAAGACACAGACCAGCCGACCTACAGGCAAAGGAAGCTCTGATCAGTTCGTTTTAAGTTACGGATCTAAACCAACCCCAAAACTCAACAATGAAGAGACCAGGCTGAGATTTTGGAGAGCGCGGGGTGTCTCTTTCCCACATTCTGCAGCTTGCGATGCCGGCTCGCCAGGGCAGAGCAGCTGGGTTTTGTTTCGGCTATCGGCTGAGGCGCTGTTAAAGGAACCTTTCTTTAAAGAGAGGTTTTCAATACACATAAAGGGCCAAGCCGTCCCTCAGATCAGCTGGACCCCAACGGGGCTGTCTGATCCTTCTCTGTGAAACAAGGCCAGCTTATGTTCAGCAATTACATTCCTGTTCGTGCGTAGACAAGAGGCCACCGCCTTTGTCAGCCAGTGCTCCTCGGGCTTCTCTTGCCTTTCAGTGAGGATGGTGACCTTTCTGACCACATCAAGATGCACCACTGCCATGTGCTCCACATGCTCCACACGGGGCCCAGTGTGCGGCACAGCTCTTTTTTTTCCAGGCATCGCTGGAAGAGGAGCCAGTCCGTCTCCGCTGATCCAGCCTGAGGACAGTGATGGACTGCCCTCTGGGCCTAATTACTCCTCCACACAGAGGATAAATAATCTACATGACAACAGGCTCCATTCACTGATGCCCTCCCACACCTCCTTCTGCCTGCAGTTTAGCCTTGAGTGACAGATGGAGCAAGAGTCCACGGGGATGAACAGGCTCCCCACTTATGGACTAGTGTTGGCCGTCCCCACCACGCTGCGACATCTTCCTCTTGGGGCAGAGCAGATACCCCCTCTCTCAGTTACTCTGTAAAGCAGCTGGGTTCCTAGAGAACATAACTTTTCAGATAACCACAGTTCGTCTAAACAAGTGCAGACCGACTTCTGCAGCCAGATTCACAGAATCACAGAACGTTAGGGGTTGGAAGGGACCTCGAAAGATCATCCAGTCCAACCCCCCTGCCACAGCAGGATCACCTAGACCAAGTCACACAGGAAGACATCCAGGCAGGTCTTAAACATCTCCAGAGAAGGAGACTCCACAACCCCCCTGGGCAGCCTGTTCCAGGGACTTCCAGGACTGTGCCCTGTGTGGCTAAGTGGAAGGAATTTGGATTGTTCTCCACATTGGGTGATTCTCAGCTCAATTATACAGGGGCACCTGGGCAGTTTTCTAAAAATGCATCTTTCTCTGACCTTTTCCTTCAACCGTGAAAGGGAAACAAGTCAAGACCAGGTGGACGTGACTCCTTATGCACCTTTAGATCCCTGCCCCGCTGGCTGTTAGATCTTGTTGTTATTCTACTTCAGTGAAAGGAAACTACTCTGTTTAACCCAGGACATGCCCACTGGCTTGAAAAATTGGTGTAAAAGCTGCCAACACTCTAAATATATCCTGTCAGCATCAGTCAGGTGCTGTCCTTAGGTAGCCACCCAAGCCAGACCCATATTTCAGAACTGAACCCATTACATAAACAGCAACAACACTTTCTGCAGCCAAACTTACGAGGATCCGTGGGAGGCAGCTTCCTAGAAGCAGCTGAAACTCCAAAACAATCCTTGCCCCAGGCTGCTCACAGCCCCACAGACCAGATGGAGCTCCAATGCTCTGAGTAAACACAAGGGAGCTCTGTTGGGGCACGAGGGGAGAAGGCAGAGAGAACACATTTAGCTGCAGCCTTTAGGCAAATGCTGACATGATAGACTGTCTAAACTAGCCAAGGACAACCTGTGAGAGGCCACTGTTCTTCCATGACTTTGCAGACAGATGGGGGAGCTGGATGGGAAACAAGATGCTGCATCCATCCTGGGCAGGGCATCCTGCTGCCAGCTCAGCTGAGCCTCACATCACTCTGTGGGTGTGTGGAACTAGAGAGGGGCCAGAGCAGCACTGTGGGGTGTATAACCCACCTCGCTGACCTCATTAGTGTTGAGAAGTATTTGAGGGGTGGGTGTCAGGAGGATGGAGCCGGGCTCTTCTCAATGTCATCTAGTGATAGGACAAGGGACAGAGGATGTGAGCTGGAACGTAGGAGGTTCCACATCAGTATGAGAAGGAACTTCTTCCCAGTGAAGGTGACAGAGCACTGGGATGGGCTGCCCAAGGAGGTTGTGGAGTCTCCTTCTCTGGAGATGTTTAAAACCCACCTGGGTATGTTCCTGTGCAACTTGGTCTAGGTGCCGTGGCGGGAGGATTGGACTAGATGATCTTTCGAGGTCCCTTCCAACCCCCAGCGTTCTGTGGTTCTGCCATCACGGACGGAAAGCCGGCGTATTCACGCACGTTGAGGGTCCATCTGCCCACTAACACAGGACTACTTTGTGTGCACAGCTCCAGTTTGCCATCTCTGTAAAAACAGGCCAGAGACATCCCCCGTGAGATCTGATAAGAACAGGAGCTGTTTGTTTAAATCTATTCCCTTGCTGGGGAGAAAAAAACCCATGAAATAGCAAGCCCTTGAAATGCAAGTAGAGGGTCATTATTCTCATTAGAGTAACAGTGGGCACTTCTCCTCGCGTAGGTGCTTGAGTGAATAGGGCCAACTGTTCAGCCCCTCAACAAATTGCACATCAGTCTTAACCCAATAGGTGAGATTAATGGAACGGGGGAGCTGAAGAAAAGTCGGGTAGCTCAGCAGCAAGGGCTTGGAATCGTAGTCCACGCAAATGCATTTCACCCAGAGGATTACTGTCTGCAGTGTTTTGGCTGAGAGTTCTGTTAATTCGAAAGCCGTGCCTCGCACAGACCCATCCTGGGCTTGGAGGCTGCCTCTCTGCTAGAGGCGCTTGCTGCGAGACCTCTGCTGAAAGTGTGCCCACACACCTCACAGCCGACTGCAGCGCGGGGCTCAGAGCACCGCACCCGTGTTTGTGGCCAGTTGGCTTCGTGGCTCCAGCACCTGGATTCGCCAGGGCCCCTTCGCGGCTGCTGGGAATGTGCCCCAGCCGAGCCCTGCTGCTCTCCCTATCACCCCTCTGACAGATTAGAACACAACAGGGTCTGTTGGATGACTGACACATTCCTCCTCTGTCTGACTCTGAAAGGACTTCATTTAGCAGCCCTGGAGTTGAGCTTTTGACTGACAGATTGTGAAGGGGAAAAGTCATTCAGTTCCATTAAGCTCAGTAACCGCTGTAGAACAAAACACCTTTAAAAAAGGGGGATGAAAAAAGAGATGCGGAGAGCAGGGGGGGGCAGGAGCTTTAGGGGGAAAAAAGGGGGATTCTTTTCAGGTTCAAAGACAATCTTTCCCTTTGCTTTCTGTCCATCACTAAGGGCAGCATTCCCAGAGGGAACACAGTCCAGCGCTCATTGGTGCCATTCAGCTGCCAATCTCCCTGACAGGGGGACCAAAGGCCCTCATGTCGCGCTGCGGAAGCTGTCTGTCAGGCAATCAGCAGCTGCCATGACATCATCTGCCCCGTTTCTCCAGGAGCTCTGCTCCAGAGCCGCATTCGTATTTTCCTTCTGCCCCCCAAACCGCCGTTTCTTTATGAAAGGAAACAGCCCTGGTTGCAAGTCTGGATTCCAGAGGCCAGAGAGTGAGGGCTGCTCAGCTTTCTAAGCTAGAAGTAGACAAGTTTCAGGGGTACCTACATCCAGGAAAGTACTGGAGCAGCAGGCTGTGGACACTGGCAAAGGAATCAGATCTGTGCCCCACTATGAATTTAGTCCTAAAAGGACAGATCTGTTACAGCAGATTGTCTCTGACAACTTCCAGCTCAGCTTTATGTGGGCTCCAGATTTAGTGACTAAGCTTCTGACCTCCAGAATGGGCTGCCCAGGGGGGATTGTGGAGTCTCCTTCTCTGGAGACCTTTAAAACCTACCTGGATGTGTTCCTGTGTGACTTGGTCTAGGTGATCCTGCTGTGGCAGAGGGATTGGACTGGATGATCTTTCGAGGTCCCTTCCAATCCCTAATGCTTCTATGATCCTTGCTCCCAAAAATCCATCAATTTCTGCGCTTCATTCCATGCAAAGTCTCCCCTGACTGAAACACCTGATCTAGAAAGCACATCAGTGTAGGTATCCCTTCGCTGTTCAGGATTACGCCATCTCCACCCCACATCCCCTCTGACACACTCACCAAGCAGGCAGCAGTGGCAAGGGTAGCCCATGCTTGGTTGCCAGCAGGCTGCTGTCAGCCTAAATGGATCTGTTTGTTTTTCCATCTGCAGGAGCACTCATTTGGCCTTATCTCCCCTATCCAGATGCTGATTTTCTCCAGCTTTGTAGGAAGCTGATAATCTCGGCGCCTTTTACCTTCTGTCAAATGTAGTTGAAATTGGCCTGCGGACGCAGAAGTTATTAGGAGGAAAAGCAACACAAAATGCCATCGCACTTGCTTCATTTTCTGCTAATTCCTTTCGGTGGGAAGCCCAGCCAGCCAGGACATGGACTCCAAGCATCGCTGTCTGCACTTGGTTTTCACAACGGGCAAACCAACGCCGGCCACAAGACACCTTCACAAAGGTGAGTCCCAACGAACCTCCTGCTTTGGGTTGGCCACCACTGCTGGACTGAAGGACTCAAGAACAGGACGTGTTTCCAATTTGGTGAGCAGGAAGCAGAAGGAACAAGCAGAAGGATCCTGCTATGGCAAGGGGATTGGACTGGATGATCTTTCAAGGTCCCTTCCAATCCCTCATGATTCTATGAAGACCTGTGCTCTGAGAACTGATGAATCCTTAACTTATTCACAGCTGTCTGGTTTGTGCAGCTTCTCATCTCCCCTGGCTGCTTTTAGAATCATAGAATCATCACCTCAGGGAGGTGCATGACTTCCTTCATCTTCATTGCTCTGGACACCCTCCAGCAGTTTTGTGTCCTTCTTGAACTGAAGTCCCTTCCAATCCGTAATGATTCTATGATTCTATGAAGGGCCCAGAACTGGACACAATAGTCCAGATATGGTCTCACCAAGGCAGAGTAGAGGGGGAGAAGGACCTCTCTCTATCTGCTAACCACCCCCTTCTGATCCACCCCAGGATGCTGTTGATCCTCTTGGCCACAAGAGCCCATTGCTGGCTCAT
>VXBP01007021.1:26696-132554 GCA_013400115.1 Rhinopomastus cyanomelas
GTGACTAAGCTTCTGACCTCCAGAATGGGCTGCCCAGGGGGGATTGTGGAGTCTCCTTCTCTGGAGACCTTTAAAACCTACCTGGATGTGTTCCTGTGTGACTTGGTCTAGGTGATCCTGCTGTGGCAGAGGGATTGGACTGGATGATCTTTCGAGGTCCCTTCCAATCCCTAATGCTTCTATGATCCTTGCTCCCAAAAATCCATCAATTTCTGCGCTTCATTCCATGCAAAGTCTCCCCTGACTGAAACACCTGATCTAGAAAGCACATCAGTGTAGGTATCCCTTCGCTGTTCAGGATTACGCCATCTCCACCCCACATCCCCTCTGACACACTCACCAAGCAGGCAGCAGTGGCAAGGGTAGCCCATGCTTGGTTGCCAGCAGGCTGCTGTCAGCCTAAATGGATCTGTTTGTTTTTCCATCTGCAGGAGCACTCATTTGGCCTTATCTCCCCTATCCAGATGCTGATTTTCTCCAGCTTTGTAGGAAGCTGATAATCTCGGCGCCTTTTACCTTCTGTCAAATGTAGTTGAAATTGGCCTGCGGACGCAGAAGTTATTAGGAGGAAAAGCAACACAAAATGCCATCGCACTTGCTTCATTTTCTGCTAATTCCTTTCGGTGGGAGGCCCAGCCAGCCAGGACATGGACTCCAAGCATCGCTGTCTGCACTTGGTTTTCACAACGGGCAAACCAACGCCGGCCACAAGACACCTTCACAAAGGTGAGTCCCAACGAACCTCCTGCTTTGGGTTGGCCACCA
The DNA here is from genome assembly GCA_013400115.1 of Rhinopomastus cyanomelas. NCBI lineage: Eukaryota > Metazoa > Chordata > Aves > Bucerotiformes > Rhinopomastidae > Rhinopomastus > Rhinopomastus cyanomelas. Next base: position 27,462 of record VXBP01007021.1, read on the forward strand.
CTGCTGGACTGAAGGACTCAAGAACAGGACGTGTTTCCAATTTGGTGAGCAGGAAGCAGAAGGAACAAGCAGAAGGATCCTGCTGTGGCAAGGGGTTTGGACTGGATGATCTTTCAAGGTCCCTTCCAATCCCTCATGATTCTATGAAGACCTGTGCTCTGAGAACTGATGAATCCTTAACTTATTCACAGCTGTCTGGTTTGTGCAGCTTCTCATCTCCCCTGGCTGCTTTTAGAATCATAGAATCATCACCTCAGGGAGGTGCATGACTTCCTTCATCTTCATTGCTCTGGACACCCTCCAGCAGTTTTGTGTCCTTCTTGAACTGAAGTCCCTTCCAATCCGTAATGATTCTATGATTCTATGAAGGGCCCAGAACTGGACACAATAGTCCAGATATGGTCTCACCAAGGCAGAGTAGAGGGGGAGAAGGACCTCTCTCTATCTGCTAACCACCCCCTTCTGATCCACCCCAGGATGCTGTTGATCCTCTTGGCCACAAGAGCCCATTGCTGGCTCATGGTCACCCTGCTGCCCACTAGGATCCCCAGGTTGCATGATGGGTCTGCACTCAGAGACTCCATATTTATGCTCTGATATTTGTTTCTGATACTAAAAGCCAAGCAACAGTAGAAGTGACTATCAAAGTGAGTTAATTCCACTGCTCGTTACAGTGGGATGACATTTACACGAAAGGAAAGTGACCTTGCCTCCAACTTCAGCTGCACCAGCGCAAGCCCTGCAAGAGCACGGCGCGAGCCCCAGGGAACTGTTCAGACTTCACATTACTGCCAAATGGAACTTGAACCTGTCCAATCACCTTCAGAAGTAATTGCATGTCTCTCCCCTTCCCCATCACACCTCTTCTTGGCTCTCTTGCCCACAGTCTACCTGAAGTGCCCTTCATGTCTTTCTTGTCCTTCTCGCGTCTCTACCTCCATTTAGGATGAAAAAAAAATAGTTGTGAGTAATCACACCATCTCTTCATATGATATATTGGCAGGTCATTTCCTCCTGCTGTACTGGGGTGAGAATCCTGATTGAGTCACTGGCCGGTCCCAGTTTATCTGTCCTGATTCAATTTCCAGTGAAACACCCATCATTTTGCTGTTTTGACAAGTAATGTTGTCAAAGAGAGAAGTCTCATCCCACTGCCTACAGGCTCAACCAAGATGTGCAGCCACGTCACTTGCTTGGGTCAGAAGGGTTTTCATAAATACTCTATATTCTAAGGATTCCTCAAAAGAATTTGCTCTGGCAATTTCCTTCGAGGACCCCCTCTTTCAAAGTCGTTGGGTTTTTTTTCTTCATCAGGGTCTAGGTGGTCCTGCTGTGGCAGGGGGATTGGACTAGATGGTCTTTTGAGGTCCCTTCCAATCCCTGATGATTCTGTGAAAGGCTGCCTCTCGCTACTGCTTTGTGATCCAAAACTCCCACGTGGGAGGGATTAGGAGCAGGTGAGCCCTGGCAATTAAATGTTTTCGTGTTCTTCAGGCTTTAATATCACCCAGAATACCTTGGCTCTTGTCCCAAAACGGCAACGTGGTGATGAAAGACTTCTCAGCCATCAAATCACCTCCAGAGAGTAAGCAACTTGATCTTTGGTGATGAAATCCTACCAAGTGGGGATGGCAGTGCGATATCCTTGGAGGAAGGCAGACTCAAGCCAAAAGGACAGAAAGTCAATAAATTACAGAAGCAACCTGCAAATCCAGACACAAGTATCTCGGCTGTATAAATCACGGCCGCTCCGGTGGCACTGTGCTGATTTATTCTTTCTGTGAGCCCCACCAGCCAGGCTCTGCTGGCTAACTCAGAGGATACACGAGGCAAATGACAACGCAGGGAGGTTAATGGCCAGCACGCTGTCCCTCCCCACACTGTGCCCTGGTGTCTGTCACAGAGGTGCAACCTCATCCTCAGGTATTAAACGACAGGAACAGCATCAGTCTCCAGGGGCAGGAGCTGCAGCTGTGACAGCAATGAAATCCAGAGCACCTGTGTGAGAAGGCTCCATCTCTCCCCATCTCCAACCATCTCTGGCATTCAGAGGCTGAGTCAGCATCGCGCTGATGGCGACCTCAGGCAGAGGTTAAGACATGGACCTCTCTCCCTTCCCACATATTAGATGGCTTTCAGCGCTGCCCAATTTAGTGTGGAAGGAGCCTCTGCCCATGTCCTGGGCTTGTGGGTGCTCATTAATATTCATGAATATGTGAAGGGTGGGTGTCAGGAGGATGAAGCCAGGCTCTGCTCAGTGGTATCTTGTGACAGGTCGAGGGGCAGTGGGTGTGAGCTGGAACATAGGAGGTTCCACATAGATATGAGAAGAAACTTCTTCCCAATGAGGGTGACGGAGCACTGGAAGGGGCTGCCCAGGGGTGTTGTGGAGTCTCCTTCTCTGGAGATGTTTAAGACCCACCTGGACGTGTTCCTGTGTGACTTGGTCTAGGTGGTCCTGCTGTGGCAGGGGGATTGGACCAGATGATCTTTCGAGGTCCCTTCCAATCCCTGATGTTCTGTGCTTCTGGGTATTTACCCCTAGAGACAGCTCTCTCCGTAGGTCTACAGCAGAAATTCACCTGTTCCAGTTGTGCTGCTGCTTGACTTTGTTTTTCACGTTAGAGGGTATCCCTTGTATCCTTCAGCACCCCTGCTATCTTGTTGCTTCCCTCCTGTTTCACTCCCGAGGGTGCCGTAATACCAGGGTTTAAAATCAGAAATAGCAGAGCTCAAAAGCACCCTCAGATCACCTCTCCTCTCTCACACTTGTTCCCCAGGGTACCCTCCCCAAATTTGTTCAGCCCTGTTCCTTACGACTTCACTAATAGGGCTTTCAGCAGCTTCCTTCAGTAGCCAGCTCCAGGGTGTAATGTTTCTGAAACCTGACGACGGTTTTTACAGCGCCCAAAGGGGGGAAATTGGGTATTTTGCTTTTCAGCAATTTTCTCCTCCATGACTAGAAACTCTACCCCTAAATTTCAGTTGACCTCCTAGGTCACTATGGATCAACCTTACGTATCATTTGAAACCCCGAGACATGCTCTTCATCTTTCTATTCTAGTGCTTTAACTTCCAGAAACGGGGAGGCAAGGGGGCCAGGGGTGCTAAGACAAACACAGCCAACAGAGCACAGGGGAACGTGATATGGGGGGGTCATGGTCTTGACTAGCACCACTGGTCACTGTCAGACGCTGTCAAAGAACTGCCTGACCGTCGAAGCCGGGGGAACAGGGATCCAAAAGTTAATGAAGCAACAAACCCCAGATAGGTTCATTACCAATGACGCCAAATTCTGCATCTGCCTATTCCCTTCACAAGTTCTTTGGGTGGGAAATGTGCTGCTTCATCTAGCAGAGAGCTCTCAGGTCTGCACATGCAGTTCAGAACATGAAACTACTGCTAAGGAGGATGCATTTGAGCTCTGCCCGAGTGGAATCACTGAATCACGTGCAGGGAGCATCTCTTCGCAATGACCTCACCACAGAGCCTTTCCTTCCAGTGGGAAATCCTCCTCTGAGCTGTCCCCCAGATCCCCTTCCTCACTGGAGAGTCTAGAGAGCTTTGTTCACCCTAAGCCTTCAAATCCTTCGTCTACACTCTTGCATCATATTTTGAGTGTGTGCCATAGGGCTCATGTTAAGCAGTCAAGGATTTCCCTCATCCCAGTGCCACACCAGGCTAATTACTAGCCCATCCCATAAGAGGAGTTTGTCAGCAGTGCTTGACATGACCCTCGTTATAAGAAGCAGGGACAGAGCACGAAGACTAACGTAGTCTTCTACTTCTACTCAGCCATCTCCAGACTCCTCGGTGTCCTCCCAGGACCCTAGAGAGAGGCATGGCCACTCTTGGGCAGGGATGGGTAACATGCCTGAAGATTATGTCATGTCTGTGCAGAAGAAACGTGTTCCTAACGGCTGTGTCTGCACAGCAAAGCTCTCAGGACGAGCACGGAGCGGCTTCAGCGCGTGTTCACAGCGTTATTCACGGCTCTCACACCTCAGCCAGAGCAGGCTGCCCTCGTCTTGTTTACACTGCTGTCAATCCAGTGGCCACATTTTTGCATATTCTAATTTCCTCAGCGACCAACAGGAGGGAACTAAAAGGGGCTTTCCATGGCCCTATCAAGTGTCTGAGTCTGAAGCATATCCCAAAGGCATGCCTCAAAGCCTCTGCTCCAATACCTGGGCAAAGGCATGGACACCTGAAAACAATACAGGATCAGATGAGGGGGGCACATCTGGCCAGAGGTTCAGGGGGTGATAATTTTCACTGATGCATGAGTTTTGGCTCTTGCCCCAGGCAACAGATCTCCTATCAGCTACCCATGAAAATTGGTCACACATGTCTTCTGAACTCTTCTGCTCCTGCAATTTAACAGGGTCCTGCACACAAACATCTCCCGTGACCCCTTCTAGCTTCCCTCACAAGTATCTTGTTCAAACGAGGGTGACCAACTTAGGGAAGTTTAGGACAGGGTTAGGTGGAAAACAGGAGATATAGTAATAATAAGAACTGGAAATCTTGATGAGAAGATGAGAGAAGACTCTTCTTCGCAGGCCTTATGAAAACTAGGCTGAACTTAAGACCAAGGTGATGTGTAGAGAACAAGCTGTGCCTTGGGTTAGCTGTCACTCCACTGTACCTTGGGTGTAGCTGTCATTCCTCGCTGCAGTCTTCACAAAGGCAACCAAAACAGTACAGGAACACAGGAAGAATCTAAAAACCAGCTTTTATCATCAAAAGAATTAATTGTATTTTAAAGTGTAAATTATTGTGTTTTCTGCAGGAGCCAAGAAAGATGATCTGAGCACAGTGGCTGGGCTAAGCTCACAGAAGGTGCCTGGGCAAGGGTCTCTCCTTGATGGTAGCCCTGGCTGAAGAACAGCCATTCACTGCTCCAACCAGCCAACAGTGGTGGAGCCACCGCCGCCGTTACAGAGCCCATTCTCCCTGCTACCAGAGCAGGGTCATGTGCAGAAAGGGACCACTGCCTGCTCTGAAAAATGGGATCTACAGGATTAAACAGCCTCTCTCCTGGTGTAATAAATCACGCTCTCCGACGCCGCTCACTGCGCTGAATGCTCCCAGTGTCCAGTGCTCCAAGCACTTCTGCCGGTCAAAGCGCACACTGATTTTCTGGAAGTGGTTGCTTTTGCATTATACTTGTACAAAAACATGATTTATTTCAAGTGTCAGCGGTGAGTTTGAGTTTTACAGCTCTTGTAGGTTTTTCTTCCTGACAAAATAAATTACCCTTCCCCCAGAATCACCAAGTTTCCTCAGGTCTTGGTTTTCCTCCTCTCTATTTAGACAGTCACACGTACGCGCACACTAAATATTTATGAATATAATTTACGAGCCCAGTTGTCTGTTTCTTGCCAAAGTAAGAAGTTGGCCTGTGTGTGGCCTGGAAAACGCTGACTATAACCAGCCTGAAGCCAAGGAGGTGAGGGCAGCTTCACCTTTATTGGGGAAAGCACCCCAAAAGGCCACATATGACAGAACAAACGCACCCTAAAAACTAACTGGGCTGCTCATTCCAAATAAAAGGGGACGAGGGGAGTTATGCTCAAGATGTTTGCCAGCAGCACCACAAAGGACATAAAGGCTGGGGAAAGTGCACTGTTTTGTGTCCTAAGCTGATTTAATTTGCTTCGGTGGATTGTCTTAATGGTTTCCTTCTTGTCATGAGACAAGGTGTTTGGGCTTGTACTTAAAGATGAGAGAGCCACTCTGGTTGGAAAAGACCTCTGGGATCATCGCGTCCAACCATCCACCCTACCTTACAAGTTCACCCCTAAACCACATCCCTCATCCAAACCATCTTTAAGCACATCCAGGGATGGTGACTCCACCACCTCCCTGGGAAGACCATTCCAGTGCCTGACCACCCTTTCCATGAAAAAACTTTTCCTAATATCAAGTCTAAACCTCCCCTGTTGTAGCTTGAACCCCTTCCCTCCTGTTCTATCACTAGTTGCTTGTGAGAAGAGACCAGCACCAACCTCTCCACAACGTCCTTTCAGGTAGCTGTAGAGAGTGATGAGGTCTCCTCTCAGCCCCCCTCTTCTTCAAACTGAAGACCCCCAGCCCTTTCAGTCTTTCCTCACAAGATTTACTTTTTATTCTGGCCTCTCAAGGCTCTTCCAAATGACACTCTTGGCCAAATGACCCAGCTTTCGAGGTCCCTTCCAAGCCCTAATGGTTCTGTGACACTCAGAAAGCAAATCCTGCCTCCTTGTACCCATGGTACCACCATGGTCTGTCTCTGATACCCTGCAGATCTGTGGCCACTGTAAATGGATGACCTTCACTGGCCATTGCTTTTGGTTTTGTTAATCCACACAATGACACCCATGGGCACAGTTAGGTGGTTTGTTTCAGCCTGATCTTCCAGTGACCCCTCATTCTGCCTACAGGACCCCAAATATTTCCAAGGCAGTGCATAATCAGTTAGTTACTGTATATGCAATTTACCTTAAAGGAAATTCAATCAAACATCACAACCTTCTCGAGCACCATTCACAGAACATTAGGGATTGGAAAGGACCACAAGAGATCATCCAGTCCAATCCCCCCACTACAGCAGGATCACCTAGACCAAGTCGCACTGGACTGGATGATCTTTTGGGGTCCCTCCCAATCCCTAATGATTCTGTGATTCTAAGTCTATCAGCGCTGGTCCAAGCCTTTACTACAGCAAAGCAGTGCTCTAGGGAAGTGCTTGAGAAAGAATGTGCAGATCCAACTGGAAAATCTCAGGAAAGGAAAACCTGATGAGTTCCAACACAAGCAACTTCACATTTGCAGCTGTTTAGTTGTGATGCTTTCCCTTCCCCTGGCCAGCCTCCATTCAGTCTTCAGCTTTGCTTGGCTTTCAAGTGGACCATACAAGCACTGGACCTGGCTCATTGCAAAAGTGTCACAGAGTCCATAGATACCTGTCCTCTTACACAGTCACGGGGGATTTCTGTGGAGTGTGCTGCCATGTCTAGGTTCCTACAAAGCTCTGTTGCCCTCTGGAGTAGCAAAGGCAAGGAAAAGGGGAGCAGATTGTTCCTGGCTGCTCAGGGCATGAGCACCTCTTCCTGCATCCTCTCATCCCCACTGGTCTTTCAGAGATGGCTACAGCAGGGAACCTGGAGCAGGCAGGTGTCTCCAGCTGAGCAGAGCAGTCTGTGCCGCTCCTACAGACCACACCTACAGACCACTCCTACAGACCACACCTACAGACCACACCTACAGACCACTCCTACAGACCACACCTACAGACCACTCCTACAGACCACACCTACAGACCACTCCTACAGACCACACCTACAGACCACACCTACAGACTCACTGCATACATAAGGCAGGAGGAAAACAAGCCCTAAACAGAGACAAGGAGTCGAAGAGCCATCTGACAAGTGCTCCCACCAGAGCAGCTCAGGCCCTCAGCTGCAGCCTTCTGCCTCGGTTTTCCTCTCCTCTTTGCCACATTCCCTCTCCCAGATGTTTTTCATCATCTAAGGTAGCAACTGAGGCGCTCGTGTAACTGCTCCTGAGGACTGTGCTGCAAGTGATTAGCATCAAGTCACCAAAGAACAAAGAAATGCAATTAATCCCAGTTTAAATAAAAAACAGACTAGATCAGATTAAACATATTAGCAACGGGCAAACCTCAGATGGTTTGGAGGCCAGACTCGAACTGGAAAATTGTTTCAGAGTGCCAGTATAACCTAGACCTCTTCCAAGCTTTCTGATGCTTCCATCCAAGAAGGCTGGCAAGCTCCAGGAACATTCTCCTGCATGATCCTTTGCACTTCCTGCTCTCAAATTCAGTTGGAAAAACAACAGATGCTCTCATAATCTGTTAACTTCTAGCACCAGCACCTCTGAACCTGCTCAGAACAAGAAACATTGAGGGCAGAGCTGTCTGTTTACTAAGCAGAGCTTTAGTTACAAGGATCCTGCTGTGGCAGGGGGATTGGGCTAGATGATCTTTTGAGGTCCCTTCTGACCCCTAATGATTCTAGGATTGGACTAGATGATCTTTCAAGGTCCCTTCTGATCCCTAATGACTCTATGATTGGACTAGGTGATCTTTCAAGGTCCCTTCTGATCCCTAATGATTCTAGGATTGGACTAGATGATCTTTCAAGGTCCCTTCCAATCCCTAATGTTCTGTGATTATCTGTTTCCCCAGACGCTTATTCTTCATGACTGGACTTCACCGCCTTCCCTCATGATGACTAGCTCACAGCCTAAGAAGGAGCCCTACTAAAACCTCTGGTTTACACCAACATAAAAAAGGGCTCAGCAGGAGGCAAGCAGGATCTTCAGGGCTAAACCCGTGAGTGCCTCAGAGCCCTCAAACCCTGCCCCTTTTTCCCCAACCCGAACAGAAATGCCTGGCTCAGCTGAAACCTGCCCTCAGACCCTCTGAGAAGTGCGGTTTGCCAAACCCTTCGGATTTTATTTCTAACGAAACGCTAACGAAAACACGGGGCGGTGATTTACTTCGTGGCGCGGCACTCAGAGAGCGAGAGGACGTGGTGGCTGTGTGCTCAAGATGGATTGCTGGGAAATGCCTCTAAAAATCTGTCCTGTCCTTTACCTGTTCAGATTTACACCGCCTCAGATGTTCACAGCCCTGAGGTGACCTCTGAATGCCACACACAAACATGAAGACAAGAAGAGAACGTTCTCGTGTACTCACCTCTCCTGGCTGAAGGACGCTTCCGTCGCTCCGACCTCAGACTTCCCTCCTTTTAGTTTGGCACGGAATCCACGGCTGCTGTTAACAGTGGTGTTGGTGTTGGAGGTCAGCCAGACACCACGCTCTTCTAACCAATTTGTCCAATAAAATGGATTATTTTGTTAATCTATCATTTCTTGAAGAGGGAAATCTTTCACTGCGTTTTTACAGATATCCAGGGTTTATGCCTCACGTTTTCTCGTTGCCCTGCGTCAGCACCAAAGCTGCCACAGGAGCTAAATCATAGAATCACTAGGGAATCGTAGAGTAAGTGTTGATGTGGTCACTGAAAACAACCAAGTGACAAAGCTGGTGCCTCTCTGAGCACACACAGCAGTTCTGGCTCTTCAGCCTCAGCGCTGCTCTGCCCTTATTGACTTCCTTCCTGAGGCTTTGTGCCACCAGCTTCCTCCTCCTGCCCCACATTGGAGCCTGGGCGAACAGCTCCAAGTGAGGCATGTGTGGCTGAGCAGCCCGTACAGGTGTAGGTCTGCTGAGCTGAGCAGCCCGTACAGGTGTAGGTCTGCTGAGCTGAGCAGCCCGTACAGGTGTAGGTCTGCTGAGCTGAGCAGCCCGTACAGGTGTAGGTCTGCTGAGCTGAGCAGCCCGTACAGGTGTAGGTCTGCTGAGCTGAGCAGCCCGTACAGGTGTAGGTCTGCTGAGCTGAGCAGCCCGTACAGGTGTAGGTCTGCTGAGCTGAGCAGCCCGTACAGGTGTAGGTCTGCTGAGCTGAGCAGCCCGTACAGGTGTAGGTCTGCTGAGCTGAGCAGCCCGTACAGGTGTAGGTCTGCTGAGCTGAGCAGCCCGTACAGGTGTAGGTCTGCTGAGCTGAGCAGCCCGTACAGGTGTAGGTCTGCTGAGCTGAGCAGCCCGTACAGGTGTAGGTCTGCTGAGCTGAGCAGCCCGTACAGGTGTAGGTCTGCTGAGCTGAGCAGCCCGTACAGGTGTAGGTCTGCTGAGCTGAGCAGCCCGTACAGGTGTAGGTCTGCTGAGCTGAGCAGCCCGTACAGGTGTAGGTCTGCTGAGCTGAGCAGCCCGTACAGGTGTAGGTCTGCTGAGCTGAGCAGCCCGTACAGGTGTAGGTCTGCTGAGCTGAGCAGCCCGTACAGGTGTAGGTCTGCTGAGCTGAGCAGCCCGTACAGGTGTAGGTCTGCTGAGCTGAGCAGCCTGTACAGGTGTAGGTCTGCTGAGCTGAGCAGCCTGTACTGGTGTAGGTCTGCTGAGCTGAGCAGCCTGTACAGGTGTAGGTTTACTGAGCTGAGCATCCTCCATATGCTGAGACATGACATCCACACTGAGCTGTTCCATCACCTTACCAGTGGTAGAGGTTAGGCTGACTGGCATGTAGTTCTCAAGGCCAGGTTGGGTGGGGCTCTGGGCAATCTGATCTAGAAAGAGGTGTCCTTGCCTACGGCAGGGGAGTTGAAACTAGATGAGACCTGCCTGGCCATGTTCCTGTGAGTTGATCTAGGTGATCCTGCAGCGGCAGGGGGATTGGACTAGATGATCTTTCGAGGTCCCTTCCAATCCCTAATGATTCTGTGATTCTATGATCTCTGAGGTCTCTTCCAACCTAAACCATTCTAGAATTCTATGATTCCCTTCTGAAGGCTGGAGTGACACTGGCTTCTCACCTTTCAGGATGTAACTCTTAGAAGCGGTCTCACACCACAGGAACAGGACCCCTGGCAGATGGGAAGGTAGAAATGAGTGATCTGAAGAAAGCTCTCCATCCTGCGTAACCTGCCCAAGATCAGGAGATGCATCTCTTGTAAGAAATGGTCCTGGAGCTTGTGTCACTCTACACATGCTACGGGTAGCCAAACACTGCTAGAGGACTGCAAACACTAAATCATGGCTACCCAAAGGGTCGATAGGATCTCTAGTTTGCTTCAAGGGGTTAAAAGGTTGAATCATAGAATCATAAGGGATTGGAAGGGACCTCAAAATATCATCTAGTCCAATCCCCCTGCCTCTGTCCTGAGCCTGACGACAGGCTTGTGTACAGGGGGGTGCAAACCTCAGCAGGATCACCAGCCTGACAGCAGCTCAGACTATCACTACTATAAAACAGAGAGTTTAGGAGCCACTATCAGTGATGACAGAGCCACATAAATTTTGAAATGAATGCCTTGGAAGCAGACGGGTCCTTCCCAAGAGATTGGGGAACACGCAAGGATGCATGAATACAAAGTTCAAGCTGTTTTGTCCAAACCCCAGAGGCCTTATACATCAGTGCTGAAGCGGTGTCTGCACTAATAGGTGTGCAGGCATCTTTTCCTCAAGCCTAAACCACTGGTGTCACATAATATCAACCATCAACTGTTCCATCTTCATCCTGCCAGCTGTTCCCTCTGGTTTGTTGTTTTATCTGCCTGACAAAGACCCCACAGCTAGGCTCCTGGGCACCATTTCCCACCTCAGCCCTGCTAAGCAGCACCCTCGCTCCACCTAGGACTGACCTGCAGTCGCTGATGGCAGCTCTCGAGTGAATCAGTGAGGACATCTTCACTAGAGCATAGAACCATAGAATCATCAGGGGTTGGAAGGGACCTCGAAAGATCATCTAGTCCAATCCCCCTGCCACAGCAGGATCACCTGGACCAAGTCATACAGTCAGTCAGGGCATAGAGTCAGTCAGGTCACTCTGGTCCCGTCCAGCCTGGCCTTGAACACTTCAGGGATAGGACAGTCACAACTTCCTTGGGCAACCTGTTCCAGCATCGCACCACCCTCACAGGAAACAATTTCTTCCTAACATCCAGCCTAAATCTCCCCTCTTCAAGTCTATAACCCTTTCCCCTTGTCCTCTCGCTACACACCCATGTAAAAGCCCTTCCCCAGCTTTCTTGTAGCCCCCTTCAGATATTAGAAAGTCACCTTGGAGCCTCCTCTTCTCCAGGCTGAACAACCCCACCCTGCTCAGCCTGTCCTCACAGGGGAGGTGCTCCAGCCCCCCGATCACTTGAGTTGCTCTCCTCTGCAGATGTTCCAGGAGCTCTATGTCCTTCTGGTGTTGGGGACTCCAGAACTGGACACAGAACTCCAGGTAGGGTTCTCCCTAGTGCAGAGCAGAGGGGGAGAATCACCTCCTTTGACCAACTGTTGTCCCTTCTTTTGATGCAGCCCAGGACGTGGCTGGCTTTTGAGGCTGCCAGCGCACGCTGACGGCTCCTGGGAAGCTTCTGGTCCACTAGCACCCCCAAGTTCTTCTTCTCCGGGCTGTCCTCAGTCCTTTCTCCTCCCAATCTGTATTCATGCATGGAAAGATTTAAAAATGCAGTTAATATAATGTATTTATATTTAAATAGATAATTCATCTGATTAATACAATGTATAGCCTTTTCTTTCAGAAGGACTGTGATGCCTTACATCCTCACAAATGATTAGGAGGAGGTGTCTGTATCAGCAACACGTCTGTGTGATGCTACAAGATGCTCTAAGCCAGATCTCCCTCGAAGCCAGGCACTGCTTTTATTATCAAAGCATGAAAAACACCTCACCTTGATGACAGCCAGTGCAGCCAGCACCCAGCACTGAGGGCTGAAGTGAGGCTGCAGTCACGTCAGGTAAATGCAGAAGAGCTCCAGCCACTTGTGTTCCCGTAACTGCAATGCAGCGGCCTCAGCCTGGGTTTGGTGGCTCAAGGACTGATGCACTGCCAAGAGACAGCACAAAACCCCTTCAGGCACAGAGCAGGCTGCCACAGACTAACAGCTGAGAAGGGGAAGGTGTGAGGATGAACTAGGGGCTGTCAGTTGTGACCTTTTCCATGCATCGATCCCAAATTGATGTGAATTCCTTTAAAACCCTAGAGCCAGAAGCTCTAGGGATTCAAAGAATCATTTTCTCAAGGTGTCCACACCTCCTCCTGGCTCCATGCTGGATTTAGGGAGGGAATGACCTGCCACACAGCTAGGTTTCATTAAGCTAGAGCAGAAAGGCCCGTGGGCTTGCTCGGCAACCCTATTAGAACCTACAGGCATCCACGGACCAGCTTGAGTGGGAAGCACAAGCTTTGCTCTGCAGATAACCTCAGCTTGAACCGAGTCCTGGAAGGATTATCTTTGAGTTAAGGTGATGCAGAGCTATAAAGCTTCCTGAGAACAGAACACTGCCAGGGTTTAAGTGGTGTATTTTATGATCTGGGTTATTGTGCATCGGGGGCCTCGGGTGGAGACGCAGACTTATTCCATTTAGGTCTCTAGTTGAGATTTGAACCATGATTCAAACTTCTCATAAAAACACCTGAAGGGAAAAGCTGTTGCTTTATCCACTACACACCAGCCCTTGCTGGCTTGCTTCTAAGACCTCGCAGTAGTCCAGGGTCACATAACGTTCCGCAGAACGTCAGCTGCCACCACGTCCTCACCTTCAGCAGCACAAGCCACACACGATGGGGCACCGGCTGTGAGGACGGTTGTGCAAATCAACCACAGCAACAAGAACAGGAAGAAAACCATCAGGTGTGTCTCTGTGTAAAGGCAGCTCTTCCCTTCCACAGGCAGTTCAGTTCAACAGATCTTCACTATCTGGGGGCTCGTTCCAGGAAGCAGTGGGTACAGCAGGCATGTTCCATTCTGGCAGGGGATGTACTCAGGCAGTGATGTGCACCGGAGAGACCAGCATCTGCATCCTGAGAAGGGAGTCGTGTTAGCACGTGATTTAGTGTATGATTATTGTTCTCTCCTCGAGGAACAAGATTCAAGTGACCCAGCTGCTGGATGCAGCAGGTTAACAACACAAGAAATACTAAAACTTTACCATGGCCACCTGCATTTTCTCACTCGAGATGGTCAACAGCCTGACTTTTCTGAAATGCCACTAGTCATAGAATCATAGACTCATTAGGGATTGGAAGGGACCTTGAAAGATCATCTAGTCCAATCCCCCTGCCATAGCAGGTGCCAGACTCCACGCTGCCCTTGTTAGGCAGTGTAGAACTGCTCTGGTTCATTAAAGCAGAGCTCAGGCTCATAAATATGAGCACCATGATGCCTCTGCACAAGCAAATACCTAAAGAAAGAGGCAGTTCCTTGCACGGCTTGGCCAGCCAGAGCCTGGTCTCACCCCCTGCCAAAACAGACCTCCTTCCCCCAAGAAAACTCTAGAACATGGAAGTGCTTGTAAAACCCCACATACTGAGTTCACCTTTTTTATGCTCCAGGCTGCTGCCTCTTTGCACCCAACACATGGTCGGGATTATATCAGAATGAAGTTCTAACACTCACCCATGGCTTCTTTGAGTGTTGCTGTGAAGTCATGGCTCTTTTACGGGCCAGCTGAAATGCAAACCTCGTGCACGCAGCTGTGCCAGCAGCGTGGCACCACTTTGTGCAGCCAGGAGCAAGGAGCTACCTTGACCAATAGTGCCTCTGCGGGTCGAGTGTGGATTTTATTAGCCCATACGAGCTGCTGACCCATGAGCAGAACCAGCTTTTGTGTCTCGTAAAGTCAACAGCTATAAAGACACCACCGTGTGCGGAGAGCTTCCAGCTTGGAGCATCGGAGCCCAGCTTCCGACTGCAGCTCCCCTTCAGCTTGCAAAGGGTTCCCCCAGCACCGCTGCCTCTTCAGGCTTCACCTGCCCTGGCAGGACGTGGTGGGGCTCTGCTCAAGAGCTTCTGTCAAACCTTCTGTTTACCCCAACTGAGTCACAGAATCACAGGACATCAGGGATTGGAAGGGACACCCACCCTTCACATATTTATAGACATGAATGAGGTCACCCCACCGTCTCCTCTTTCTCCTCATCCTATCACTAGATGAAACCAAGCAGAGCCTGGCTCCATCCTCCTGACACCCACCCTTCACCCTTTCTCTTACTGGTGTCTGGACTATTGTTTGATGCAGGTGCTGGCCCTTTGGCAAACAGGTAACAACATACTGCGGCCACAACAGCTCCCTCTGCAAATCCAGACAGAGCTGACAGGTTTTTCTACTCAGAGAGGTGAACTTACAAGAAACAGTGACCTTGCTAATTGCATAGATGGGGAAAGGGGAGTAGTTTTCACATCCCAGTGCTCCCAGCTCGCCTTGATCCTTGTGTATTCTTATCCCAGTGCTCCCAGCTTGCCTTGGTCCTTCCACAGTCTTATCCCAGTACTCCCAGCTCGCCTTGGTCCTCCCACAGTCTTATCCCAGTGCTCCCAGCTCACCTTGGTCCTCCCAGTCTTATTCCAGGCTGTGGCCAGAGCCATCAGTGGTTTACAAGACGCCTGATGCATGACCCCGTTGCTTCAGAAGGACAGTTTGTTCAAGGGAATTTATAGGAAGAAGATACCTTTGACAGCAATAAGAGATGTTTGAGGGATGAGGGCTTCTGGATAGAAGGATGGAGCCTCCTATTAAAGTCACCTTGTGCTGCTGAGGGATAAATCACTCCCTTGAACATGCTGCAGCCTGTTGTAAAGGCAGATGATTAGTATGACTGAGACTCAAACCCCGCTCTGTTCTTACCCCCCACTGGGTTATTCGTCTCCCTGGCTCTGAGTGGTTCAAGCCACAGAATCTTAAATCAAGCTCTGGTTTAAGAAGGGGAAGGAGGCACAACTGGAGCCCTATATCCCAACCCACCCTGCCCTTCACGCTGAGTGCTCCCCAGCCACCTAAGAAAGGGAGACGACACGAACCCCAGAGGAACCCTTACACAAGTGCACGTGCCAAGCGAAGTTGCGGGGAGGGAAAGCTCCCCAGGACCTGTGCTCAGCACCCTGAGCCCTGGGGGAAGCCTCAGCAGGATGGTGGCTGTGCCGTGTGTCTGTCCTGCTGACTAACCAGGGCACAGCCGACAGCCTTCGGGGCTTCAACACACCAGGGAAGGCCCCCACCAGGAGGCTGTTTCCTTCTCTAAGCTGGATTCGTGCAGCGTTTTTTCCCTCTCTTTCTCCCCTCAGGGGGATAAAATATGAAAAGAAGGAACCTTCAGCATCTGCTCTAGATTTTTATTTCCTTAGCTCCCCTGATTTCTTTGACAGGATTCTCATCCAGAGCCTAGAGCTTAAGCAGCTCTGACTTCGCTGACAAGCAGCCATCGGACCCGGTGCTGCCTGTCCAACCAGACTGCCACCAGGGTCACAGAACCATTAGGGATGGGAAGGGACCTCGAAAGATCATCTAGTCCAACCCCCCTGACACAGCAGGATCACCTAGAAGTCACACAGGAACACATCCAGGTGGGTCTTAAACATCTCCAGAGAAGGAGACTCCACAACCCCCCTGGGCAGCCCATTCCAGCACTCTGTCACCCTCACTGGGAAGAAGTTCCTTCTCATATTGATGTGGAACCTTCTGTTCCAGCTGACACCACTGCTCCTTGTCCTATCACCAGATGACATTGAAAAGAGCCTGGCTCCATCTTCTTGGCACACACCTTTCACATATTTATAGACATTAGTGAGGTCACCCCTCAGTCTCCTCTTCTCCAAGCTCAAGAGACCCAGCTCCTTCAGCCTCTCCTCATCAGGGATGTGCTCCACTTCCTCCATCATCCTCATTGCTCTACACTGGACTCCCTCTAAGCAGCTCCACATCCCTCTTGAACTGAGGGGCCCAGAAGTGGACACAGCACTCCAGATGTGGTCTCACTAGTGCAGAGCAGAGGGGGAGAAGGACCTCTCTTGGTCTGCTCACCACCCCAGTTCTGATCCACCTCAGACGCTGTTGGCCCTCTTGGCCACGAGGGCACATTGCAGACTGGGCTCCTGCCAGGCTCTGCTGCACCAAACGCAGCCTTCAACAGCCCCGAGAGGTGGCTGGGTAGAGATTTAAATGGTTCCTTCGGACAGGCCTCCCACAGAAACCAGACGAGAGATGGCAGAAGAAGGGGGCATCACGAGCTCTGTGCTGTCCTAGCAAACAGGCCAGTTCAGCGACTGCTGCTGCTCTGCTACAGCATCGACCTGGGAACCTCAGGCAGGGTCTGTGTTACCCTGCAAGAAATGGTCCCCAACCCGTTCCCCTTCTTTGCTTCTCCCAGAGCTGGCTGTGAGAGAGCTGAAGGGAAACCGCAGTGGCCAGGACTAGCAGCTTTTGTTCGGGGCACCAGGGATCAGGGATTTGCACAGCTATTAACACTGCTGCCAAGTGCTTGTGATGATCCCGCTCCCAGCCCTCCACCAGGTAACACCAAGGAGTGGGAACACGAAGGAGAAGACAGAGAGGGCACTTCCCTGGGAATAACCATGGCTTGTGGCACCCCAGCTGCCAGGGCTGCCTCACCAGGGTCTGTCCATTTCCATAGGGTGTGAGTGACACTGGGGATCTCCACAAACAGCCACCTCTGGAGAGTGTTCAGACTGATGATGGCTAAAAGGGCCAAGTTACATGGAAGGAGGTCCATTACAACCCCATTAAATAGCCACAGGCCAGCTGTGGTGGTCAGTGAGGTGGCCATGCAGCTACAGCGACCTGGCCAGTGACTCTACGCTGGCAAGTGGCACCAGTGAAGCAGGGCTGCTGCTGCAGCTGGACAAGGTGCAGTCCCCATCAGTGAGAGCCCAGAGGTGAGAGGGGGCACACACTCAGCCAAGCCCCCACAAGACAAGCCCTGCTACGCTCCACACGCCGCCGTGCGGGTTCGCATGGGGCCACTGCGGGCTTCCCTTTCCAGAAGGCACGCTGCCCATCACCGGAGGCGGCCGTGTTCATCAGGACGTGTAGCTCAACGCCTGACATGAGATCTGCAGCCTCTGGTGCAGCGGAGGAGCAGTCTGTCAACACCTCAGAGAGCGTGAGCCAGCAGGGCCAGCGGGGACTAGCCCAGCCCCAGCCCCTGCCAAAAGATACAAGAGGAGGGGAAATCAAACTCAGGACGAACAACCCTCTTCCAGCCACTCTGTTCCACAGCAGATGGTGGGGGTGTCCACACCACAAGTCAGCCAGTTCTTGCTGCTGTGAAAGCAGCAGCCTCTTTGGAACTAGCTTCCACCCCCTCTTCGTTTGGAGAACAGCTCTGCCCACCAGCCACGGACACGTCGCTCTAAGAGGGCTGAGAGTTTATGTCAGGGGGATGGTGAAGTCTGAACCGTGCTGAGGGCTGCCACTGCCTGCCTAGGAAATCAAACACCCTCCGAGGGATCGCTGCGCTTGACAGTCAGCCTGAAGGAGAAAGCACTGATGGACAGCGTAAATCCTTCAAGCAGAGTCCTGCTGGGGAGGGGAAAGGGGTGAGTCACAGGTTAAAGAGACTTCTTGTCTGCTGCTCCGTACCTGCCATGAGAGGGAAGATGGTTTCAGGGGGAGTAGATGGTCATGGACCCCCCTGTCACAGGAGGAAGCTGCCCACCACCCCCAGGACGCCGGCGCAGCCTGCGTGCCACAACCACCTCTTCCACTTGTCTTTTCAGCGTCACCAGCTCTGACAGCGAGAAGGAGAAAGGTGGGTGGTTTGCAAGGAGCTAATTTCACAACCCAGGGAAGAGAAGAGAAAAAGTAGGAAGAAAAGAAAGAGAAATCAAGAAATCCTGCTTTCCAGCAAAAGGCAGTTCATGGATAATGTTGTCCCTATCAGTGCAAAACCCCACTAGCCTTATGGCTAGGAATCATCACGGAGTCCCAGAACATTAGGGATCAATCCTCAGTCCAGTACCGTCACTCAGCTGAAGTTCCTCAGGCAGCCCAACCTCTAAACCACCTCTTTTGTGAATCACTCTTTTCTCATGATGCTCCCCCCAGCACCTTCCCCATTCCTCCTCCTTCCTGAAGCTCAGCCACTGGCACTGGAGGTCTGCAGCCCATCTGCTAGCTGGCAGTCCAGGAGACATGGTCTTGAAGCCTTTAAAAATGACAAAGGCATGAGGCAAACAGGGCAGACACACGACAACACCCCAGCTTCCAAGGCTGCTTATCAAGCTTTCCAAAACTATCAAAGCTGCTTATCAACTGTGCTTGGAGTAAGGCCAGAGCACCTCTGGAGCAGAAGCCTCTCTTTGCCTGCACATCACATCAACTGCACCACCAGCCCCTTCGCCACAAGCTCACAGCCAGGCTTGGCAGGGTCCCTCTGCATCCACAGACCAATGCACCAAGGCCTTGAGGAGGAGAAAGCATCTGAGCTGCTTTGCTGAGTGTTTCCTGTTCCATTTGTTTCTTTGTGATGAAAAAGAGAAGAAAGAATCTGTCTCGAATGTCATGTATAGAGACTCTGGCTCTGAAACCGCTGCGATGCTCCTATTCAGCCCCAAGTATCCCCACGCTCAATGGCCTTTTATCTACCCATCACTGACGTGACAGGAACTGTGGTTACCGCGTCACCGGCATCTATTGCGGACTCGGGGGGATCAGGACCTCCAGCCACAGGTTACGGACTCCATACATATTCACAGAGTCCTCTGAGCTCCATGGTCACTCGGACCGTGCCGGGAATGCACCTCCAGCACGGCACTGACATCATGCAGCAGGCACGAGATCCAGACACTCGACCTACTACGAAGCAGTTCAAATGTCCGCTGCTCCGGAATACAAATCTCTCTTAAAACTACTCTAATTTGGTTCTTTCTGTTGTTTGCTGGTTTTTCATTCTAGGATTGATTATCTGAGCTTGTCGCTTCCTTGCAGTTGGTAGAGGAAGTCATCTGGTGGCTGTCCCCAGTCGGAGCTTAGGAGCAGGTGTGTGAGCAGCTTGCTGACGGACGTGCCAACAGAAAGCCACGGGGCAAATCCATCTTTTGCCTCCACTTGTGGCCCCAAAACTCCATCATGTGAGTGATTTTGAAGAGACCTCCAAGAATCGACAAGCTGGACAAAGCAGACTGGTTAGAACGTTGTCCTGGGTCGAAAAGAGGGCTTTGATCGGTCTCTCAGTTGGTGCCTGCACCCAAAAACTTGGCTGATTTTCAAAGCACAACAAAAGTTCAAGTGCAAATCCACACAAAACACACTCCACTGTGTATCCAGCTCCACCCTGAGCACCCAGTGCCTGCTTGGTGGTGAAAGCTCTCCTCTGAGTTAAACATGGGTGTTTTCCAAAGAGCTTGCAAGACCCTCACAATCGTTTCTGCACCTAGATGAATGAAAGCCAGCACCCGGCTCTTCCAGCATCGTCTTCACAGAATCACGGAACATTAGGGACTGGAAGGGACCTCAAAAGATCATCTAGTCCAGTCCCCCTGCTGCAGCAGGATCACCTAGTCTTCCTGTTTTCTGCAAGTGAAGTGATGCAAAAATCTTCCCAAGCTAGCTAGCTGCAGGTCTTTCAAAAACTCACCCCGCTATTCTTTTTCAAGCCGCAGAAGTATCTTTAAACGAGCATTTCTAATCATGCGGTTCCTAACTGAGCGGATAATAGGATCGACGGGGGCATGGGTGCGGAAAGCGGCAGCTCGGTGCCTGCAGGCACCACCCCGAATCTCCACGAGCTTTCCCACCGCGCTCAGGAAACTCATGCGTTCCGCTGAGAACCGGCCAGCCAGACTCCTTGAAAGACCGAAGTTGCTGAAAAGGGGGCGCTGGGGCCGTGACCGCCGAAGGGGTCCCCCCGATCCCGCATCCAGTCCCTCCCGCTGCAGCGTCGCTCCGCTCCCGCGGTGTCTGCTGCCACCTGGCGGCCGCCTCCCGGCATCGCGCGTGTGTGTGCGTGTGCGGGGAGACACGCTCCTACACGCGTACGCACACGTATCGATGCGTGTACATTTTGTTCCTTAAAAAGGTATCGTGCGCTCCGGAACAAGAAACTTCCCCCACCCCGAACTCCCCCTGCACTTCTCCTAGCTTTGGGGACATCCTTCACATGATCTGGGGACAGCGTTTCATGACACTGCATCACGCTCCCTGATCGGTGACAAAAATCACAGACTCACAGAAGGTTAGGGGTTGGAAGGGACCTCGAAAGAGCTAGTTCAATCCCCCCACCACAGCAGCATCCCCTAGATCGAGTCACACAGGAACATATCCAGGCGGGTTTTTAAACATAGAGTCATAGAATCATTAGGGATCAGAAGGGACCTCGAAAGATCATAGAATCATAGAATCACTATGGATTGGAAGGGACCTCGAAAGATCATCTAGCCCAATCCCTCCGCCACAGCAGGACCACCTAGACCACCTCTGGAGAAAGAGACTAACATAACAGGCAGCACCAGATAGATTCACACATCCTCAAGCCAAGCAAACACATCTCCTGTACGGAAGAAAACAAATCAGGTCACAGCAGTAACTGCAACCCAGGAGGTGCAGGGGGCTTTCAAAACCCTTCTTTTTTTCCTCGTCTTGGTTGGTTGTTTTGTCACTGTCAGTTCTACAGCTCCCCCACCCACTCACCCCCCAGGGAGTCACTTTCCCTTGTCAAAGCTGCAGAAGCGACACTGTGGGAAAGACGTCAAGCTGTACTTTGTCCTGCTCTGTTGCCCCCAGCATGACTCTGGCAGTCTTCCGGCCAGCATTCTTGTGCAGACCCTTCACTTCATGGAAAGGGGAAGGCTGAGGGTGGAGGGGGGCGATTTCAGAGCTTCACCAGTACAGGCGGGCAGCCCACGCTGTAGAAACAAACCAGCAGTGTGGCAGAAGCAGTTTGAAGCCAGAGTTCTTGTGCTCTGTGTGAGAACAAAACAGACAAGAAAACCACAGGCGCAGAAATTAGGTGAGATGCTGGAGAAGGGCTGGGAGAGGCTTGGGGGCAGAAGATTACTAAGAGGAGGGAAAAAAGTGAGTGAGAAGGCCAAGGGACAGGGTTCAGCAGCAACTCTTTAAGAGCTCATTGGGGACCACATGTGTTTCACCGCAGGGCCTGCTCAGCTCCCAGCACAGTCCCTGGGAATGACCAGTGCACCAGGAAAACAGAGGAGGGGGAACCAATTTTGCACAGGGTCAATTATTTCCAATTATTTGGGGATGGGAGAGGAGATTTTTCGAGCCCTTTGGGTAATCAGGGTTGTGCACTGAAGCATGGTGCTTGTTTCTCCGTGTTACCATGGCAGATACTTCCCCGTGAGTGTGAAGCCATCTCTACTTCCCTGAGTCCTCCCCGACTCAAGGCCCCTTTCACATCTCAGCAGGCTCTGCACTCATTTCTTGAGGGAGTGAATTCCAGGGAGTTATTCTTGATGGAACCTTCCTTATTTAGAGAACAAGCCAGGGAGATCTGGGAGGGGAGAGAGAGAGAGAAAAGGAGATCAGGCTTGTTTAGAACCAGCAGCTAAACAGCTGGGAGATATTTCAATTGGTTTATATTTCTAACTCTGCTTGGGTCTTGCTTTACAAGCTCAAATGAAAACAAATCAGGATGGGTTCCTCCTTCTTGGAATGTCTGTTTAGGATTTTAAAGTGGGAAGGGGGAAACTCCACATGGGTTATCAGGAATCGCTGTTTTCCCAACAGCTGCAGCCTCTCTATTCATACAGTCACAGAATCCCAGAACATGGGGGATTGGAAGGGGCCTCGAAAGATCATCTAGTCCAATCCCCCTGCCAGAGCACCTCTCCTGCACACACACTCCTGCACACACACTGCCCCAGTCTCTTCCAGCCACCCAACACTGAGAAATTCATACAATTGTTCAGCTGTTGGTTGCAAAGGTGACTTTTCACCCTTGTCTTAGCAAGGAAACTTCTCTCATGTGTTCAGTCACTGCTGAATAACCTCCCCTAGGCTGTCACACAAAAAAACATCGATTTTAACCTTTTTACCAAGTCACAAAAGCAGAACGTCCTCACCTGCTGCCATCAAATAAATGAACCCTTCCCTTGCTACATGCGAAGATCACATCTATTCTGTCAGGGGATTCTTTCTAAATGCCGAGCACCACCATTTAGTGCTGTTCTGTGTACGTGAGGACGCTACAGCCCAGGTCCAAGAGGCACAGACACTGTTGTCGTGACCCTGTCGCTGCTCCGGGCAGGGCAGAGCGCGGTGGTTCTCAGCCCAGCTCAAAGTTGTTTGCCTTGCAGACTATATGCGCTGCACCCGGAGCCTGCTAAAACGAACCTAACCAGCTGAAAGAAAGGCCTGCGAGCTTCCCCAGGAGTTAGAAAGGCAAACCCCGCAAAAGCGGGCAGGAGCCGAAGGGAGCGGTGGCGGGAGTGCGCTGTGTCCCAGGATGCGGGGACTGCATGGCAGCGCTGCAGGGAAGATTAAAAGGCTCCTCAAGGGAGCCCCTCGGCTCGGGGACGTTCTTGAGAGGAGAACTTGCCTATTTTAAGTATAAAACGACTCGCAGACAATAGCGAGACGTACCCGTGTGCGTGTATCTGCACACACACCGCTCAGCCACCTCGATCCCACCCGGGGCTCTGCGGGAACAGTCAGCCTCTGCACCGCGGGAGTTGGGGGAGAGCTGAGAGCCGGACTCCGCACTCTGTCCCGCACAGGGTCTAACAGGAGGAGCCCCGGTCAGGATTCGTGTTTGCCTGCCCCAGAGCTCCCTGAGCTGCCGCGATGCTGCAGCCTCCGAGCAACCCCAAAGCTCCGCCGGACTGAGCCCCCGGAGGGCTTCGCTCCTGTCCCCGTCCAGCGCAGACGGGAACCGCGTGTCAGAGAGGGGTTTCTTTGTGGAGTTAACTGGAATAAAATGCCGCTTCGCCTGCCCGAGAGAGGGAAATTGGCTGCATACAAACCTCAGGGCGAGGAGGGCAGCGACTTTCTCCGGGAGGGCGATAAAGCTCCCCGGGAGCCCGTGGGCTTCGCAGCCGGTTTTACTGAAGGGGTTTTTGGTGAGGCCGACGTGAGGAAAGAGTGAAAACTCAAAAACTGAAGCATCAAGCAGCATATCCGCCCTCCCTCCCGCCCGTCTGCTCGCTCGCTCTTGCTCGCCGCGGCAGCAGGCGAATTCCCGAGCCGCCCGGCAGCCCAAACGCCCGGCTCAAACCGTCGCTGAACGACGGTCCGCACCGCTGCAACGCGCTAAACTAGCCACAGGGTGGCGCCATTCTCCACAGCTCATCCGCGGACCACACAGCCCCCCTCCCTCCCTCTCGCTATTTGCATACTTAGTGCGGATTGGCCGACGTTCCCACACGCGTCACTTTGACGTCAGAGGCTCGCCGGCCAATGACTGTCCGCTTGCCCCGTCATTTGCTGCCTGCCGTCACGTCAATCAGGCGAAATTTGCATGCAGCGCGCGGCTTGGCGGGAGTAGGGCGGGCTCGGGGGTGACGTATGTGCCAATCACGCGAGGCCACTGTATGTGACAACGGCGACATCCGGTTCTGCCCCGTCCACCCCGCGGAGCGAGTGCTCACTGCTCGCACGCGTGACCGTATCGGTGCTTGTGTCCCGCACACACCGCTCAGGAACCCCCAGCGCTGCGGTACCCGCGCGTGTGCGTGCGGCGCCGCGCGGGGAACAGCCTCGCGTGTCCCAGCAGAAGGAGATGAGGCGAAGGCGCGCCCCGCCACCACCGCTCCCCCCTGTCATCCCCGCACCGCCACATCTGCGGTTGCTCTGTTCCCCGCCGCAGGATGGTGACCCTGCCGCGGCTCCCGGACTCCCGGCGCGGGATAAGCGCAAGGGAGAGAGCCCGCGTCCCCGCTCCCCTCCGTGCGGGGTAGGAGCAGCGCCGAGCGCGGCTTCTGCAGCCCGGGAAGCGGCGCGGGGGCCGGAACAAGCCGCAGCTGTTCCGTGTAGCGCACTCGCGAAGCGGCGCGTTCGGGCGAGCGGGCTCCGTCCGAGCTCGCCCTGTCCCGGTGCCCGCGAACAGCCGCCCTCCGCGCCGGCTCCTCAACCGGCGAGACGCCACGCGCCATCGCCGCGCGCGGCCCGTCATACCCCCGGCGCCTACGTCATCGCGGCCAAGCACCAATCAGCGGGCGGGGCCGGGAGGGCGCGGGGCCGGCGTTGCAGCGCTGCGGAAGCGACTGGAGCGCCCGTCCTCCCCGCACCGGGGCGGTCACGGCGGGGAGTCCCGCGCCTCGGGATTCCGGCGGGCAGCAATAGCGGGGTATCGGCAGCCGCTAAAGCCCTGTCGGACTGCCTCAACGCCCCCTGGCGGTGGGGCACAACGCAGCTGGTTTAGCGGGGATGGTTATGTGTGTGTTTACAAAACAACCCAAATTACTGCCCAAATCCCCCAAACAGATACGTTCTGGCTCTTCCAGTGCCCTTGATTTGCTAGGAAATAGTGGCCGGAGCATCCTCCAGGAGAGGCCGAGTGACGTCAGACGTTAAATCACGCTTGGGGGTACCCATGGGTCAGGGTCCCCCCTCGGTAGCGCTGGGAGCGCGGCTGCTGCCGGGTGATGGCTTTCAGAGGGGGAGCTGTAACTGACCGAAGCAGGACCGTTTCTCCCTGCCCCCCTTTTCATTTGATTCCCTTTTTCCCCGCAAGTAAACACCAGAGGGCGTTTCGAGCCTTTGATCCCCGCTCTGTACAGTAAGGAAAAACAAACCGTGAACTTCAAAAGGGCTGGAGCCGTCCTGGGTTTAATTTCGCTTCCTAAAAGGCTGAAGGCGGCAGTAAATCATAACCTCCCTCCCCTCCAGGAAAGTGCTAATCGGGAGGAATAGGTACCAAAAGCGCCCTTCATCGCTGGCAGCCTCGGAGGCCGAGAGGGCTGTGAAGGGACGGATCAAACTTGGTGCGGGAGACGCTATGAATCAACAGGTTCCATAAATCTTTGCAGGCGACGGCTCTGCGGTGCTGGGGCGAGGAGCCGGGGTGGGGGGAGTGCCCGGCGGTAAGTGCGGGCACCGTGAAAATTCACTTCCTCGCAAGAAACCGCGCCAAGTAAAACCTAACACCGACATTTTGTCTGGCAATCTGTCTTGAAAAGGTTACAGCGTGTTAAAGGTTTGAAAAGCCCCGTAAAGCAGTGAAGATTACGAAGCTCAAAGGTTTATCAAATTACTTCCCTCGCTGGGACAACCGTTAAACCGAAGGCAAACCCTGAACCCTGTGATCTTTGCAGCCTTAGCCCCATAAACGTGTTTGAGGAAGGATCCTCTTTTCTTCCGCTTCATAGTATCACTTCTCTAACACTTAATTGAAATCTGCTTTCCAGGAGTCGATATCTGGTAGTAAAACTAATCCCGGGCAATTAGACGAGGTGCTTTCAAACCTCGTCGGGGTAGTTGGAATAGGGAGGGGCACAAAACCAAACACCAAGCGGCGAGCCTGGCATCGAGGAGCAGGGAAATGTCTCCGAATTTCAGCAGTCCCCAGCCTGGAAGCGTGGGGAAAAGAGCCCGTTCTGGGACCGGCACCGAGGCGGCGGGACCGGGAGCCCCATCGGGGTCGGGGGGTGAAGGGCGTGGGGCTGGCCAGACGCGGTGCCGGGAGCCGCCAGGGCGCCTCTGGGCTCTTCCCTCGCCGGTTTCCGTCCAGGGCTGCCCCGCCGGTCCCTGCACACGCACACAGGGGCTCTGAATCACACGGGGGTTTTAAGGAGCCCTTTGATCTGGCCAAGTGTCAGAGTCCCGAAAGCCGGGACTCAAATAACACGTCGTTACGGCAAACAAATTTCTGCAGTCAGCTTTATGGCTTTATTGTCTATGGCACGAATAAACTCGGGGAATTAGCAGGTTAGGGGGGAAGGAAAAAAAACCCCAAAACCAAAACCAGATAGCCAGCCTGAAATACACATCTGTTACCGGGAAAAATAGGCTGAAACACGCACAAAGAGACAAAACCCGGCGTAGTCGCCGCTGGCTGTGCACTGAGGGGAAAGGACCGTCTGTTATCTCTTAAGCGGCGCTTAAGTTTACAATTTTAATCAATCTTTTTTCCTAATAATCCGTGTTATGTGCGTTTTGTAGCGCACACGTACAAAACAAAATAGAAATAAGTGCGTCTGCACAACCGCGAGCTGACGGTTCCTTCCGCACAAGCAGGCGCTTAAGGCAGAGACTACCATAAAATTTAAATGGGGGCGGGTGGATTTTTATGGGCTCGCGTTTTAACAGTCTCTAATAAAATAAAGCTTACTGTGTGTGTGTGTGGTTCGCATACATATGGCTGCGCTCGCCGCCCGGTTTTCAATTTGTTAGATAACCAACCCGTTATCTGACACTAAAGGGGAAATATCCAGTGCTGAAGGGGGGCGTCTACATCTCCCCATCAACACGGATTGATAAATCCGTGTTTGTGCGCATACCGAGATTTAGCTTCCGACCTGAGAGAACAATCTATCATCTCTAACATTTCAACAAGTAGGAGGGTGTTTTTTATGTCTTAAACATCCCGTGAGCCGGGCTGCACAACTGGAAATAATGGATTTTCTAGGAGATATAAAAGAAAAATCCGTCAATTTTTCTTTTTCGTTTTTTGGGTTCCCCCCCCCCGTCACTTGAAAGCTCTTTAGAAGTGTGGAAAACAAAATCCCAGAGATTTGCGAGGGTATTAAATCGTTTCGTTCCGTGTTGGCGAGCACCCGTGTCTGTTCCCGCACACGCGCACTGCTCCACATGAACACGCATTAAATACTTCAATGATTATTAGGTAATCATTATTAAATACATGCGCGTATGTACATTAGATATATCTACGCGGGGACTTTATTTTTTTGCATTTTATATGGTAAGAAACGCAGGTAAATCCGTTGGAGCCCCGGCTGCGGAGGGCGTGGAGGACGCCCCCCGCCCCGAGGCTGGTCTGCAGTGGCTCTTGTGCGGGAGAGGCTGAGCGGCGGCGGGGGGCAGCTCTGGGCTTTATTCCCTACTGTAGCGCAGTTTCCAGGCCTTTTAATAAGTGCAAATATTTTACCCTCTAGAGAAACGCTTTATGCGGCTGCCTGAGTGCCGGTAACCTTTGACAGGAGCCGTCACACAACACCCCTCCGGAATGGACCACAGTGCGCGTACAGCTAATTTATTGTGCTAAAAGTTATTGCAGGGGCTACGGGAGGGGGTCTCCGGGCTACAAATAAGCGCTTTGCCTCTGAGCGGAAAACGCCGCCCTTGGGTCAGCCGGGCAAAGCCGTGGGGTATCCGATCCCACCCCATCATCCATCCCGTGTGCTGCCACTTTCACGCTTCCTTGGGGAAAGCAGAAAAATTCAACAGGATCCCCGGGTACGGGGCCGTGTGGCAAAGGGGGACGTGTCTGGTAAAGGGGAGCGTTCCCCAAAGGCTCTGTCTCCAAAGGGCTCTCGATTAAACAGGGAGACGCGAGAAATCCCCCCAAACCCATCGGGCGGCGGTGCCGACGCTGGTGCGGGGTCACCGGGACACCCGCGCTGGGACCGCAGCCAGTGCGGGCCGAACCGAGCCCCCGCCCGGGGTGAGAACAGCCCGTGAGAGCTTTAAAACCGACGGCCGGTGCGGACTAATCGAGGGGGGGAGACACTTAGAGCAGCACCGGCGGCCCGGCAGCAGCTCCGGTGGGGGCAGAGCGGAGGAAGCTCGGTGAGATATTAGCCTGTTTGCTTTCCCTTTGATCCGTAGGAAATAGGTCCTGCACTGCGTGACCCATTAAACTAATAAGATTATAAAGATCAGCAAGAGGGTCGCTAATGGCTCCCATCTGGAGCAGATTTCGCGTTATTAAATGCGGCGAGGGGCAGCGGGGTTCGGTTACAGGCTCGGGTGAAAGCGGGGAGCCGGGACCACCCATCGCACCAATTAGCGCGGCGGGGCGGAAGGGCCCGGGGAGCCGAAGGGGCGCGGGACGCAGTAAACCGCGGCGGGCCGTCTGAAGCAAGTCCGGCCCCTCGCCCCGCCTCTCATGCATATGCAAATGAGCTGCGCGCACGATGAAACTCCCTGACCTGACTCCGCCCCGGGCTGGCCACACGGGAGGAGGGGCCGGTCTCGTTTTGCAAAGGCCCCACCCGGCGCGTGACGCCCCCGGGGCGATCCTCCAATGAGAGCGGGCGCCGTCTCGGGTTGCTTCGGAGGCGCGACCCCGCCTTCTCCCCGCCCCACAGTCCGGCCAATAGCGGAGTCCAATGCAAATGAGGCGGGGGCGGTACGCGCGGCCGCCGTCGCGGATTGGGCGCGCAGGGCAGACGCGGGGCGGCCCCGTCCGACGGGGCGGAGGCGGCCCCGCTATTGGCTGCCGGCGGGGGCGGTCCTGCTGGCGGCGCAGCGGGACGGATGATGCGTCACTGGGCGTTCCCTGACCCGTGGCCGGGCGGAGCGCGGGGCGGAGCGGGGCGCAGCGCGAGGCGGAACGCGGGGCGGAGTGTGAGGCGGAGCGCGGGGCGGAGTGCGGGGCGGAGCAGAGCGTCCCGCCCGCTGCCCGCCCCGTCCTGCCCTCTACCCTCCCCGCTCCTCCCCGACCCAGTGTCCCTCCTGGCCCGGCCTCCTGTCCCGCCCCGACGCCCGCCCCGATCCCTCATACCCGGGCAAGTCCCTCCCACGGCCGGTCGCAGTGAGGCCCCGTGAGCCAGCCGGCCCCTGGGGCGGGACGTGTTTAATAAAAACCCGCGGAGGGGGTGTGGAGCAAAAAGCGAGCAAATCCCTGAGCTGGGACCGGGGGCGTGTCCCGGCTCTGCTCGGAGAGTTAGTAGCGGGCAAGGGGAAGGTGGGGAGATTCTAGGGGAACGGTCAGGTTAAAGCAAGAAGATCCGGGTTGGACCCCTGGATGTCTCCGTAGCCCGCGGGGCGCGAGTCTGGGGGTGTTACTACGTGCCCTGATTTGCATCCACGTCATTGCGGGCGCGGCGAGGGGAAATCATGTAAATCCGTGTCTGGGCGGGTAATAAAAACCATCCTGCTAATGAACCGACGTCTCCGAGCTGCTCAAGTAATGGCTAAGCACCAATTTAAATTGCATTCCCCCCCAAGCCTTCCCACCGCGGCTTTTAAATGAAGCAAATAGTATTGGAACAATTTGCTCGGAGCAGTTTTGCGCTTTTTAAGTGCCCGAATTTCACCTCGCCATAATTCAGCTGGTTATCTGCGGTGGCTTCAGTGATCCTCTTGCCGTAAGCCATCGTCAGCATTTTCCTTGAAGTCATTCTCGAAACGAAAATGTCTTAATAGTCAAAGGAACCGTGAAAGCGCCAGTTTAAAGTGTTTGCTTTTAGCTGAAGAACACCTGAAAGAGTAGAGATGAGAATGGAGATGATTAAATAGATGAGAGCTGGGTCTTTTTAGCTTGGAAAAAAGGAGACTGAGGAGTGACTCCATTAATCTTTATAAATATATGAAGGGTGGGTGTCAGGAGGATGGAGCCAGGCTCTGCTTACTGGCATCTAATGATAGGACAAGGGGTTTGAGCTGGAACACAGGAGTGACTTCTTCCCAGTGAGGGTGACAGAGCGCTGGAACAGGCTGCCCAGAGGGGTTGTGGAGTCTCCTTCCTTGGAGAGGTTTAAAACCCACCTGGCCATGTACCTGTGCGACTTGGTCCGGGTGATCCAGTTCTGTCAGGGGGATTGGACTAGGTGATCTCTCGAGGTTCCTTCCAATCCCTCATGTTCTGTAATTCTTTGCTTTTCCTTTCTCTTCACAGTTTATTCCTCACCATCGACACTGCACTGTTTTTCACTTCATTTCTCGAGTGTGCATCTCTGATACAAAACCTCCGGGGAAATAACGCAGCATCATGTCAGCGCGTTGTACCCCATAATTTCACAGTTGTTCCCTCGGAACTTATCCCACAGTTGGCAAAGGAAATGCGTAAATGACGAGTAAATGTCTCAGGACGCCAGCAAACCTTCCTGTCTGCAGCAGCCCGCAGCACGCCGCAGCTTGTGCGTGAGGGTGATCTGCACAGCGCTGCTGTCTAGTCATGGTTCTGCTCCATGTTTGTCCTAAACACGAGTTAAAATCTCGCCGTGTGCTCCAGTCTTGCCGAGCCGGAGAGCAGGCGGTCCAGGCAGAGGCAAGTTTGGGCTCTAGTCATGCAGTGAGCGCTTCCCGTTTATCAGGACTCCCGGGGCAAAAAGAGGAACAAAGTCCCTGCTCAAGGATGAAGCAAACGAAAAATCCTTCTAATGAACAAATAAAACTAAAAAAATTCATTTCGATAAAAAATAATGAAAAATCAAGGCGCTGCACGCCGAGGATGGCTCGTTTTCAAGCGCCAGGCTTGGGCAGACAGTTAGTAGAAGTGGACCCAGTGTGTAGTCGTATAAAAAACCCTGGGACACCCCGAAGTTAGCTGAGGTCATGTATTTGGTGTCTAAAGTTCTCTCAGTGCCTGAGAGAGGGGAGAACAAGTCTGCGGCTTGTATCTTCTGTGCTTGACAGCACGCCTCCAGGGGAGTTATTTTTGAATTAAAAATATGTATTTATTTAACTCAAAAATACGTCCATTACATCCCCCCCGCCCCCCTTTTTCCTCTTTTTTTCTTTATAGATTTTTTTGTTATTACACTTTTTGTACAGCATTTCCCAGAGCTTCAGCTGTTCGTGCAATTTAATAGAGGAGTCGCCCACGTTTGCCACATCGAGATAAAAGGCAGCTGAACATAACGCAGGCTTTATGGTGCATGTCTGCTTCTTGCTAGACGACTTTAAAACGCACCAATAATTCACTGCCTGTTCATAGAAGAATCTTACAGATTCCTAGGGAGGCAGACGAGATAACCACATCAGCTCGTTCCCTCACCCGATCCAAATCAGCGCAGGTTGGAACATTTCCCTCTGGCTGGGGATCTGTGATACTGACAGCTTTATGTGCTATTAAGCTCCTGGGCTATAATTTACTCAAACTGCAAAGGGATTTTTGATGGATAATTATAGAGGATTTTTAAAAAAAACAAACCTAACAACTCTTGCTGAACAACTGATGTCAATTTAATTTTTACGATGTATTGAATCCGGTCTTAATTTAGCTTTTTAAACTTTTAAATACAGATCGTCGTCATGTGTGGAACGCGACGGCACAAGATGCTGCAGATCTAAATATTTTAGCAGGGTTTTCAGAATCATTACGTAGCTATATGGATAATAATTTTAAAAGTACTGCTAATACAGGCGTGGGTAAGGAATGTAAATAGATGTTGAGGTGTAAAACAACAACGAGATTTACATGGCTGGAGGTTGTGTCTCCTGGTGCAGGCTTTTCATAACTGTCATGAAGTTCCTCGCTGTCCCTCACTTTGAGTCATCTGTCTGCAGCAGAATGCTGGAAGACATGAACCACTTGTGTTTTTGCCAGTGCTTCTATATATGCTCCTTTTTGAAGACCATAAAGCACCACATTCCCCGCTTCCTTCAAGGTCTGTTCTCCATTAAAACAAACGGGGGTTTTCTAGTGGCTCTGACAGACGTCGGGTTGTGCCCTACAGGAGCACTGTGCTGTACTTCACGCGACGCCAGAGGATGGATGAGCATGGAGTCTGATTAGATGCTATTTTCTTGGCGTTAAAGTCACTGTGCTTTTTGCAACTGCCCCATCACACGTTGTTTTGCATCTGATGTCTGTTCTATGTGTGTTAGAGACACAGATTTGCTCTTCCACGTTTACTTATTTCAGGGAAGTTAGCTACTCACAGAAAGATCAGTTGACTGTAGAGGGGGTGCATCACTACTACTTACTGTAAAGGAGATTCAAGATTGGTTTACACCTGGGACTGTCCTGCTTGGTGACCACGACAGGACAGCAAAGTGCAGCTCCTGGCTTCTGCTTCCGACTCTGAAGAGACCTTGTCTGAACTTCCAGGTCTGCGTACAGCAAGTCAGCGTCCGCTTCTTGGAAGCAGGTTGAGGATGTTGGTTCTAGCACTGCAAGAGCCACTGTTGAAAGACTTCTAAAAGCATAAGATAGTGTGTGGGAACAGTAAGAAAAGCACAGGCAGAACGTGCAGAGCTTCTGCGTGCCAGAAACATCCAGCCTGTGGATGTAAATCAGATAGATCAGGGATCACTCACACATGCATCAGGAGAGCAGTTGTCCCTATATCGAGCACAAGCTTGTCTTAGGAGACAGCAGAGAAACTGAGCTTAAGTGAAGCCAAATGGAACAGCTCCTCAGTGATTTGTTTTCTTCTTTGGAGAGTTTTTAGTGACATTAACACTTCTACTGTTTGAGTAGGTTGTCCACTTGAAACACGGGTTTGGTTTTGTTGTTTGGGTTTTCTACAAGCCACCTGTGAGCTTCTGAGAACCAGTTACAGAAGACTCCCTCTCTGTGATACCTGCTGAGTTAGGACTGTGTTGTAACTTGGTGGTGTGAGTGTGGATCAGCCTCAGGCAGGATAAGAAACTTGCTTCACTTTAGGTCACTGCAATTCCATCTGAGTGATTCCGTTTGAGTTATTCACTCGTGGTCTATCATGCTCATGTATCCTGACTGTTCCCTGTGAACACCACGTCAGATCCCTGAAGTAATGAAAACCTCTTCTATAAACACCCATCCCATTTCCTTCAGAAATCTCTACCATCCTGCCTGAGACAGAGTGACCTGTACTTATGCCTTTCCTGGCAGATGTCAGAGAGTCACAGAACATTAGGGGTTGGAAGGGACCTCAAAAGATCATCCAGTCCAATCCCCCTGCCACAGCAGGATCACCTAGACCAAGTCACACAGGAACACATCCAGGTGGGTCTTAAACATCTCCAGGGAAGGAGACTCCACAACCCCCCCAGGCAGCCCCTTCCAGTGCTCTGTCACCCTCACTGGGAGGAAGTTCCTTCTCATATTGATGTGGAACCTCCTCTGTTCCAGCTCACACCCACTGCCCCTTGTCCTATCACTAGATGACTCTGAGCAGAGCCAATAACACGAAGCCAAGTGCATTTGTAGTGATAATAGAGAGTATGAAAGGGCAAGGAATAGTTCAATCACTAGTCTTGGCTGTTTTTCTGCGGAGTTCCTGCCAGTTAATTGCCACAACCAGGCGCTTTGGTGGACACCACATGTTGCCTCCTTCCAGAGCTGGACAACGCGCAAACGTGTCGCTTTTCTCCTTTGAGACCCCTGCCCTCACACTCTCACCTTCCCAGCCAGCAATGCCAGGAAAGCACTGACTAGGTCTGGGCTGGTAGGACCCGTGGTGCTGTCAGCTCAGAGCAGAAAGGGTTGTTTTCCCCCGTAGAAAGAGTGACATCAAGAGCACATTGGAGGCCAGCCGGCGTCTTCCTTGCCATCACATAACAGCCCTTTGCCCGTTCCCCAGAGCTTTACTAGTACATCATTTCCAGATTATCACTTCCATCCTGTGAATATGGAGATGCTGCTGCTGCAGAGCTCGTTCTCAGGAGAAAATATTACACGTTTTAAATTGCTCCTCTTGTCTTCTCACTAGATATATTTTGTGCTAACGGGGAATCCAATCTCCAGCACAAACTCAAGAACAACATGGTGAACTATAATAATTATTGGACCTGTTAGGTCTATTGTGGAAATAAATCTGCTGTGAACCAACATTTTCCCTCATATGTTTCACCAAGAGACAGTAACCCTTCTGCTGCCAATGAATTAATTTGGGGAGAGAAGCTGGAGCTCACAGATAAATCTTGAGATTATTTCTCATTTACATATGAGCTGAGCATTTATGTGCACTTCTAGTTGTGTGATACTCCTGGGGACAATCCAGGAAACAGTATGAATCATCTACTCTGTGAAAATCAGGCTACAATAGAAGGGAAAAAGTGCTTGCTGGGTCTTTTGAAATCTTTAATTCTTCAGCAGAGTCATTATAATTACCTTAATTATCTAGCACTGTATGCAGAGTAGTCCAGAGTCACTTTTGTGGTTGTCTGCTGCTGGAAAGCCCTTGAGGAAAGCTTTCCATGACCATTCGGACCTCAGGTTATCTCAAGGACTGCTGGTGGTGGCTTGTGTGGCTCAGACACAGCTTGTTTTTGACTCATTATTTATGGGGAAGAAAGCAGGGCAGAGGCGTAACTGAAAGCTGGACCAGTGCACTTCCTACTCCTTGTGCAGTCCCCAGAGCTCCAGTCTGAAGCTGTTACTGTTGTTAATTAATGATTTGCCAGCTGTCTGCACTAATTTTACAGCATTTGTGTTTGCAGAGCCATTGTGACTTGGATTCCTGCTCTGGAGTGCCAGAGAGGAGACTCTGCAGTCACAAAGCTGGCATCACACTTCTGTGTGTGTTGTTTTGAATGGGGTCTTGTTTCCCTTTAGCTTTTCAAACCCACTGGAAAGGTTTAGCAGCAGCAGGGGGATCTCCTTGGGGACATCTTGGACATATTTTTCTTGTAAATCTTTACTTGATTTAGGGAAACATCAGGACAAAGGCAGTGGAGGAGGCAAAGGAGGCCCTTGCTTGCCTCCTTGTGCTGCTCTTTTGGAACACCCCTGTTTTAGCTCAGTCTTTGGGTGGCTGCAGGAGCACCATCCTCAACAACCATTTTGCAGCAGTGGTCCTGCAATTGCAGTTGGCTAAAGCTTTGATTGGGGGGTTCTCAGCACCCCCATTCTCCCCTTGGGGCTTGTGTCAAGGCGGGTTGTGTCAAGCAGCTGTGGCCAGGGACGGCCGGCGGTACTCAGCCCACAGACTTTGCAGAGTGGGACCCTGCTGCTCCAGAACAGAGTGGTCTGAGTGGCTGTGTCAGTGCTCGAGCTAGTCCTGACCTCCTGCTGCTTCTAGTTCCTCTACAAGGTTCATATTTTTCATACCTACTCCTTGAAGTTATTGTTCAACCCGGGCATTGTTCCCTGTAGCCAAAACACTGAGCCCTAGTGGGAAACACAACTAAACCACCCAGACAAAACACAGAGCAACAAACCCCAAACCAAAGCCTGAGCTTGTGCACAGAATTCTTGTTTTAAAAGAACAAGAGTTGAGAGTTTGAGTGAAGATAAAGAAAATCTGGCAGTCCAGTCATTCCAGTTGTCAGTAACACGAGCAGCAACGCCGTCCCTCTGCGCTCGAAGCAGCAAGCTTCTGCTGTGTCTCGGTTTCAAACGCAGCTGCCTGTGCTCTCACCTCAGCAAGCAGACAGATTTTCATAGAATCATAAAATAATAGAATCTTAATAAAGTAATAGAATCATAGAATCATAAAATAATAAACTCATAGAATCATAAAACAATAGAATCATAAACTCATAGAATCATAAAATAGTAGAATAATAAACTCATAAAATCATAGAATCATAGAGTCATAGGATCATGGAATTATAAAATCATAAAATCATCGAATCATTAGGGACTAGAAGGGACCTCAAAAGATCATCCCTAACCCTAACCCCCCAAATTTTCCTGGAAGCCCAGCGACGGTGCAAGCATTTGGAGTCTTTCGAAGCAGCCAGTGTGGAATCACCACAAAAACACAAACCCCGGGTGAGCTGGTTGGTTTATGGGTCTCTGTGCAGCAGAGGACTGATGTAAAGGATCACAGGTCCTCCCCAAAGCCAGACTGTTCTTATTCCTGCATCAGTCTCTGGATTCAGCAGCCTTCAGCTCCTGCTGCCTTTGTTGGGTTAGTTCATTTGTTGATACCTGCAAATAAGCACCTCAAAATACCTGCCTGTGTGTAGAGTCATGAAGATCCATAAAGCAGGTTTAAGAAACAGATTCTTAGATACCACCAGGCACAAAACATGCCAGAGGACTTGTCTTCTCCTCCTCCCCCTTTCCCATCCTTTTCAATATTGAACAGGTCTGAGAACAATCCAATCCACAAGGTCAAGACAGGGTCAGATTCCCTGACCTGCTTGCCCCCACCTCTTGATAATCTAGAAATGAAAATCAATTCTTGTCTTGGAGCTTGTGAGCAGCTCATAATTGCTTTAGACTAAAGCACCCAGGGCCTGCTTTTTCTGCCACCTTTCAATTCCTGGGGATGGGGATGTCATCTTTCAAGTCGGGGGCACTGTCAGGGTTAGATTGTGCAGTAACCAAGTCGAAAGCTCTCTGCTCAGAATGAGATTTGCTGCCACCTCAGTACAAGGGAGACATCAAGGTGCTGGAGCAGGTGCAGAGGAGGGCGACGAAGCTGGGGAAGGGCCTGGAGAATAAATCTGATGGGGAGAGATTGAGAGAGTTGGGGCTGCTTAGATTGAGGAAGAGGAGGCTGAGGGGAGACCTCATCACTCTTTACAGCTATCTGAATGGACATTGTAGAGATGTTGGTGCTGGGCTCTGCTCACAGGTAACGAGCGACAGAACCAGAGGGAGGGTTAGACTGGACATCAGGAAGAAGGTCTTCACAGAGAAAGTGGTCAGGAACTGGAATGAGCTGCCCAGGGTGGTGGTCAAGTCCCCATCCCTGGATGAGTGTAAAAGATGCTTAGACATAGTGTTAAGGGTCATGGTTTGGGGGTGAACTTGTAGAGTAGGGTTGATGGTTGGACTCGATGATCCCAAGGGTCTTTTCCAACCAGAATGATTCTCTGTGTGTGACTACACTCCCTTCTGATGAGATACCCTGTATAAGCCTGAAACCTCAAATCTTTAACACTCTACACCCAACAATTCCAAAAATGGAGCAAAAAAATGGAAGGACCCAGCCTTTGATGTGAAGAACCCTGAGGAGTATGTGGGGGAAGTTCAGCTGAAGAGTCTGCTCCACTTTTGAACATACTTTTCCTCTTTACACCTCATCAGTGTGTTTATATCCATGTTCTTCTGTGCTGATCAGACCACCTTTGTGACACTGGTGAGAACTCTCCCAGTTTATGCCCCTTACACCTCACCTTAGGGTTGGTACCTAAAGGAAGACTACCCTCCCCTTTGGGAAGGAAGAAGTCCATCTTTATGTGACCTTTGCTCCTGGAAGTTTGGTAGGTTCTGCTGCTGAACAACTCCAACTTCTCTGCTCGTCCAGGTGTCCTACACATCCACATCAAAACTAGAGGGAGGGCAGCTCTTTCCCTGCTGCTGGGATCTGAGGTTTGGCCATAAAAGCCTTTTAGATGGCAAAAGTAACCGTAACTAGGAGATGACTTATTGCCAGGTGATTTCTTTGAGAAACACCCTCTCAACGAACATCAAGGATCTGGTTTTACATAATTTGCCAGCTCAGAGCTTCGGCAGGGAGAGCTGCCAAGAATTACAGTAAAATAAGAGCTGAGTAATTAATTCTGTCAGCAACGAGGGCATCAGATGGATGCCTAAAAATAGTCTCCAAGTTATGGGGGAAAACCAACCTTGCTTTAGATCCTGGCAGGACGAGTGAAGTAGGGGCAGGATTAAAGTACGAGAAGATGTTTTAATTAATTTAGTGTTTGCTTTGAGAGCCCTGCTGGCTCTTGGTTCTCATGTTCAGAGACTTGCAGCTGGTAAACTCACAGAGCAAATGTGCTGTGAGAGCACAGAAGATTTGCTGTGCTGGTGGCTCAGCAGGATCCATCTCTCCTTCACAGAGATGAAACAGAAGGGCATCGCTCACAAAGCAGAGCCCAGCCCTGTGCTGATAGCAGCTGGTCCAAGGAGGCCACATCAGCAACAGCAGAACCTCCCTTCCACCTTTTCCCTCTCTTCAAGGATTCACCCTTCCTTTCCTCAGGGCACTCTCCAGGTGGTGCAGCCTTAGCAGTGCTGAGGAGAGGAGGCTGGAAACCAAAGCTCCACGTTCCTCCTTCACGACCTCAGTGAGAACTGCACCCCCTGGTTCTGGAGTCAACCACAGTTGTCTCTTCCTTGTACTAAGGTATAAAATAAAGAGCCCTTTTCCATTCAGTGTGATCAGAAGCAGCTAAATCCTCAGTTTATGGTCCACTGGAGGCGAGTTCTGGTCTCTTTGATTCTATGACCCTATGATTCTTGGGCAAATCAGCAACATCCTGAAGTCTGAACATATTTATTGTTTCTCAGTAGTGGTTAAAAATCTGATTTTACTTCTTGTGACTCTTAATTGAGCCTCTGTTCTTAGAGAAAAATAGCTTTCAGCTCATTATTGCTTCTCTTTCCTTGCTGCTTGCCTGCTCCAGGCAGGAAGGTCTGAGGTTCTCAGACAGGCTTGCAAACACAAAGTGCAGAGGTGCTAACCATAGACTTCCCTCTTGTTTCTCAAATAAACATTAAAAAAAAAATAGAAAGAAAAAGGAAAACATTTTCTGACCAAATATAATTCGAGAGCTGGAGTGACTGTTTCTTCTTTTCTTTGTTTTGCTTTTGATAATCACCCCGTGTCCCCATCGTATGTTCTACACTGAATTATTGATGCGAACTTTCAACCCCAGCCTCCGATTCCCACTGTTACTTCTGACAGGGAGCAATAAACACGGTTCCCTCTGTAATGTGCCCCTCGAGAAGTGACTAAATACAAGTATTTATCATGGCCCTCCCTGCCTGTGTGCGTCATCCAAGCTGGGCATGTTGAACCACGACTGCCTCCCTGTTATTTCTTGCCCCCATGGGCTGTGCAGCACAAGGCTGGGACCTGGGATTGTCCTGTCAGGCTGGCTCCAGGTGCAGGATGGCCCCAAAGTGTCTGCTTGACCTGTGGATGGCTGGGCATGGGGTAAGATGCAGAAGGACTTGTTGCTGTCAGAGCCTGCAGCTCAGGGAGAAACCTCCTGTAACCTCTGGACACCTGATAACACACACACCCCTCTCAGTCAGCCCATCCCACAGCTCTTTCTAGAGCATCTGCAAAGGTGCCAGTGTGGATTGCCAGTTCAAATCACCCTTTTTACAAGCAGTTTTCCAAAAGCTGATGTCTGTAGTTTAAGATCATAGAATCATTCAGGTTGGAAAAGACTCCTGGGATCATCAAGTCCAACCATCACTCCTACTGTAGAAGTTCACCCCTAAACCAGATCCCCCATCACCACATCTAAGCATCTTTTAAACTCATCCAGGGATGGGGACTCAACCACCACCCTGGGCAGCCCATTCCAGTGCCTGAATGTCCAGCCTGAACCACATGAGGAAACCCAAGCAGCACTCTTCCCTGGCCAGATAGGGCAACCAAACCAGCCTTTTTTGTTTGCCCACAGCATTTCATTCTGCCTTGCAAAGCCACTTCACAGACAGAGACTTCTAACCCTCAGCACACTCAGGGCTCTGTTGACTTGAACGGCTGCTGGATGTTGACCTAGATCCAAATCACCTCAGAAACGAAGCCATCTGTAGCTCCTCACTCACCAGGAGCAATGTTTACTCTTTTATTTCTCACCTAATGCACACAGCACGATGTGGGCAGCAGGAACTGCAGATAAATCTAGGTTCTGGGTCTGGCATGCAGTGGTCTCGCTAATAAAAAACACTTCAGACAACTTTGGCATAAATCACAGTTATTTCTGCAGAAGATTAAACAATAGTTTGGTCCCTCAGGATACTAATGAGCAGCTGAAGCATTAACCACTGGGTCTTCAATGTTTTATAAATCTGCAGTGGGGAAAGAAAAGCCGTGATTTATAAGTCAGCAGCCCACGGAGGGGGAGTTACTGGTGCAGAGGCAAGGCTGCACACTAGGTAGGGCAAGCACCTTCTGATAAGCACTTTGCTTATCACAAACTGGGACAGCCCAGATGAGTGGTGGTCGTGCAGCGAGCTGCACGATGGTTCATTCGTACAGTCATCATGTGTCTGCTCGTGTGCAACAGCTGCATCTCTGCAGGATCCCGCTGGCCAGAGAAGCGCTGGACGCAGTGCAAATCCAAAGAAGGCTGTTTCTCACAAACTTTTGAAAGTCTTCAGGACTTTCAGTGCAAATGCAACACGGAGTGTCCTTTATGATGCAGCCTGTCTGGCAGTCCTAGGATGGGTCATGTCTTCAATGTGTAGCACAGAATTTCTGCATTGTGCACAAGAAGGCCAGAAGACCACCATGGGCTCAAAGGCAATGTCCTCTCCAGCAAGGCAGAGAGCAGGTGAGAGGGTGGCTGCACCCCATTGTACCCCACAGCACAAGGTTTTCATCCTCCACGCTGCTTGCAGATTCAACCAACTGTGTTTAAGGTACATGAGAGTGTATGGGGTGTGATACCTGATCAGTGGAATGGGCTGCCTTGAGGAGGTGGTGGGGCCCATCCCTGGAGTCATTTAAAGTCAGGCTTGATGATGCTCTGAGCATTCTGTCCTAAGTAGAGTTGTCCCTGTGTAGGGAGGTTGGACTAGACGACCTCTAGACGTCCCTTCCAGCCTAGAACATTCTATGATGCCTTTCACTCTGAATGATATGGAAAATTCAGCCACCTCTGCTTGCCTGGGCTCCTGACTGCTGGGATGTACTGGTGCCCAAACTCTTAGGACAGGTCTCAGCTCCCACAGCCAGCTCTTCAAAAGTAGAGCTCCAGCTGCAGGCACTATTTTACCTCTTATTTTCAAGGTCTGCACAATTACAAATCCCTTTCACTTGCTGCAGCCCTCTGGCAGAGCAAAGACAAGAAAACCTGCTCCCTCCAAGGGAACTTCTTTCCCATCACTGTAGGTTATGAGCAATGGTGCTGTTGACTGCGTGTTCTATCCTGTGTCAACACAGTGCCAGGGGAAGGAGTGTGATCTGCTGGTCAAACAGAGGCATAGATGTCAGACTGGAGAGAAGTGGCCAGAAAGCAAACACCAGGTTGTGGGTGACCTGGTTTTCAGTCCAAACTGAAAGATGCTTTTGCCAGGGGTGAGAGCAGGGTTCCCTTGCTGAGAGCTCCATGGCTTGGACCTATCTGTTCTGAGTGGGAGACTTCCCAGTGTCCCTGCCTGCAGGAAGGACATCCTGCCAGTCTTCCCCTGGAATTACTGCAGGGTCCTCAGATTCATTTTGGACGGCACAGACTGCAGTGACTCTGGAGAACTTCCAGCCACCTGCCTCTCATAAGAGCAGGGCTGAGCCCTGTCCCTACACCCACACGCCACTGGGGTACCAAACACAAGGTCTTCAGCATCAGTCATGAAAGTCCAGAGATCAGAGACTCATAGAATCATTAGGGATTGGAAGGGACCTCGGAAGCTCATCCAGTCCAATCCCCCTGCCACAGCAGGACCACCTAGACCACGTCGCACAGGAACACGTCCGGGGGGGTCTTAAACATCTCTACAGCCTGCGGGGATGCAACGGGCTGCCGAAAACAGCGTCGCTGCTGGGGAGCGAGGGAGCGAGGGTGCCGGGGAAGCCGTCCAGGTTGCCCCCGCTCTCAGCCACGGAGCTGGCGGCTGGTCCCTCCCTCGAAAGGCGGCCGGGGCTCCCCGCGGAGAGAGGCCGGCAGAGGGCGCTCCGCGGGCCCGCAGGGGCGCCGGGCGGACGGCAGGGGGCGCTCCGTGACCGCGCACCGCGCAGTCCCGGGGGTCGCGCCCGGCCGGTGCCCGCGGGCGCTGCGGCTGCAGAGCCCATCCGGTTCACGTCGGTAACGGGGGATAACCAGGGGATAAGTCCGGGGGCCCACACGGCCCTGCACCGCACCTGCGGCCACGCACACACCCACGGCCCTGCATCCCCGCACCTCCTTCCCGCTCCTGGAAGTGCAAAGCTCCGCTGGGCTCCCCCAAAGCGGGTTGGGGGTCAAACCAGAAGAGAAGCACAAACTAAACACTCGTATTTCAACCCAGTCCCACCTTGACACGGTAGCACTTGAAGACATGATAGAGTGAAGTCAAAAGCTCGAGGCCGAGACCTTAGGAACACACGCTCTGTGCTGTCATTTCACAGGACCTCTTCATCTGAGCTAGAAATCACGAGTGGCTTTTAAAACTACCAAAGAGTTGCTGGTTGCTTGCCCTCCAACCAGTTCGCCACAGTCTGAGTTGCCCATTCCAGGTTTTGGGAGGTCAGGATGCTCGCAGCCACCACAGACCATCACCCACTGCTTCAGTCTGGCCGCTCATAAACTGCTAGTAACTGATGATTAATGAAACACCAAGGCTTGGCTGTCTGCTTCTGCTCCGTGCCCGGCAGTACCGATCCGTGCGCTTCTGAGGAGAGAGTTAACTACGTTCCCTTCGGTGCCGCTGGCTGATGGATCACAGAAGTCCCCAGCTCGTGATTAACATCTCCACAATCCAGCATTGTTCATGAGCATCATAATTCAGTGACACTGAGAGGTACTTACAGCTTATTGTCCTGCTGGGCAACCTTCTCCAGTTTGGCCTGGAGTGTTTGTGGGGTTTGGGGGTATTTTTCAACAAAACCCACCAGCAATCCCAGTCTTTGCAGGGTGTGGAGCAAAGCCTGCCCTTCGCTGTAAGCAAGCGACCAGTGTCAGGCAGGCAAAGACATCCTTTCAGATTTACTTCCATGCCAAGCAAGACTTTGGCCTCGGAAAGAAGCCTTTTGAAAAGATGTGTGTCCCTTCTGTCTGTTGAGCAGCCATCCCAGAGCCAGCTGTTGCATTGGTTAATGCGAGAGCTAAGGCAGCTGTTTCCATACTTCAAGGTCTCAGCGCTGTCAGCAGATGCTGAGGGAGCAGCTCAGAAACTCAAAGCACTGCCCAGAGCACATGAACCCCTAACCCCTTCTTTTAAACCTGTAATCTGGAGAAAGACATCTCATCCTGATACAGAAAGCACTTTTTAGATGGTGGTGTGCAAATATGTTTTGAGACCAGTGGGCCAAGGAATTGGCAGAAAACATGCCAACACTTGGAGGGCTGGAAGCTGGACATACCACCCAAGTGTGGCAAGCCAAGCACCAACCTCATGTTTTGTGACACAATGAGGTTATAGTCAGCATTTTGCTCCTTTCCATCATTGAAAATACTGAAGTCTGGCAGTGGCAGTGCCACTGTCATGCTCACTGGCATGGCCAGCATCACCCAGAGCTCCCTGCCCACCTGCTTGACAGCCCAGCATCCAGAAACTTAATAAATCAACCTCTGGAGATCCCACCCCTCACTGCCTGCCAAGGCTGGGGCTTGGCAAGCTTCAGACACAGCACAGCAGGAATATTTTCATGTGGCCTTACCTTTGACTCTGCAGTGGGTGTCAGAGCATCTCCCTCAGTTCTGGAGCTTCACAGCTGCCATCAGGTCTCTGTTCCTGCGAAGGGGCACTGGGAACAACAGTCCACTATATACACACAGGAAATCATGACTAGTGTCTTCTTTCCTGCATTTTCCTTTCCAGAGGAGCCAGAAAAGTATCGTCAGATCAGAGAGGGTTTGTGCCCAGAGAAGGGAAGGCTGAGTTGGCTTCTAGAGGCTGGCTTTGTTGTTCATCCTAGTTCTGGCAGGTGTGATTCAAAAATAAAGGTGGAGCCTAGAATCACCTGGATGCTCTGTGCTTGGGAAAGAAGTAACAATGAGCCTCAGCTGGCTGGTTGTGAAAGGCAGGATCACTCAGACCAAGTCACACAGGAACATGTCCAGGTGGGTTTTAAACATCTCCAGAGAAGGAGACTCCACAAACCCCTGGGCAGCCCCTTCCAGGGCTCTGTCACCCTCACTGGGAAGAAGTTCCTTCTGATATTTATATGGAACCTCCTCTGTTCCAGCTCACACCCACTGCCCCTTGTCCTATCATTGGGTGCCACTGAACAGAGCCTGGCTCCATCCTCCTGACACCCATTATTCACCTATTTATAGACATTAATGTGGTCACCCCCTCAGTCTTCTCTTCTCCAAGCTGAAGAGCCCCAGCTCCCTCAGCCTCTCCTCATCAGGGAGGTGCTCCACTGAGAGAAGGCAATACATTACTCAGCTGATGTAAGTAATTCAGGATCTCCAGGCCTTCATTTATTTCTCCTTAAATCATC
Organism: Rhinopomastus cyanomelas; assembly: GCA_013400115.1. Classification (NCBI taxonomy): domain Eukaryota; kingdom Metazoa; phylum Chordata; class Aves; order Bucerotiformes; family Rhinopomastidae; genus Rhinopomastus; species Rhinopomastus cyanomelas. The sequence continues at coordinate 71,571 of VXBP01007021.1, forward strand.
TGAGCAGTCCCACAAAACAGAAGCAAAATAAGCCTGTCTGTGGGCTGAGGTTCCGTGCAAGGTGATCCTAGCAGGAGTGTAGTAGTTTCCTCTCACCACAGTCGTAACTCTCATCCGAGCTAGTGATTATGCCAGTGGTATTCTATTTCCAAATGCAGAAAGGGACTTCTGAAGAACAGAGGAGAACTTCTACATCCAGTCCCTCATGGTTTTCAAGGAGTAACAAGACACAAAAGGGTATCAGAGTTGCCTGACTAGGGTGGATTCAAGCGCAGCCATTGTCTGGTGGTCTTGCTGTATGCTTGCGTCCTCGTTGCCATCCTCTTTGCTGAAAGTGTTGCGTGAAAGGTCACCAGATGGATGGTTTGGTAGAGCCAGACTAGTCCTCAGCTGGCAAGGACTGACACTTTTTGTTCTCACACCCACATGATTCCACGCAGAACACTCAAAGCCTTTCAGAGGAAGCAGCGAGGAGCCTCATGTAACTTCCTTGAGACACTTGTAGATGGTCCAGGCAAGAGCCTTCCTGTCTCAAGTGATTCGTGAAATCTACGAGCAGCCCTGCTCACAAGCATGAGGAGGACAGTGCTGCCTGGCTTGTTATAGCTACCAGTGACACTTCTTCTGCAGAAGTAGAGTAGATACCTGCTGATGCTGGAAAAGGAGTGGCAGCTCAAAGCCTCATAGTTTGGAATGCAATGCAGTTTGGAACTCACTCCAGTTGGGTTCTCCTTTGCCACGGGAGAGTCTTCATTCTTGGAAAGGCTGATCTTCAGACTGACTGCCTTCCTCTCTGGAGGAGAAACCAACAGTCCACATCCGTGAGGCTGCAGTCAGAGTACCAGCACTGCAAAATGATTTCTCAGAACACTTCTTCCCCCCCCATATCTCTAGTTTCCCTTGGAAAATATTCTGTGTGACCTCCTGAGGGAGCAAAGCAGCTTCTTCACAGATCAGGCTGGAGAGCCTGGAAGGAAAGCAGCCATTTGCCTCAGTCTTGTGCTCTGCGGGTTGCTCATTTGAGTGTCTGTAAAATGGAACCAGCTTCAAGTGCTTCCTACCAAGCACTGACATTTCCAGACAGGGGGAACACTAGTCTTCCTCTGCAGCTTCAGTAGGCAGATCGTAGCCCTCTGCTTGACAGCATCACTGCGTGTTTGCCGTGGCTTTGGTTTTTGGTGCCAAGTGGCTAGAATTCCTGGGAGCATTTCTTCCCTGCAGGGAGGAGTGTGAGGTTTTTATGAGAGCCCAGCAGAAGAAATGAAGAAGTATAAGTGCTATAGACCTTGAGGTAAGGGATAGCCAGTGCTTTGAGGGCAATCCAGTGGAGTGAAGTCCCCTCAGGGACTTGGAAGGGTCAACAGGCTGTTGCAAGAAGGAAAGGAATTCAAGACTCTCTTGCCAGTTGGGTTACTGACAGCAGGAGGGGGTTTGCTAAGGGCTGCATGGGAGGGAAGTGTGGTGGTGCCAGTGGCTGTGTGGAGTGGGCACGGCTGAATGGGTGGCACCTAGTGGCCTTGTTTGCTGCTGAATCCTGATGCACGTCGTGGCCTTCAAAGCTACTTGTGTAGTGAAGGTTGGATATGGTCCTTTTCTCGTTGGTCCTCCTGCCCATTTGGGTTATTCCTACCTGGTCCCTATGGCCTGGTTCCCCAGCCTGTGGGATGAGAGGAGATCACATAACATTAGGGATTGGAAGGGACCTCAGAAGATCATCTAGTCCAATCCCTCTGCCACAGCAGGATCCCCTGGATCAAGTCACACAGGGACACATCCAGGTGGGTTTTAAACCTCTCCAGAGGAGGAGACTCCACAGTGCCAAACATGGTTCACATTTTCCAATCCATAACTTGCTGAAGAGTCTCAATCAGCTCCTGCAAGTGCTGTTGGAGGAAGGCAGTGTCAGGGCTGAGGAAGGCAGCCCAGGTCTCATATAATTCTCTGTCAAAAGGCTCTGCTGGGGCTGCTCAGAGAAAGAAGTGCACCCAGTGTTCTAGAGCACCTAATGAAGTCACCTTTGCAGTTAAGTTCCTTCACTTCCACACCAAGAGGAGCCCCCAGGCACCCCAGCAAGCACCTTCACTCAATTAATATCACTTGTGTAACGAGCTTGACAACACCTAATGTTCACTTAACACCATCATTGGTGGCTGGCCACAAAATGAAGGCAGGACCATAGGGATAAGTGACCCTAATGACAGTGACAACTGGAAGAGGGTCGCTGAGTTCGTTATCATCGCTCTTATCAGTACTGCTGGTGTTGTTTCTAGAGCAGCCTTGGGAAGTCGTCACTACTTGCCACTATGCAAGTAGAGGCCAAGAAAGTGACCACTGCCATGGGAAGCTGGTGACCTGTGTGGGAACACATCGCCCTGGCCTGCCGATACCGCTGTCGCAGAACCACGGTAGCGCTTGCGAGTCCTCGGGATTATTTTTGTAAGAGTTGTTATTATTGTTATTAGTCATCAGGGCCTTGAGTCTCCTCTGTTGGACATACACCCAGCAGTGAAGAACTGCAACGTTAGTGACACGAGAAGCTACTGAGTGGATTAACAGAAAGAGTTGGCCAGTCCACACAGAAACACTGTCCAGCCCTGGGAACTGCCTTCTGAACGTCGATCTTCAGCTGACCTCTGTTTTCCAACGGGTTCATCAGTCTGATGGGGGTTTTTTAAGGCAAAAAGGTCAACAAAACCTCCTCCAAGCAGGACCACCATGGTATCACAGGTGCGTGGAGCTCCTGAGAACAAGTGCACGTATCTCACTTTCCAGTTCAGCTTTGAAGAGATGTTGGGTGCTGCTCACCAGTTTTCCTGCCCTGCTTCCATTAGGATGACCATCAGCTCTGGATGTGCAGCGCTTGGACACGCGAGCAAGGACATGATACAATAACAACTGGTCTGAGCTGCTTCAGAAGCAAAAGCAACTGGTTTGACTGGTGTGGCACTGCACAGTGGTTTTCTAGAGCTGACCTTCATTCTTCACACCAAACCAACCATCAGGCTGCCACAGCATCACTTACTGCAAGTGTCAGCAGGAGAAGTTAGCGTGCCCTTGTGAGGTCTCACCTCAAGTACTGGGGTCAGTTCTGGGCTCCACATTATAGGAAAGACACTGAGATGCTAGAACGTGTCCAGAGGAGAGCTGCCAAGCTCATGAGGGGTTTGGAGAACATGTCATGCAAGGAGAGGCTGAGGGAGCTGGGCAGGTTTAGTTTGGAGACGAAGAGGCTGACAGAGGTTGTGGTGGATGTGGTTGGACTCTATGAGGTCCTCTCCACCATGACTGTTCTGTGCTGCTGCACAGCCTTCACCAGTGAACAGAAGCAGCCAGGTTCCCCACAAGTGTTTCTGTGTTCAGTGCCTTTCACTTCTGCACTGAGTTACAGATCTTCTAGTGCACGAGCTCAGGTGACTAGTGCTCACACTACAAACACCTAAAGCTGAGCAGCTCTGTATTTAACAGTGAAGAACTGACTGGTTGAGAATAGAAAGTTGTGGGGTTTCTTCTTTTCTTGTTTAAGAGCTTCCAAACGTGAATGAAACCTTCTAGGAAGGAATTGAAATGATGGGGTTGTGGTTTTATTTTTAAACCTAGGAAGCCAGCTCAGGCTTTAACACAACATCAAATACTTACTGGGCCCCTCAGTTCAAGAGGGATGTGGAGCTGGAGGGAGTCCAGCGTAGAGCAACGAGGATGATGAAGGAAGTGGAGAACCTCCCTTATGAGGAGAGGCTGAGAGAGCTGGGTCTATTGAGCTTGGAGGAGACTGATGCACCACAGCCTGAATGCATTTCCCAAACTCCAAGCACCAGAAAACATTTAGCTGCATGCCTTTCTCCACAGCACATCCCTATGTGCTTGTTCTTCAATATTTAACTTGTGCTCTCTGTTTGGTGGAACCACTTGAATAACTACAAAAGATTCAAAACAACTCTCCTGGCCAAATGGCAAATCCACTCTTGTGGGTTTCCCCACTTCTGCAGAGGTTTGCAGGACTAAACGTACCTCCCAGCTGCTTCTAAGCAGTGCAAGGCATGAAAGGTTTCCCTAAGCTTGTGAAAACACCCCTGAATTTTTTTACAGAGGGCTTTTTTAGCTTTTCCTCAAGGGAATCCACAGCCCTGACCTAGATGAGTCTTTTGGTGCAAACACTCATTGCTGACCAGAAACTCCCTGAACAGGCAGCACTGCTGTTCTCTACCCAGTGTTAGACACAGGCAGACATCACCTCTCCATTGCAACATATCACAGAATCACACAACATTAGGAACTGGAAGGGACCTCCAAAGATCATCCAGTCCAATCCCCCTGACACAGCAGGATCACCTAGACCAAGTCACACAGGAACACGTCCAGGTGGGTCTTAAACATCTCCAGAGAAGGAGACTCCACAACCCCCCTGGGCAGCCCCTTCCAGTGCTCTGTCACCCTCACTGGGAAGAAGTTCCTTTTCATATTTATGTAGAACCTCCTGTGTTCCAGCTCACACCCATTGCCCCTTGTCCTATTTCTAGATCATAGAATCATTANTTTCACTTCTGCACTGAGTTACAGATCTTCTAGTGCACGAGCTCAGGTGACTAGTGCTCACACTACAAACACCTAAAGCTGAGCAGCTCTGTATTTAACAGTGAAGAACTGACTGGTTGAGAATAGAAAGTTGTGGGGTTTCTTCTTTTCTTGTTTAAGAGCTTCCAAACGTGAATGAAACCTTCTAGGAAGGAATTGAAATGATGGGGTTGTGGTTTTATTTTTAAACCTAGGAAGCCAGCTCAGGCTTTAACACAACATCAAATACTTACTGGGCCCCTCAGTTCAAGAGGGATGTGGAGCTGGAGGGAGTCCAGCGTAGAGCAACGAGGATGATGAAGGAAGTGGAGAACCTCCCTTATGAGGAGAGGCTGAGAGAGCTGGGTCTATTGAGCTTGGAGGAGACTGATGCACCACAGCCTGAATGCATTTCCCAAACTCCAAGTACCAGAAAACATTTAGCTGCATGCCTTTCTCCACAGCACATCCCTATGTGCTTGTTCTTCAATATTTAACTTGTGCTCTCTGTTTGGTGGAACCACTTGAATAACTACAAAAGATTCAAAACAACTCTCCTGGCCAAATGGCAAATCCACTCTTGTGGGTTTCCCCACTTCTGCAGAGGTTTGCAGGACTAAACGTACCTCCCAGCTGCTTCTAAGCAGTGCAAGGCATGAAAGGTTTCCCTAAGCTTGTGAAAACACCCCTGAATTTTTTTACAGAGGGCTTTTTTAGCTTTTCCTCAAGGGAATCCACAGCCCTGACCTAGATGAGTCTTTTGGTGCAAACACTCATTGCTGACCAGAAACTCCCTGAACAGGCAGCACTGCTGTTCTCTACCCAGTGTTAGACACAGGCAGACATCACCTCTCCATTGCAACATATCACAGAATCACACAACATTAGGAACTGGAAGGGACCTCCAAAGATCATCCAGTCCAATCCCCCTGACACAGCAGGATCACCTAGACCAAGTCACACAGGAACACGTCCAGGTGGGTCTTAAACATCTCCAGAGAAGGAGACTCCACAACCCCCCTGGGCAGCCCCTTCCAGTGCTCTGTCACCCTCACTGGGAAGAAGTTCCTTTTCATATTTATGTAGAACCTCCTGTGTTCCAGCTCACACCCATTGCCCCTTGTCCTATTTCTAGATCATAGAATCATTAGGGATTGGAAGGGACCTCAAAAGACCATCTAGTCCAATCCCCCTGCCACAGCAGGACCACCTAGACCAAGCTGCACAGGATGCTGCTGAGCAGAGCCTGGCTCCATCCTCCTGACACCCACCCTTTCCATATTTACAAACATTGAGGTCACCCCACAGACTCGGGGGGGTCTCCAAGCTCAAGAGACCCAGCTCCCTCAGCCTTTCCATATAAGGGAGGTGTTCTGCTCCCTTCACCAAGTCTCACTCAAGACCTTGTCTGCTGTTTTATTCTGTGCCAAACCTATACTCAAAAGATCCCTTCCATACACAACGCATTGAAAAACCTCCATAAACATCAAAATCTGAAGCTTTAAACATACATATTTATATACATGTGTTTATGTGCATATATTTAGATAATAATACATCATTCAGCTGTTTCCCTCCCCAAAATAGCCATTACTGAGGCAGAGGAAAACAGCATCAACTTGCCAAAGTATGATCCAGCAGCAGCTCCTCTCACAACCGCTTCGTGTCCTTCGTGCAGGGCGCTCATTTCAGCCTGGAGACTGCAAAGCAGCCCAAAGTATTTGATGAAGTGTCTTTCAGCACTCAACAACACTGAAGGTGACTGACAAGGCTTTGTTGAAAGCTTTGCACTGCTGCTGCTTGTTGTCACCCTGGAACGGCGGCTGCCACCGGCACACTTGCCTTCACACATCAGAAGAGAGCTGAACGCGGTTATATAAAGCGCAGCGCTCCAACATCGCCCTAAAAATAAGCTGCTGAGTCAACATGAGTTAAGCACAAAGACTCCAAAGCATCGAGACCAAGATCAACATGGGTTTGCAGGACCAGCTTTTCATGCTTTCACCTACCCTCATGCTGCTGACTGCGCGCTCCACACGACGCTGAGAGGAGAGTCTTGGTGCTCTGCTGACACGCAGCCACTAAGGTTCACCTTCACATCTTCCAGTTGACTTGTCTGATGTCAACCACAACAGACTTCACACCAAAGTTCAGACAGCACAGTCCAAACAAGTGCGTGTTGAGCAACCCACAAACTTCACCTGAAGCTGAGAAGACACCATCTGACTAGTGAAATCCTTTGGAAACAGGATTTCTCAGTTCCCACTGTGTTTTTATTCTCACTGCTTCATCAAGCCCACGTGAAGGCATCATGCTTAATGAAACTGCAGCATTTAGATGTGTTCCTGTGTGACTTGGTCTGCGTGATCCTGCTGTGGCAGGGGGATTGGACTGGATGATCTCTCAAGGTCCCTTCCAATCTCTAATGTTGTGTGATTTTATGATTCTATAAAATCTTCTCTTCCAGGAGTGAGGGCAGCTCTCCTCGACCAACAAGCTTTGTCTCCATGCACTGTAAGAAGCCAGAATTTCAAGTCCTCTTTCTCTTCCAACCAATGTGCAGCATGAATTAAAGGCCATGGTACGTAACCACAGTACTTCTTGAACTAATGCTTGTAAGAAGTGCTTCAGGAACCTACTGAAGTGCCTCCAGAGGCTCAGGCTGCTCTCACACAGCACAAGGCACCCAAACTACTTCGGTCAATGTACAGTCTGGCAGTTTAAGTTTAACATCTCGGACAGCACTTACCAAATCGTGGTCATGTGGACATCAAAGTTCACAGCAGAACCTAAGTCTTGCTCCTCTGGCATCCTGTATGGCCTCTCCCCCTTTCTGCTCATCTCCCCAGGTGCATCTACATCTTACTCCCTCTGGTCCCCTCAAACCAGGAGTAGAGCAGCAGGTCACACAGCAGCAACGAAGCAAATACACCCCAGCAGCCAGTGCAAAAGGCATCTCCTCCTGGAGGCTTGCTCTGGACTACCAGCTTCTTGCCTCAGTGGTTACGTGAGGCATCAGCAGCGTGGCTCCCTGAAGACTACACACAAGAAGACCTTGGAAAGGAGTCAGCACAGCCAAGCAGATGTCCCTTATTACATTTAAAACTCACCTGGATGTGACTTGGTCTAGGTGATCCTGCTGTGGCAGGGGGATTGGACTGGATGATGTTTTTAAAGGCGACTCCACAGTCCCTCTGGGCAACCTAAGCCAGTGCCCAGTCACTTTGAGGGTCCATGTCTTCTGATAATCAGGCAAAGGATCCTTAGCTCAGCTTGTGAACTCAGAAACTGAAGGATGAGAGCTGACTGCTGCATCTACACACCAAACCAAACCCATCTTCTCTCTTCAAAGCCAGCAGCACCTAAGGGAACTGCTGTAGCCAGTCACAATTCGGGGACACAGTAATGGGAGCTGCAAGTCAACATGACAGGAGCAACAGGGATTGGAAGGGACCTCGAGAGATCATCTAGTCCAATCCCCCTGCCAGAGCAGGGTCACCTAGACCAAGTCACACAGGAACACATCATCCAGGTGAGTCTTAAACATCTCCAGAGAAGGAGACTCCACAACCCCCCTGGGCAAGACTGCCTCTCAGCGCTCTAAGCTGGCTTTCTTCATAGACCTCAGGACTTTGCACACTCACTTCACAAAGTTTACGCATGAATTCAGCAAGAAATCACTTTCGTGTTGGCCACACAAAGCCAAGTTCCAGCTCCCTCCTCCTGCAGCTAATTACAACGAGGTTTCAGGACACCACCACTAATACCTTAAAATACAGGTTTGACTTCACTGAGCTGTTTTTAAGAGCACAAGCACCAGTGTTCCAAGAACTACAACCTGGTTATTTCTAGAGTACAGCCAGCACAACTAACACGGGCTCGTGCTCCTCCCCTGTTACACAAAGCAAGACAACAGCAGTACTTCAGCAGCATTTGCCATACTCTTGGCACTTCCCCTTCCCTCCCAGAATAAAACAGAAAGTAAACTCAGAGCTGCTCAGCTGTTCCAGTTTCCACTCCCCTCTTAACTCGGTGCCCTCCTTCTGGCAGGAGCAGGTTGGCCTCCTGTGGCTTCAGCTACGAGGCAAATCCTGCACCGCACGGCGCCGTTGACCTACCTCAGCTGCTGCAAGTCTGCTTCCTACCCTGACGGGCACACGTGGCCTTTCTCTGGTAAACTGATGTCCTCTGCAAAACACTTCTACCCTGCTGCTCCAAGATTGAGAGGAAAAGGCTACCACCAACAGCCCACAAGACCCCACTGCTTGCTGTAGGCTCTCGGGGTACCTCAGTCCGTGTGGATCCTGAGAAGTCTCCTGCTGCTCCAGCAGCAGATAAATATAAACATCCCAGTGTTTTTTGGAGTCAGCTCACGACTTCCAACACTTTATTTGTCTTTCATTGGACTCTGTGGTCTATTTATAAAGTGTTTATCATAGAGATGCTCGAAGACTGCAGGTCTACTTGTGTTTCTAGTACCAGTCGGTTCTGTGAAAGCACACGGTAAACTCGTCCTTTTCAGATCACAGGTATGAGTCACATTTCTGCTTAAAGCCTCCACTAGCATAAAAACAGATCTCTGGGAGCTACAGCAAGCACATTCCTCTAGTCTATCAGGTCCAGTGGCATCCTGAGACTAGCCAGCTACAGGCTGTGCAGCTTGCCTTTACCCTGGATGCCCTGTGCTCTTATTCTCCCGTCACCAAGTGAACTGAAGTGGGTGTCACTTATCACACACAGTGCCTCCCCGTCACCCCCAGCAGCATACAGCATAACTAATCTGAGGATCATAAGGAGATCCTTACCTGGAAAAGGCAAAGCACACAGGGCATCACAGCTTTTGTGTTTCAAAGTGTCTCTTTGAATTCAAACCTCAGCACCTACGTAGAGTCCAAGCGTGTCCTTGCAGCTAAATCAGCACATGCAGGGAGTCAGGGCCACGCTCAGCTGTGTTCAGCCCAACCCTCAGAGCACTTGACAGCAAGCTTCCTCCTTGTTCTCCCTCTTGCAGAGCAACAAACAGGTGGGGGTCATGCTCTTTGCCCTTGTCCCTCCAAACAGCAGGTCTCTACTATGTTAGAAGTTGATGCAATTTACTCAGCACCTTCATCTGCCCAGGGGGGTTGTGGAATCTCCTCCTCTGGAGACATTTGAAACCCACCTGGACGTGTTCCTGTGTGACCTGGTCTAGGTGATCCTGCTCTGGCAGGGGGATTGGACTGGGTGATCTTTCGGGGTCCCTTCCAATCCTTAATGCTCTGTGATCTGCTGCTTTCCCAACGAGGAAATGCTGGTAAGTGGAACAGACACTCTGAAGTGTCAGAAAGCACTCAAGAAAAACCAGAGCACCTTGGAGCTTGTCTCCAGCAACGCACTGCCTAACAGACAATCAGGTGCCAAGAAGTCACTGGAAAATAAGCTGCATCAATGCACTTGCGGAATTTGGCAGTCACACTTCATTTTAAATAGCATCATCAGGTTTTTCTGTCCAGTTCCTGCGTCATCTTAATCAAACACTACTCTTTAATAAAAAGAGTCAGACAGAATACCTCCCTGCAAAGGCTCCAAACACCACTACATGCCTCGGACTTGCTTTCACAATTCTTATGCTGCAGCAAAGTGAGAAAGTGGAAATGCCAGGATGACCAGACCACACACAGTTCAGAGCAAGAATAAAGCACAAAATCGGAAGCGCTGAGCTTTTCTAGTCCAACCTGATGACCCCATGACTTCCTGTGTCAAGCACAGGTGGCACCAAAAGGTCACTATTCAAGTATCACTTGTAGGACAGGAGGTACAACATGCTGCAGACACGTGACAAGGGCAAACAAGGGCTACCAGAAGGCCAAGCGTTACTCACCTTGCCTTCACAGCTGGTCAGCTCGACCACTGGGCAACTAAACCAGGAAAACTGGCTCCAGCTGAAGCTTGTTGAGAGAAATCAGAGTCTTCCTTTGCAGTGCAGCTGGACCCAGGTTTGCTGTGCCTCATGACATGCAGCCCAGAGCAAGAGACTTCAGGATCCCAGCCTGGGCTGAATTTATACTGGAGCAAGCAGAGCTCCAAGCACATCCCACTTACCGTGAGAGAGCAGCCGCACGCTCCAGCCTGAGAGTTCCCAGCACTGTGATGTTCTAGAGTTCTGAGTATCTAAGAAGCCTTTCAGTCCAAAAGAAGCTATTTAGTACAAAAATTGGGAAGTGCAGTTTGCATTACACATCCTGCTAGGCAGGAACCACCCCTAAATTAAATACAGTGGGACTTTAGCCCTGAGAGTAGGTGTTTCCCTGTAACTCCCTGATTAAACAGTTGCAGACACCAGACCTCCAAGTCCTTTTTAGCAGATGTCACAGCACACAACATAAAGCAGCAGGCAATTGGCCAAAAATGGTTAGCAAAGAAGGATGCCTTAAACCTCCAGCATCCAAATATAGCTCTGGCTGGTCACATGGGCTGCCATACAGTGAGTGCTCCTCACTTTACCTACCCTTTGATTAAACAGTTTGAGCTAAAAAGCAAGTACTTGGAATAGCAGTTCAGTCTCCAGCCCAGCTCCACAAACTGTATGTTCTGCCTGTACCTGCCACGTTCATATTGACAGAAAGGAAAAGCTGATGTGTGTTTCAAGTCAGCCCAGAGGGAACCATCAGCTGCACAGGTCCAACAGAACACATGGCCTCCAACACATATGTGGATGCACACACACATACTTACGTGTAAACACAAACTCAGAGTATCCACCACGTGATGCAGCTGCTGGGAAACACTTGCTAACAAACTCTGGAGTTAGTTTGTCAATTTCTGCTCTTAAATAAATCTCTGTCTCCTACTCCACCTGCCCTGTAGCCATCCCTGGTTTTCCGATCACTCTCCTTATGCTGACAGCCCATCAGTTGATTTTGCCCACCTCACAAGAACTTAGTTTGCACATCAAGAAACTGCAAAATTTCTCAGCAGACCCAAGCTGGTTATTGTACCATTGCCAGATGCCAGTTTAGGTTGAAAAAATGAGCTGAATTTGTCCCTTCTTTTCTCTGCCCACACTGAGCACGGCACAAGCATCAGGACTGCGTTGTAAAGCCTTGCAACTGCACTAAGTGCAGGTGTCACTCATCCTCTCCCCAGCATCAGTGAGGCTGAAGCCTTGCAGTGCTCTCTCAAAACCAGCCTTGTGATTTTGAAGTTGCAGAGGTATTTAGTAGCCAAAAGTATCGAACTCAGTAGCCAAATTATCGAATTGAGTATTGAACTCAGTAGCTTAGTAGCCAAAACTATTGAACTCAACAGAGTTTGGGAGTTGGGGCTCCTGAAGAAGAAAGGAGCCCAGTGCCACAAGGTAAGGCCTCAACACTGAAGGAGCACACCTACTGCACTGCGTTACCACAGGGCTCTGCAGCGCAGCGCTGGGCTGGGCTAACAGCACCGAGTCTTTAATCCGGCTCCAGTCCCTCGTGAAGCTACCACCTTGTTCCAAAGCTCAGCTCAGTCAGCGTGGAGCCTGCTCGCAGAGCCACCACCAAACCAGCTGCACCCAACAGCACCGAGTTAGTTTCACATTTACACCCCCAGTTTCTGTGGGCCCGACCGCACCACGAGCACCCCCGGACTCCCAGATGTTGCACTATTTTTAGCCTGAAAAGAAACCACCCCAAAACAACGAGAAAACTTCAGAGCAGGAGGCCACGGCTGCAAAGAAGACTTTTTATTCCACGGCTGCAGCGCGGCTCTCGGCGCTCGGCAGGCACCCGAGCAGTGCCGTCGGGGCAGCCCGCCGTGACGTGTCCACCGGAGGCACCGGGGCCGCCGCCGCCGCCGGAGACAAAGTTCTGTAGTGCACTGACTGCTATCGTACCCAGAGTCGGAGTGTCACAGAACTTTGCTTCCGGAGGCTCCAGTCCTCCACCGGTACCGGCGTCGGGGCCGCTGCCAGCGCGTTTCGCTGCCTGCGGAAGGAACACGCACACGGTTAGCAGTGGGGAGCGACCCCCACCTCCCCCACCCCGCGGAAGAACACCAAGAGCTCTGCAGAAATAAAATACTCCCCCCGCTAAATACCCCCCTGGAGCTCAGCGGGCCGCGGCCGAGCGGCTGCCCGGAGCGCTGCTGGTGGAAAGCAAAGCCCGGGCTCCCGCACACCGCGGCCCTGCGTCAGCCCCGCCCGGCAGCTCCCCGCAGCCCCCCGCGGCGCGGTTACTCCTCGGTTCCCCCCGCCCGGCCAGCTCTCCTCCGCAGCCCCCCCGCCGCCGCCGCCGCCGCCGCCGCCNGGCCTCATGCCGCGGGCCGGGCTTAGGGGGCGGTGGAGGCGGTTCTTGGTGCCTTACCGGCCCGGCCGCGGGGGGCGAGGCTTCGCGCGCCCAGGCCGACTTCTGCCCTGGCCCGGCGGTGGCTCGGTCTCCCGGCGCGGCCCCGCAGCCCCCGCGGGGAGCAGCCCAGCGTGCGCCGGTGGTGTCGGCGTTGCCCCGAGCGCTGCCCGCTGCGGTACCGCCTGCCGGAGCCGCTTCGCAAGGTTTGCCCTGGAGACGGCAGCCGGGGCTGCGGCGGGCAGGAGCGGGGAGGAGTGTCGGAGGCTTCTCGGTCCCGCGTGGAGTTTGAAGGACTTTTAAGAAGAACGTGGCAGCCTTCACTGGAAGGGGTGTTCCTGCTCCGTGGAAGAAGAGCCGAGGGGGACGTGTTGCCTGAAGAGCCTGTTCGCTGCCCTTCTCCTGAGAAGCTGTCAGGACTTGACTGGTTCTGGGTGGATCTCAGAGCCCCCCACTCGAGCACAAAATGGGCTAAATAAAGACTGTAGAATGCCTGCAGTTGTTTCCAATCTCTTGCATTGAATTAAAGTCATTAAAATCTGCCTTAGTGGCCGGCTCGTTCACTGGGTCTGTAGGGCTCCGCTGTAAGGGCTGTACTGGTCCCAGGGGACCGCTCATCCTTGCGGCTGTAGGGACAGGCATTGGTGAGAGGAGCTGTGCGGCCACCATGAACTCCAGCACTTGCCTGGCCCATGCCATTGCGGGATCACAGCGGTGCCTGTTAGTCCAGACCTGTGGCTGTCACTTGAGCCAGTAAATAAAAGGGAAAAACCCCTAAAAACCGCTTTGAAATATATTTTAGGGTTATTTTCTCTTTTAGTTTGGACTGTCCAGCTTGGAAACCCAGTGTTTGGGAAAGGAGGACCTCAGAAGAGCCTCTTACCTTTGAATTCTTAAATGTTCTCTTCTTCAGCTCCTTTGTCTGCAGAACCAGAAATGACAAGTCTTCCCCGAGTCTTTCTGTTTGTGCTTTCCTCCCGTCTCCAACTTCCCCACGCCGCTCCATCTTCAGCCCTATTCCATCTCGCTGCGGTTTTCCATGTGCACTGTCGTTATTAACCATCTCCCTGTTCCCCCTCCTGCCGCAGCACTGCACCCCCTCTGCTAGGTCACGCTGTTGGCCCCGGCGATGCCGCTGCCGCTCGGCTGTACGTACAGGAACATTGATTTTACAGCGTGTATGGCTCTGTGAAAAAAAACCCAAATCAATATTTCAGCAGACCGAGCGGAGCGTGTGGCGGTGTGATGGAGCCCGGGCTGCGAATGAAACACGCGGGGGTCCTCGTGGAGGCACCAGGGTCAGTCAGAAAATGGAAATGTGTTTTCTTACTTCATTGTCTGCTTCAGATTTAATGTGGGCGTTTGTGTTCTGGTGTTTAACTTGCAGCGGGGCACGCGGTTGCTTTAAAGCCCTGGCCGATAGAATGGCACGTCCTGCAGGCAGCAACGCGCAGAAAAGCGCGCCGCAGGCACACAGCCCATTTTTCCTTAGAGCTTGATAAAGTCCCGCTTCCCTCTGCTCTGTCAGACAGTCGTCGTGAGGAAAACTAATCATTTTTGTTTGTGCAGATAAAAACGGTCGTTCTCTGTTGTTTGGTGCAAACTTGGGTCCTGACCACCTCCAGGAACATGCAGCGCTCTAATGAACTCCGATGCGGCGGCGCGTGTTGATGAGTGTCATAAAATGAGTATGAATAAAAGGAGCAAGGGAGAAGGAGCAACGAAGGTATGACACAAAGGCAGAGTGAAAACTCGCCCTGATGTTAATGGACCTGGGGTTCCAGCCAGAATGGTCTCCATGATACATTATCCGCTCCTCAAACCATTGCATCATGCCTTAAATCTAGCAGAAGTGCTTCTTCAAATGATGTGTGGAAACATGATACCTTATGAGAGCTGTGTTTGGACTGCAGCAGAGTGGAGGTTGCCTAGAAAAGCCTTAACAAGGCACAGAATCACTGCTGAGAATATCAGTGTGGATCAGACTGGATCTGGGGGATCCTGCTGTGACAGTGGGATTGGGCTAGAGGATCTTTCGAGGTCCCTTCCAATCCCTAATGCTCTGTGGTTCTTTGATTCTGTTTCCAAGGATCCTTCTCTGCCAGCTTTATAAAATAAAACCATAGAATCATCAGGGATTGGAAGGGACCTCGAAAGATCATCCAGTCCAATCCCCCTGCCCCAGCAGGATCCCCTAGACCAAGTCATAGAATCAGTCAGGGTTAGAAGGGACCACAGGATCATCCAGTTCCAACTCTCCTGCCATGGGCCGGGACACCCCACCCTAGATCAATTGTTTTGTTGGGTTTCTGCTGGTTTGGATGGTGGAATTTCAATTTTGAAACAATTAGCACATTAGAAGACTCAGTATTTAAATCTAATTTAAAACTGGAGTTGTGCAGGATGGAAAATTAATTCTCTCATTAGTGGGAGAACCGTGATCCTCTTCGTACAATAAGGAAAGTCTCCATCACAGGCATCAATCTGTATTACACAGTGTTTTAAAACAGACGTAGACGATTTGTATCACGACAATTTGGAGCACTGCTTATTGATAAAAGACAAATTATATATATGAGCTCAGTAGCATCTCATTCTAATTCTTAGTTGCTTATTGTCTGAGATTCCTCTTGATTACATGTGATTTGTGTTGTATCTGTGTAATTCTGAGCTTCATTACTGGAAGGAAAGTGCTTTAAACCCTCCTAATTGTGAAGCTGCCACTGAGCGAATTAAGGTTATGAGCGCTGTCAGGCAGCGTCTTCACAAAACGCTGTATCTCCCACTGCTTAAATTTCCTTGCATCTTAGAGTCATAAAATAGAATTCTAAAGCCAGTGGTAGACTCCAAGCGAGGCAGCTGCAAGTCAGAGAAAAGACTCCAGAGTTGTAAGTCAGAGGAAAGTCAGTCAGTTGTTAAGTAAAAGTCAGTAAGTTGTGGCAGAGAAAAGAGTCCGTATTTCTAAGTGACTTGGTCTGGGTGGTCCTGCTGTGGCAGGGGGATTGGACTGGATGATCTTTTGAGGTCCCTTCCAACCCCTAATGTTCTGTGATTCTGTGTCCCTTCTGATCCCGAATCATAGAATCATNTAATTTTAGACAAAAGTGATTGATTCAGATATAATTTGGGTGCAATCTGAACATCACAAAGGAAGATCAAGTGTCAGACTAAAACTTCAAGATCTGAGGACTCAGAAGTAACAAACGTTCACCCAATCCTAGTGGAAAACTTTCTCCTGATGTGAATAAAACCCAGCAACCGGTGATGCGCTGGCACCAAGCGTTCGCAGAGCTCCGTTGGTGAAGTAACTGCTGCCAGCTCGCCAGGCGATCGCTGTGGGCTGGCGTGAGAGTATCTGCAAAGCATTAGTGGTCTGGAAAACAATGGAGATTTCAAAACTTGCTCTTGTTGTGCGTTGAGGATCTTCTCGGGAAAAAACAAGCACGTGCTGGAACAGGCAGGAGAGACAGAACCGAGTGAGAACGCTCCCTTCTGCTTCGTCTGTAGCTGCTCAGCTTTGCACCGCTGGCCCAGAAACAGGCCAACGCGCTGAATCAATGAGATCTGAACCGCTCTTGCCCGTATCCCCCAGGGAGTGCCTGAACGCTGAGCAGCCATCTATTTTGAGGAAAAGAAGGGAAAGTTTGTCTTTCACTTTTTTTTCTTTCCAGAAATTCACGTCTCAGCCTGAGAAGCCCTCTTGCTGGAACAAATACTTTCCCACAAACAAGGTTCTGTTTCATCAAGTCAGCATTTTCAGATACAAACAAATATATTGTGGGAAAATTCCCACCAAACTTTACTTTGGAGGCCTTCAGAAAAAACCATGCAAGAGAGAATTACTGGAATGGCATTTAGAGAGGGACACACGTTTGATCCTCTGCGGAGTCCAAATAAAGCGACACGACGGTATCTAGGACAAAGACGTGAAAGAATTTAACCTTTCGCTTCTAAGGCACCAGAAATCCCCAGAATCTGTCACAGAATCACAGAACATCAGGGACTGGAAGGGACCTCGAGAGATCATCCAGTCCAATCCCCCTGACACAGCAGGATCCCCTAGACCAAGTCACACAGGAGCACATCCAGGCGGGTTCTAACAGTCTCCAGAGAATGAGACTCCACAATGCACCCTGGGCAGCCCCTTCCAGTGGTCTGTCACCCTGCTCTGGAAGAACTTCCTTCTCAGACTGATCACAGAACGCTGAGGAATGGAAGGGACCTCGAAGGATCATCTAGTCCCATCCCCCTGCCCGAGCAGGATCACCTAGATCCAGTTGCACAGGAACACATCCAGGCAGCTCTTAAGTGTCTCCAGAGAAGGAAAAGAAATGGAATGTCTGGCAGAAAAGCCCTTTCCTCAGTCCCCTTAAACAAGACCGAATTATCAAACACTCCTGTGGCACAGGGGATTTTGTTTGGAAAGACCTGCTCTAATGGAAAGATTTTCCTTAGCTCAGGGATGGGAGAGATGCTGCTCTTCTCAATGAATTCCAGAGCTCTGGGCTTTTCCGGGTCATTCCCATTCTAGCTCCAGGAGGCTGTCAGTGTGCCAAGCACTCGGCAGCTTCGCATTCACCCAGGATGGAGCCTGGCTGCTCCAGAAGGTGCCCAGCTCCATGTTTAAAGCACCAGCTTCTGTCTCAGAAGCAACAGGCTGTGTATGGTGACTTGGAATCCTACTTGGAATCCTAGTGTGGTGACTAAGCATCCTACAGCCAGCCTTCAGAGGCCATCTGTACCTGCTCTAGAGCACGGTGGCTCCTCGTGACTGTCCTGAAAGAGGAAGCGGACTCATTGCACCTCCTGGGAATTTCTGAAGTTCAAAAGTTCCCATTTCCACTATTTCCTTAGTCTAAAGAGAAAAAAGTGTCTGTGTCCTGTCCAAATCTTGAGGAGATGGCACAAAGAGGTGCCGTTCTTTGGCACCTTAGGCTCATAATGTTAATGGCCAATGCACCCCTATTCAAGCCTGATTTATGGCTTTCACCTTGCAGGACACACAACTCCAGTCACCATCTGCTAGGTCCACAGGAAGGATCTTCTGGCCAAACCATTAGACAGCCCATTACTCCTCCGGCTTTTTACACCTCCAGGAAACCAAACTTCTGCCACTGCAAACAAAGGGAAATGGGTACTGAGCTCTGCCACCACCTTCGGGATCGGCTGAACAGGATGAAAACCATCCCACCAGGAAATCCTCGCGAGCCTGGACTGCATCTATCAGCTGCGACTGCTTGCCAGTTCTTCTCATGAACCACAGGAAATGTATTCCAACCCAGCACAGAGTGTTCAGAGGAGACAAGACAGGCTCGCTAGCACCGCAAGCTACGAGTCACACACGTGGAACCGGCAGCCTTTGAACGGGGAAGCGCAGATGCGACTGAACGGGCTTGCCTGATGCAACTGGGTTGTGTGTTAATGTTGATGTTGATCACATAACGTGGGCTGTGGTTCTTTATCAATGTGTGCGTGATGTCTGAGAGCTGGCTGTTAGAAACACAGGGCACTGGAACGGGGGGTTGTTCATGTGTGACGTGGTCTAGGTGGTCCTGCTCTGGCAGGGGATTGGAGTAGATGATCAGTCTCCTCTTCTCCAAGCTAAGGAGACCCAGCTCCCTCAGCCTCTTCTCATAAGAGACATAAATGAGGTCACCCCTCAGTCTCCTCTTCTCCAAGCTAAGGAGACCCAGCTCCCTCAGCCTCTTCTCATAAGAGACATAAATGAGGTCACCCCTCAGTCTCCTCTTCTCCAAGCTAAGGAGACCCAGCTCCCTCAACCTCTCCTCATCAGGGGGGTGTTCTACTCCCTTCATCATCCTCGTGGCTCTGCGCTCTGCCTATCTTAGAATCATAGAATCATTAGAGATTGGAAGGGACCTGGAAGTCACCATAATTTGTCTCATTAGTACTTTTCATAGCAGGAAGAAAGGTTGTGCACCCTTCAGCCCCGCTCCACCAGCACGCACCAGTATCACCTGATGAAACGTACTGGTAGCTGATGTGTGACTGTTTTTACTCTAAAGCATCCACAGCGTGTTCATGGGCTGCACAGAACCAGCCTCTGACTGAAGTCTCTGTGGAGACTGATGCGATTTTCCCCTGCAGCTGATGATGTGGCAGAATGACCACCTTATGGTGTGGGTGGAACTTTGTTCAACACATGAACATGCCTCCGCTCCGCAGATGATGTTCTCCCTCGGTAGGCAGCAGCACTTTCCGTGCTCCATATGGCCACCATGTGCCAGCAGACACCAAGCTGGTGTGTGGGATAAATGTAAAGTAGCCACAAGAGCTCCTGAGCTCCTTTTCACATGGTCAGAGCAGCATTATCTGCCCCGTGCAATGATCAAGCAGCTCCTGTTGTCTTCCTCTCCTCCTTCAGTAGCTGGAGTGCTAGTGCAAGGCTGCCACGCACAACTGATGTCCACAGGGTGCTTTTAGGAAGCAGCTAGATCAGCTGCTTCAGAGGGTTTCTCAGACCTGTAGGAACATCTGAAGCCTGCAGTTATGAATTGTTAACGCTCAGTCCCTGTGTGTGCAAGGAAAAGGCGGCTCCGTAAACAGCGCTACGGTCCCACTTCGGTCCAGGTGCAGTTCAAGGCTTGAACGTGAGGTGTTTTATGACCTTGGTCTTGCCACAAGTGTCTTAAAAACTTGCTCGTGCCCAGCAGGTGAGACAAGCTGGGATTCAGAAGCTAGTGGTTCCTGGATATGCCTAGCTCGAGGCTTAGGGCAAGTCATTCTTAGCAAAGGGCTCACGGCTGTTGCTTTGCTTTGGTGCACAGACCCCAAGGGCTTTCCATAGATGTCAGCTTTTGGAGAAGGTGAGTTTAATGGAAGGGGTTTGTTGGGCAGGGAAGGGTTGGAAGGGACCTCGAAAGATCGTCTAGTCCAATCCCTCTGCCACAACAGGATCACCTAGACCAAGTCACACAGGAACACATCGAGGTGGGTGTTAAATGTCTCCAGAGAAGGAGACTCCACAACCCCCCTGGGCTGCCTGTTCCAGGGCTCTGTCACCCTCACTGGGAAGAATTTCCTTCTCAGATTGATGTGGAACCTCCTCTGTTCCAGCTGACACCCATTGCCCCTTGTCCTATCACTAGAGGCCACTGAGCAGAGCCTGGCTCCATCCTTCTGACACCCACAATTCACACATTTATAGACATTAATGAGGTCACCCTTCAGTCTCCTCTTCTCCAAGCTCAATAGACCCAGCTCCACCAGCCTTTCCTCATCAGGAAGATGTTCCACTCCCTTCATCACCTTTGTGGCTCTGTGCTGGACTGTCACCAGCAGCTCTGTGTCCTTCTTGAACTGAGGAGCCCAAAACTGGACACAGTCCTCCAGATGTGGCCTCACCAGGGCAGAATAGAGGGGGAAGAGAACCTGTCTCGATCTGCTAACCAAACCCCTTCTGATCCACCCCAGGATGCCACTGGCCTTTCTGGCCACAAGGGCACATTGCTGGCTCATGGTCATCCTGCTGTCCAGCAGGATCTCCGGGTGTTCATAAGGCTTCTCTCTTAGACTTGTTAAATGTGGACTGTCACTGTCACAGTTCACGATGGCTTTTTGTACGTGATTATCACTCCCTGCTGCTGTTAAAAGAAGACAAACAGGGTTTCTCATCCATTTGTCTTCTGAACATGTAGTTCAGAACGTTCTAGCTCATCCAGAATGGGCTTCCTACTCATCAGCCTGTAAGGGCTGTAAAGCACTAGATGAGCACAAAGCTGTCCTTGTCTGAGAAGGGACAAGCTCTCCCAGCAGTGAGGAGCAGGGGAGCTCACGTAGCATCCAGAGCACGCCGAGCCCACCTCAAACCCCTTAGAAAGTAGCCCACGGGGCCGCAGACAGCATTTGCCAGGTGGTCACCTGTTTGTGACTTCTGGCAACATCGTCTCTGAGGAGCTTTGTCATCTTCCTCCTTGTACTACATCACTTGTATTCTTACACTATTAATTATAGAGTATTGATTATGTTCTTGTATTGTTAATTATAGAGTATTGATTACATTCTTATATTATTAATTATAGCTTATTGATTATATACCTATACTGTTAATTACAGAGCCTTGATTATATTCTTATGTTATTAATTATAGTGTATTGATTACATTATTGTATTATTAATTGTAGAGTACTTGTTACCTCAAGAGACCCAGCTCCCTCAAGTATTGATTATATCCTTGTATTATTAATTATAGTGTATTGACTACATTTTTCTATTATTAATTACAGGGTATTGATTACATTCTTATATTAGTAATTCTACAGTATTGATTATATTCTTACATTATTAATTGCAGAGTATTGATTACATTCTTATATTAGTAATTATAATGTATTGATTATATTATTATATTATTAATTATAGGCTATTGGTTACATTCTTGTATCATTAATAACAGTGTATGGATTATATTCTTATATTATTAATTATAGAGTGTTGGTTACATTCTTGTATTATTAATTATAGTGCATTGATTATATTCTTGTATTATTAATTATAGGGTATTGATTACATTCTTATATTAGTAATTATATGGTATTGATATTCTTATATTAATAATGATAGTGTATTGGTTACCTTCTCGTATTATTAATTCTAGTGCATTGATTAGCTTCTTATTTTATTAATTATAGTGTATTAGTTATGCTGAACTAAAGAATAAATACAAATAGATTTAGATTGGGGGGATATGAAGGAAAGTCATGTGCACGCATACATGTGCACGGGGCAGGGCGCTAAGGGGTCTCTTTTAACTCTAATAGGGTCATCTAATGACTAATGACATTAATGAGGTCACCCCTCAGCCTCCTCCAAGCTCAAGAGACCCAGCTCCCTCAGCTTCTCCCCGTAAGGGAGGTTCTCCACTTCCTTCATCGCTCCACTTCCTCCACCAAAGGCATTTCCCTTTGCCCTACAAAGTGGTGCCTCTCCGTTGTTATTTGCCGAGGCTCCGTTTCGGGCTGTTTTCTGACACAAGCTTCATCTCTAACACCTGCTGGTGCTCTCATCTTTCTCACAGTTTTGAAGAAACACCTCTGAAACCCATTTGGGGTTCGGACGACAGAAGCAGCCGCCTGCTACTTTAAGAAGACAGCGACTACTTCTCTGAGGATGCACCAGCAAGACCACAGCAGGCAGTGGAGAGAAGAACCTTCACATTGCCTAAGCTACCCCTTGCAGAGGCAGAGCTTTTCTTTCCAGAGCATTTTATAGCAGTTTTTAATGACTGCTGCATAGAAGGGCTGCACATGGCTGGAAGGTACCGTTGGCTTGACACGCAGGGCGATGCGAGCAGCCCTTTCATGTTTTATGGGCTGC
The DNA here is from genome assembly GCA_013400115.1 of Rhinopomastus cyanomelas. Lineage (NCBI taxonomy): Eukaryota > Metazoa > Chordata > Aves > Bucerotiformes > Rhinopomastidae > Rhinopomastus > Rhinopomastus cyanomelas. Next base: position 93,758 of record VXBP01007021.1, read on the forward strand.
CTGTCACGCCGTTGCTCTCACACAGCTCTTTGAACGCAGCACATAAAGCACACATGCCAAGAGAGAGGCTGTGTAGTCGTTCCAAAAGAGCAAGGGGAAGGGCAGGAAGGAAATACCTGCCAGCTAGATATATCAGATGGAAATCACTTCATTAATAGTGTGTTCAAAGGCTAAAGGAGAATGATGTTTGCGGCCAACTATCTCTGGGCTCTGACAAGGCAGCTTTCTCAAAGGCATCAGCGTAATTGGAAGTGAGGATCCCCTCTGCCAGTGCTGCAGACGATGGGTCTGAGTTACTTCCTACATCTGTTTCAAACAGAGGTAAGTCAGTGTCCAGAACTCATTTCCATCAGCACGGAGGAGGCATCTGGACCATTAGGTCTTGCAGATCTAGTGACTGTCTGCTGGTGTCTATGAGCTACTCAGAGCTGTGAGAGCTTGGGGTCACATCAGCTGATGGTTCTTCTTGTGTTTCAGAATTTGCAGTGGAAGAACAGAACTCCTGGCACTAGAGAATGTTTTCTCTGTGTATCTGTACATACACAGGGCCATCTTCAGATGGTTTCAGCTGTCCACCAGTCACCACCAGTGCCACGGTGGTGTTGAAGGGCACAGTGGATGATGCAAACCCTAGGAACACCTGCCACACTTGGCTTCCTTGCTCAGTCTGGCTGAATCATGGAATCATTGGGGATCAGAAGGGACCTTGAAAGATCATCTAGTCAAACCCCCCTGCCAGAGCAGGACCACCTAGACCAAGTTGCACAGGTACATGTTCAGGTGGGTTTGAAATGTCTTCAAAGAATCATAGAATCATTAGGGATTGGAAGGGACCTTGAAAGATCATCCAATCCAATCCCCCTGCCACTGCAGGATCACCTAGACCAGGTCTCACAGGAGCACCTCCAGGTGGGTTTTAGAATGTCACCCCATGTCTTGTCTTTGTCAGCCCACAGGCAGCAGCTTCCCTGATGTGCTTTCTACAGGATCTACAGGTCCCCTCTGCTGTGATAACAGGGATGACACAGAAGTTGCCCATCAGCAGTGGAAGCCCAGAAAGCTCCTGTCTCTCCCCCAGCCACTGCCACTTGCTGCAGGTCTTGAGCTACACCCTCCCTCTGGCACTGCGATGCCCCTGAGACTGGTCTGGGGAACTCAGCTGGATCAGAAGCAGCCTTTTCTTTTGCTGGGCTATTTTTAACTCAGATTAGTTCCCTGACAGGGGTCACCACGTAGCTGCACAGACGGGCCAGGATGTGCCAGCATATTTGTGGGACTGAAACAAGTGACTGGAGTAGGGAGGGATAAAGCTGGGTTGTGGGGAGAAGCTGCTAGGAGCCTTCTCAAAGCTTCTCAGCAGGCCTGGTGTGTGTCCTCACCCAGGGTCACCAGCAAGACGGGGGCTCTTTTGATCGTGTAGTGTGTGGTGGGGACACCCAGGCAGCACAGGAGGTGCAGCTTTTTGTGTTGCTGGTTTGTGGTTTGAGAAAGCTGGTGGCAGGACTTCTACAGCCACCAGAAAGCTGCACAAAGTGCCCTGTGACCAGCTTTCCCGGCTGCTTTGCTCGTGCGGCTCGTATGGGCTTCGCAGAGAGCCAGTGATGTGGCACTTTACAGGATGGCTCCGTGAGCCTGGCAGAGCCTGTGTCTAACTGATCTCCTCTGCTGTGTCTCACGTCAGCTCTGAGAAGCTGCAACTTACATGTAAGTGTCTGAAGTGGAGTTTAGGCAAAAAGGGCTGAATGAGTAAGAGCTGCCCACGGGAGGGCTGCAGCTTCAGGTTTCCAGGCTCAAACAAGGCTCCCACATGGAGCTGAGTAGTTCAGAGCAGGGCTTGTGAAACAGGCCAGGTGGCAAGCGGAAGGTTTTGATACTGTTAGTAGCAAATAAAGATCAGGAAGCATGATCCAAAGTAAATGAGGGCGAGAGGCGGAGAAAAATCACCTGCCTGTGGATACGAGGTCAGTGCAAGCCAGGTCATCACACCTCAGCGCTGGGGCAGCAGCAGGGAAGTGACTGCCCTGAGGAGGAGACCCCAAGCCAAGATGCAGCCCCACAGCAGTGGGAGCAACCCGCTTCCAGGTCAGACCTAAGAGCAGCCCTTGGAAATGAGGGTGCTGCTGGGAGGCGCCAGCCCCAGTCCTGACAGCAAAGGTACCTCGTGTCCCTCTTGAGTCAACCAGAATAAGCAGGTGCCAAGACGTCCTGTTATCACACTTCCACAGGAATCGTATATCATACCTGCCCTAACGACAGCCTTTTGTTTCCAGCCTCAAAACCAAACCTCCCACCTGAATCTCACTAAATAAACCATGGTCTCCTGTCACCGAGGGTGTCTGGTGGTGTGAAGTGAGGCAGACTGGAGATGCTGCTGCACAAGCACCAGAGTCAAATGAAGTGATGCAACATCACCCCAAGGAGGCTGCATCCCAGAGCACCTTCTGGTTCTGGTTCTGTTTCAAACCCACCTGGACGTGTTCCTGTGTGACGTGGTCTAGGGGATCCTCCTGTGGCAGGAGGATTGGACTGGATGATCTTTGGAGGTCCCTTCCAATCCCTAATGTTCTGTGCTTCTGTGACTTGTGGTGGTACCAGAATAACATCTCTGCAATCAGGAGGTCCAGGTAAGGGCCAGGGAAACAGCAAATCTTCTGCTAACAGAACAGTCTCCATGATCAAAGCTTCACCTGCAGGATGTGGGGATGAAGGATCTCAGCAATACGGGGCACCAACATTGAGGTTAGGTCAACTCTGCCTCACTCAGCTCGTGGAATTGTGATCGATATCTGCATGACTGCCAGCAGCACCATTTAGGGGCCTCAGACAACCCTCGTTTGGGGAAATTGGGAGGATTTGTCTACCCTGTAAAGGGCCTGGAAAATGAAGACCTCTGTCTTTTTTTGCTGTTGAAGTTCGCACTCTTTCTTCCCCTTATCACTAGAAGTGTTGCCAGAGCAGAGGATGGATTTTGCCATCAAAACATCAGAGGGCTGTGCTAAAGGAAAGGTATTTGTCCAAAGGGGAAGCTCAGATGTTGCTGCCCGAGGCAATTCAGGATCAAAAGGAGGACACACTGATTGCTCAAATAAAAGTGCTTTCGAATGAGAGCTCCCTATTCTTTGGAGTGTTGTAGAAAATGATTTGCAGACGGCACTTCTCTCTGCAGTGTGGCTGCTTCCAGAAGCAGCGAGCGTTCAGCACGTCTGCAGTGGAGGGGCACTGCAGCCTCAAGATTTATGTCCCAGCTTAGCAAATGCACAGAGTAGGGTCAGTGCCTCCCGGGTAAAGAGCTTCAGTCAGCTTACAAAGTGATCAAGGGAAGTGCTAACCAACCCCTGCCACTGGCACAACACAAGGTACCTGGCTATCAGCTCTCTGCAAAGCAAAGCTCCTGCAGAGCCTGAGGAGGCACACAGTGCCAGCATGGCCACACACACCTGGAATCACAGAACATTAGGGATTGGAAGGGACCTCGAAAGATCATCTAGTCCAATTCCCCTGCCACAGCAGGATCACCTAGATCTAGTCGCACAGGGATGTGTCCAGGCAGGTCTTAAACATCTCCAGAGAAGGAGACTCCACAACCCCCCTGAGCAGCCCCTTCCAGTGCTCTGTCACCCTCATCGTGAAGAAGTTCCTTCTCATATTCATGTGGAACCTCCTCTGTTCCAGCTCACACCTTGTCCTATCACTAGATGCCACTGGGCAGAGCCTGGCTCCATCCTCCTGACACCCACCCTTCACATATTTATAGTGAAGGGACCACCTTTTCTCCCAGCTCAATAGACCCAGCTCCCTCAGCCTTTCCTCATCAGGTAGATGCTCCGCTCCCTTCATCATCTTCATGGCTCTCTGCTGGACTGTCATGGCCATGCTCTTGTAGACTTAGTCTTAAGCAAGAACAACACAAGCTCTGCTCTATTTAGGGAAACACCAAAGCAAAGCAACTCCCAGGCTAGTTTCAGCCCCACATCAGTTGGCTGCACAGATTTACAGGCGAATTCTGCAGGGTGGACTTTGAAGAAACTAATCTACAGCGACCAAGGACCAACGAGAGGGAAGTGTTTCAGAGAGAGAAAAACCAGCATGAGATTACGTTTGAAAAACCAATTTGGAGTTCACAGAAAGAGGGAACTTTGACAAATGGCCCCGGGGTTGTAACGATACTATTGTTCTTAGAGGAGCTTACAGCTGGAAACAGCCGGACGAACCTGTTTCTCCTGAATGCAAATTCCTCACTGGAGTGGAGTTGTGCAATGTCCAGCTGGAAGGGGAAGGGCAGCAGCAACTTCATAGCTGGCTTTGCTGGCTGAACAGGAGGCTGGCAACCACGTAAGCAAAGTTAGAACCCCTGACCCATCAAACACCCCTTTCACATCTAAGCAGAGAGGAAAGTGCCAGAAGTTGTAGTTGCAGTGGTGAAGTCACCCTGCAGTGGAAGGGAAATGGGCTGGTTTTGCTGTTGTCTGGTTCAGCTGGGTTTGCTGTTTCTGTGGACCAAATGCAGTGGAAGGCCAGGGAAAAGCAAGACACTAATAGAATCATAGAACCATTAGGGATTGGAAGGGACCTCAAAACATCATCTAGTCCAATCCCCCTGCCACAGCAGGACCACCTAGTTGCGCAGGAACACTAGGATACATCATAGAATCACAGAATCATTAGGGATTGGAAGGGACCTTGAAAGATCATCTAGTCCAATCCCCCTGCCACAGCAGGATCACCTAGACCAAGCAGGTCTGTGTGCTACAACCTCTGTGTAAATCACAGAATCGCTCTGGTTGGAAAAGACCCCTGGGATCATCGAGTCCAACCATCTACCCGACCTTACAAGTTCACACCCCTAAACCACATCCCTCAACACCTCATCCAAACGATCAGAGGTCTTTCCTCAATCAGGGTATGTTTGTTTACGACACCACAACTCAGGGACACCTTGCTGCAGAGCTTGTAAGCCTCTGACATTGAGTTTACCACAATAAACAAGGTCCTTCTCAGTCAACCGTGCCCAACAGTGCTGAAGGTCATTTTAGGTGCTTTCTGTGAAACTACAGTTCAGTTTCCAAACCAAGGGTTCTGTTACAGAATCACAGAACATGAGGGATTGGAAGGGACCCTGAAAGATCTTCTAGTCCAATCCCCTCCCCGCCACAGCAGGATCACCTAGACCAAGTCACACAGAAAAGGGTGGTTGAGGTGGTTGAGTCGCCATCCCTGGATGTGTTTAAAGACCATTTGGATGAGGTGTTGAGGGATGTGGTTTAGGGGGGATCTTATAAGGTAGGGTGGATGGTTGGACTCGATGATCCCAGAGGTTCTTTCCAGCCAGAGTGACTCTGATTCTGTGAACAGGACGCACTTCCCTTCCAGCAGCGGGTTCAAGAACAGCCTCTGCACTAAGCGCCGGGAAGTTCTGCTCTTACATGAAAACGTGGCTCAGAGGAACTGGAGGCAGCTCAAAAGAAAGAGCCTTTGTCTCATTTCCCAGAGTTATCAAGCCTTTTTCATGTGGCACAGCCTGATAAAATTCTGTTTCCAAAGCCAAACAGGAGTTAAATCAAACTTGCCAGCAGCATGTCCAGGCATGGAAGAAGTAACGTTGGCCCCCTCTGAGTTTACAGACCTGCTCCTCTGCTGGCTCCAGAGGACTCCTGAACGATGCATTAAACACAGATTTGCTGGGTGAGGACTAGAAAGTCAAAATGTGCTAGAAGATGGGAGTGCAAAGGCTCATGGAATGTCACAGAGAGACCAGCACAGAGCCACAAAGACAATAAAGGGAGTAGAGCACCCCCCTTACGAGGAGAGGCTGAGGGAGCTGGGTCTCTTGAGCTTGGAGAAAAGGAGACTGAGGGGTGACCTCATTCATGTTGATAAATATGTGAAGGGGGGGTGTCAGGAGGATGGAGCCAGGCTCTTCTCAGTGTCATCTAATGACAGGACAGGGGGCAATGGGTGTGAGCTAGAAGAGAGGAGGCTCCATATAAAGATGAGAAGGAACTTCTTCCCAGTGAGGGTGACAGAGCACTGGAACGGGCTGCCCAGGGGAGTTGTGGAGTCTTCTTCTCTGGAGACATTTAAAACCCACCTGGATGTGTTCCTGTGTGACTTGGTCTAGGTGATCCTGCTGTGGCAGGGGAATTGGACTAGAAGATTTTTCGAGGTCCCTTCCAATCCCTAATGATTAATGATTCTATGAATCTGTTCGTGGTATCTGAAGGGAAAACAAGAACAGATTCATGTTCAAGACAAGTTTTATACGAAACAGTGCCCTGTGGCAACTATCACACTTGGCCAGTAAAACCAGACTTTAAAACACTCGGTTAACATTTTAAAGCACTTTTATCCTCCATCCTTTAATTTTTAGCCTGTAAAATGACTGCAAAAACCTACTATGTGCTGCTGCTGCCCGTGTCTGCAGTGAGGAATTAACCCTTAAACAGTCGGCGTGACGCTGCTGATAAATTCCCAGGGTACTTCTTCCTCACAGTCACTGTTGCTCAGGAGCCACAGGCTGCAGCTTTAAGTGCTACAGACCTAGATAAAGATGTTGGCCACCGCATCGTGACCCCTGCACGGCCAGCTCCTGCGCTGAGGCCAGCGAGCGTGTCCCTGAGCGGTCTCACTAGAGGGCGGTCGATGAAACCGCTCGTAACCGATCGCAAGAACTGGATGTTGTTCTTTTCTCCCTCTGCTGTGTAATGGGATAGAAAAGTTTTGGGGTCTGAGTTCTTCCCATGTAGAGCTGTGCAGGAGGATCCACCAACTGCCTCGTCTCCGCGGGACTACGTGAGTCCGATGCAGCGAGAAAATCCGAGGCTTTGAAAAAGCGTGAAGGTGAGACAGCTCCTGATGCTCCACAGGTTAACTCCTTCCCTACTCTCGCTTCTGCTCTCTGACCCCATAAAGGAAACGTCACAACTTACAGCAAAATACACCGTGTGATATTTTTTTAGTTATTTGCTATAAAATTACTTCTTCAGTGGTTATTTTGGTTCAAATATATCACAAGGTTGGGTGATGGGGCACTGGAAGGGGCTGCCCAGGGGGGTTGTGGAGTCTCCTTCTCTGGAGATGTTTAAAACCCACCTGGACATGTTCCTGTGTGACTTGGTCCAGGTGATCCTGCCGTGGCAGGGGGATTGGACTGGATGATCTTTCAGGTCCTTCCCAATGTCTAATGTTCTGTGATTCTGTGATTCCAGGTGTGTGTGGCCACACTGGCACATTGTACCTCCGCAGCCTCTAATGTTCTGTGATCTTGTGATTCAGTGACTCACATCAACACAGCAATCAGGGATTTATTTTTAAGTCCCAATTAACACAGTGAGAAATAAACCACAAATGTCCTGCCTTTTGCATAACAGCTGCACTTGCTCTGCATTTTCACCATTTATATTCACAGTTAGTGGGTTTGGGTTGCTCTGGGTAGTAATTTGAATCTTTGTGGCTTAAGCAGTTAAGAATGCTCCATCCTTCTGGCTGTAGGTGTGAGTGTGAGTGTCTGTGCTTTGCACAGGCAATTTCTACTCAGTTGATTTTACTAAGGTCCTATAATACTGCCTTTGCTCCTGGGCTGCGTGATCCTGTCTCATTCCTCACGACAGTTCCTTCAGAAGATCCTGTCAAACCACCAGTTTATTTAGCAGGAACCAATAATCCATAATCAGAGTTTTTATAAAGGTTGCACTGTTCTCCTCCCCCCTGCTCTGTACCCCACCGACTTCTCTCAAACCATCCCTCTCAGACCAGGAGATGGGAAGATATATTGGCTGGGAGGGGAATTTAATTCAATTCCTACTCCTTCACACAAAATAATTGAATGCACATGCAGAGTCTGGTTTTGAGGGGTACAGTTGAGCCCTTATCTGATTCACCTAAAGGTCTCCTTGATAAGGAATTGGCAATGAATTTCAAAAGCCTCCTTGTTGCCTGGTATCAAGCAGTTTTCCACCCTGAGGCAGCATCAAGTCAGAGGCAGAGTTTAGATCCTTCTTGTGTGATATTTTTGCTGCATTTAAAAGGTCTTGAAAAGTTGAGGACAGTGAGCTGCTGGTTTTTAACTATATTTGTAAAACTTCAAATCTTTCTTTGCTTTAGTACTCAAGTTGATGTATGTGAGACACTACCATGTGTTTGCTAGGAAGCAGAATGTAAGGGGCTGCTGTTTTGCTTCTAGTTGCTTTTGTTCTTAAAAGGACAAGGATAACACAGAGCCTACCCAGTCCTTATCACCCCTTCAGCTGTGACTGTGGTAGTAGCCCAGCGGGGCACCACTAAGGGGGTTTAAAACCCAGTCAGTTTGCTGGGCTCCATCCCTCAGCTACCCAGCTATGGGGCTTACAACTTGCTTCCAGGGCCAGCTGTAGTTAAAAATCCAGGGTTATTTACAAACCTTTATATCCACTGTACACCTGTAGCAATGACAGTCATGGCCAGTCCTTCTGCAGGCTTGAGCTTTCCTTCCTAAGGTGTGAGAGCTGTGAGGGGAATGGCACCCTATACCAAGGACTCCCTGGGACAGTGCTGTCATCACACCCAAGCAGATAACAGGGCGTAAAGGTGCTGTTGATGAGGGGTAAAATGCACTGTCACAGACAGAGAACAAAGCCTGGAGCTCAAATACTCTGACCCACTTCCAGAGAAGGAAGCTCCACAATCTCCCTGAGCAGTCCCTTCCGATCCCTAATATTCCCTGTTCTGTGATACCCAGATGTTTGTATAGTGTTTAAGATCTGCCTGGATGTGTTCCTGTGTGACCTGGTCTAGGTGATCCTGCTGTGGCAGGGGGATTGGACTGGATGACCTTTCGAGGTCCCTTCCAATCCCTAATGGTTCTATGGTTCTGTGGTTACCTCTGCAGCTAACGGGTGCCCTTCCTTTCTGGCAGCATGAGACAGTGGATGCTACTCCAGGCCTAAGACATCACAGCTCAGGAATGCTGCTAGCTGCTGGAGAAGAACCATGTGCCATGGAGACCATGGAGATAACCAAGAAGGCTGGAAGAGACAAAGATGGGGCACCTGGGCGCAGCAGAGGGGAAGCTCTGCCCACTTGCCCACCAGACCTGCAGAAGAAGCAATTGAAAAGCCAGCTAAAAGGGGTGATTGTCTCGTGAGCAAGGTAGTGCTAGTTGTTAGAACTTACGTGATCACACGTAGAGAAGGAGATTGTGCACAAGGGAGAGGTGAACAACTAAACAGCTTCTGCTTGGGTCACATCGAATCGTGTAGAGTCCACTGTGTTTTTCCCTCATTACTTCAGTGTTCTTCAACAGAAACTAAAAGCACCTTGTATCTGCATCTCTCTGATACAGCCAGGTCTGGGAGGTTTTCTCTACATTTCTGAAGGAGAAGGGTTTTCTCTAAGTTTCTGAAGGAGAAGGGTTTTCTCTAAGTTACTGAAGGAGAAGGGTTTTCTCTAAGTTACTGAAGGAGAAGGGTTTTCTCTAAGTTTCTGAAGGAGAAGGGTTTTCTCTAAGTTACTGAAGGAGAAGGGTTTTCTCTAAGTTACTGAAGGAGAAGGGTTTTCTCTAAGTTTCCAAAAGAGAAGGGTTTTCTCCACTTACCACCTATATTAAAGTTTTTGAGCAACTGATTCCCTTCTGGGGAAAAGCAGCAGAGCATTTTCACCCACACACTGATCCCTTCTGTAGCAAGACTTGATGAACCAAAACTCCTTGTAAGACAAGGGCTCATCCCTTGCATTAATTCATTCCATGTCACGAACAGCAGCCCCTCAGGCACAACGCACGTTGGCATAAACCACTGTTGTGTTTTGCTTCGTGGAGGAAGTGCAGGAACCACCTGTGAGGAGAAGCCTAAGACGTTGATAGAAGATTTCAAAAGCGATGCGTACGGCTGACGTGCCTCCTGTTCTCAGATTCCTTCCAAGTCAGGGGTGTGTTTGGTAGATTTGGCTCTTAAATGACAGTACAAGTGAATTAGCTGTTCATTCCTGTACCTAGATCTTTACAAACCATAACACAGTGAGGGAAAGCTATCTTCTCCCTTTTTCTAAATTGCTGAGCTACAGGGTTTTTTTTTTCCTCTCTTCCAGAGATTTGGTAGATTTGAAATGGGGGTGTGGGTTTGCCTCCCCAGAAAGGAAATTACAGCTGAAATTTCAGAATAGACTTTGAAAACACTTGCACCCTGGATTGTATTCCCCTAGCGCTGCGATAGCAGACGTGAAAACATCCCCTCATAAAGGCAGAGGAAGCAAGATCATAGAATCATGGAATCATTAGGGATTCAGTGTGAAGGAACTTCTTCACAGTGAGGGTGACAGAGCACTGGAACAGGCTGCCCAGGGGGGTTGTGGAGTCTCCTTCTCTGGAGACGTTTAAAACCCACCTGGATATGTTCCTGTGTGACTTGGTCTAGGTGACCCTGCTGTGGCAGGGGGATTGGTCTGGATGATCTTTCAAGGTCCCTTCCAATCCCTGATGACTCTATGAAGCCTATCTGTGGCTCTGGCTGCGAGGACAGGTGTTTAGAATGCAGCTCCTGCCTTTACAACTTGAACACCACTAAACACAGTGCCACAAACACATGCAGTTTACAAACAAACACACTTGGAGGAGTGTCTATACCCCTCATTTGCGCAGAGGGTATGGGCTGGTCTGCTGCTGAACCCAGGGTCTCTGGTCGTGCCTGATTCAGCACAGCTCGCCTCCATAACGTAATCCAATTCTTCCTCGTTTATAATGCTATTACAGCCCATTAACATAATTTGCTGAGCCACTGCAGTTGTTACAGCTGCTAGTTCTGCCCTCAATACCGATTCCACTTATGACCTCGATCAGAACTAGGTTTCAAGCTGGAGATGATGTAAGTGAATAAGGATTATTAGATTTATTCGCATGGCAATTTAAATAAGAAGCTGCCTGGCTTAGAATAAATGAAAAATGCATGTGATTTATAGACCTGTCTGTTCTGAAGATTCATCGTAGAGTAGGATGATTAAGTAAGAGACAGACCTGGTTATATGAAACATGTAATGTCTGTAATGCAGTATGGGGAGCAAGCTGCTAAACAGCACCGGCATCACAACGATTCTGTGATCCTATGACTTGGTCTAGGTGACCCTGCTGTGGCAGGGGGATTGGACTGGATGATCTTTCAAAGTCCCTTCCAATCCCTAGTGATTCTATGACTTGGTCTAGATGATGCTGCTGTGGCAGGGGGATTGGACTGGATGATCTTTTGAGGTTCCTTCCAGTCCCTAATGATTCTATGATTGCCCACACAGCTTTGGTCCCACTATTGCTGCACAGCTGGTGTGCAGTCTTGTAAACACCACAGCAGCGGCCTCCAGGATTTGTCTGTCCATGTAAGAGCAGTTTTCCTAGGTGTCTGTGCTATCCACCTAGACCAAGTCACACAGGAACACATCCAGGTGGGTCTTAAACATCTCCAGTGAAGGAGACTCCACAACCTCCCTGAAACATTGTAGAGACGTTGATGCTGGTCTCTTCTCACAGCTCTTTAGCAACAGAACCAGAGGTTCAAGCTCCAACAGGGGAGGGTTAGATTGGACCTCAGGAGAAAATTCTTCACGGAGGGCGTGGCCAGGTCCTGGAATGGGCTGCCCAGGGTGGTGGTTGAGTCATGGTCAACCTGGATGAGTTTAAAAGTCGCTTAGGTATAGTGTTGGGGGATCTGGTTTAGGGGTGAACTTGTAGAGTAGGGTTGATGATTGGACTTCATGATCCCAAGGGTCTTTTCCAACCTGAATGATTCTATGATTCTAAAAGAGAATAAAGCAGCTACTTGTGGTTACTGTGGCACTTCTGTGCACACAGATGCGGGGATTCGCGGTCCACGTGGGGAACAGCCACACGTTGTGTGTAGGGACCCACGGCTGTGCCACTCTACATAAATTAATACACTTTTTATGAGAAAGCTTAATAAATGTGTTTCAAAACAGTGGATCTTCCATAACATAATTTGCACAAACCAGAATTGACCCAGAAAATTTTAATCTAAATCCCAATCTGATTTGTATCAAGTAATTTAATTTCCTCTCTCGTAGTTATATGGATTTTATCAATTATACCAATTAAATTGTCAGGCAGATTTATTGACCAGTCATCTACGAGATGCTTTCTTTAATGCACTATCCTGGCATCATCAGCTGGTCACGCATGTCTGCCCTTCGGTTCTGGTGGTGTGCAGCTGAACACTCAGAAGAAAAGGTTCTAATCAATGAGAGGTGTGAACCAGATTCTGAAACGGGGATGGAAAGCTCCTAATTTTGAAGAGCAAACACAAAACTGCAGGTTGTGGCAGATGAAATGGATTGAGATGCTTAGCTGTGCTGCGTGCAAAAGACACATTCAATTCCTGACCTGGAGCTGGACCCCGGCCAGGAGATCTAAGGGCTAATAGCTGTTATCTACATGAGATCATTCTGTAATAAAATGCACTTCCAGTTAATTGTAAATAAAAAATTGAGGCATAAAATGAACGGGTGTTTTGAGCTTGGCAACCTCTGTCTTCAGTACATTGGATTTCCTCTATTGCCTGGGTTCCAGACAAGTGGCAAATCTGCTTGAAATAACCTCATTATCCATCCTGAATAATTCTGTTATTAAAACACATTTTAATCTGCCAGAGCAAGTTATTAGAAGCAGACATCTTGCTTCCATTGGGTCAATCGCAGTGCAACTTCTGACTTCCTGGTTCTCCTGATTTCCTTCTACAAGTTTGCAAAGAGCAACAACAGAAGAAAGATTGAAGAAGGTTCAGACCTTTGCAGTGGAGGACACAGCAGATGTATTCAGTTGCTAAATAAGGGCGTTCGTGTGCAGCAGACTCAAAACTCTAAAACAAAAAGCAAATACAAATAATGACCTTGAGTGTTGATTGTGATGATGAACACTGGAGGGTTTCGGTCCCCACTTTCTGACTGCAGCTAGACAAGGCACCATGGCAGGTGGCCTCTGCTCTCCTCGGGGCCCTCAGTTCAAGAAGGACACAGAGCTGCTGGAGAGAGTCCAGAGCAGAGCCACAAAGATGATGAGGAAAGGCTGAGGGAGCTGGGTCTCTTGAGCTTGGAGAAGAGGAGACTGAGGGGTGACCTCATTAATGTTTATAGATATGGAAAGGGTGGGTGTTCATCTTGCTGAAGGAAAAGCCTGCTCAGTGCTTGTTGTTGCGGTGGCCCACAGCGACCACAGAGAGGCTCTTGTTTCCCTCGAGGGAACCCCCCAGGTCTGCCTCTGCCAGAGCCACACAGCTCCAAGCCTGCAGCTTTGCTTGGGATTGTGGTGACCAAAATGTGAGGTCATTGGTTCCACTCTTGACCTAAAATGTGAATGGACTTCTAAGTGAACATCCCTACCCACATCACTTCCAGCAGACACACCTGACAGCTCCAAACTGTCAAACACGGAGGGGGAAAAGTTGATCTTTGTTCTCAAAGGGACCTCTGTGCATTTGGATAAGTCCACTTGTGCCGCCACTTCGCAGCTGGATTCACCTACCCCGGATTAATTTTATTCATTGGGCTCCAATCCCCGCTGAGAACATCGCTGGCCACACAATGAAAGCTGTTGATCCTCCTCCTCAGGGAACTGGTATTTAAAGCCACTCTGGAGGACAACTGCAGATGAAAACCACTTGAGTGATGGAAGTGGTTCTGTCGAGCGCTGAACTCGATGGGGTTGCCTGGCCTATTTTCCTGCTTGGTGCTGATGCAGAGCAGTGTTAGGACAGCCTGAGCACTTGGCTTTGACAATGAGCAAAGCCACTGGTGGTTTCCTACCTTCAGTTTAGTGCTCAACAGACCAGGATCAGCCCTAGCTTTGTATTCAGTGTGTTCACAGAATCATAGAACATTAGGGACTGGAAGGGACCTTGAAAGATCAGCCAGTCCAATCCCCCTGCCACAGCAGGATGCCCCAGATCAAGCTGCACAGGAGCATGTCCAGGTGGGCTCCAAACCTCTCCAGAGAAGGAGACTCCACAACTACCTGGGCAGCCCCTTCCAGTGCTCTGTCACCCTCACTGGGAAGAAGTTACAGAATCATAGAATCAGTCAGGGTTGGAAGGGACCACAGCATCATCCAGTTCCAAGCCCCCTGCCACGGAATAGGATGGATGGAGCAGTGGGCTTGTACCACAGCAGAGACTACTTTAAAAAAGGGGTTTGTTTTAATCTGCTCCATCACAGAATCAAGGAACATTGGGGACTGAAAGGGACCCTGACAGATCATCCAGTCCAATCCTCCTGCCACAGCAGGATCCCCCAGACCACGTCACACAGGAACATGTCCAGGTGGGTTTTAAACATCTTCTGAGACTCAGTTCTGCATTACCTACAGCAGGGGATAGTGGGCTCCTGTGGGTTAGGGTATTCATTTGGTGCCTGTGCTCCCTTCTGATCCCAAGTGCTGATGTTTGTGGCAGCAGGAGAGGCAGTGCCTGCATCAGGGCAGCAGCTGCAGTGCTGAGCCATCACACTGTACCTGGGACAAGCTCCAGTTTGGGATGGGACAAAGGAGGAAGGCTCTGCTTCTATGACAACCGAGTAGGTTTGTGATATCTGAATGTACTGCATTCTCTACTGCAGATTTTAAAGCCCTTCCTGAGAGCTGAAGACCCATGCTCAATTAAAGAACACATGTTCTATTAATAATTAACAGCATAACATTGCTGCTGTTTATTAGGGAATAATAAGCAAAGGGGAGGTGATGCATAGGTGTTGTTTGTTCTGTGGTGTCTGTGTTCATGTTTAGACAGGGCAGTTTGGGTCAGGTTTTATATCTCTCTATAACTACCTAAAGAGAAGCTGTAGGCAGGTGGAGGTCAGACTCCTCACAAGCAACTAGTGACAGGATGAGAGAGCAGGGCCTGAAGCTGCACCAGGTGATGGTTAGGTTAGATGTTAGGAAGCACTTCCTTATGGAAAGGGTGATCAGACACTGGAACAGACTGCCCAGGGCAGTGGTGGAGTCCTCATCCCTGGAGGCCTTTAAGAAAAGACTGCATTTAGTGTTTAGCGCCATGGTCTAGGTGATTGCAGTGATGTCAGGTCATAGGCTGGGGGCCTGATCATCTTAGAGGTCTTTTCCAGCCCCAATAATTCTGTGATTCCATATGATATCCTTTAGAATAAAATTTTCTAGTGCAAAAGATCAGCAGAGGACCAAATGACTGCAGTATCAAACTTGTTCATGTTTTAAAAGTGGTTTGAAGGGGGTATCAATCTGTCTTTAGCCCAAAAACTGACAACTCAGCTGAAATTAGTGGCAATAGTATTTGTGTCTGTGTCTTCAACATTCCAGAGTAGGCTGCTGTCAATTCTGCCTGTGTGCCAAGCACGCAGTGAGTGCCCAGTATGTGTGCTTGGAATAGCTCACTCATCCCAGCCACGGCTGTGTAAAGCCCTAGGGCTTTTGTTTCCACAGTACATGTGGTTGGAGAGGTGCTAACAACTCACTCTGAGAAGCAGGGATGCCTTCAACACTGTGCACTTGGCTGAAACTCAGATGGCATGATCAGGATTTGGAGCAGGATGCCTGATGGAAACCTAACAGCTGCCACGCTTGGAATTCAGAGAAGCACCACTTGATTTACTCAGCTGTGTTGCCTAGCTAGCACGGGTTAGCATGGCTTTTCAACCTGGCCATACGTAACATAACAGTTAACTTCATACTTGGTGTTTCTGTTTGCCATTCTGCCCTCCATGCTTTCTAAATCCTGTCTGCATTTCCAAGAATAAAGTACTCACCTGGTCCTGTGTTTTCGGAATGATCTTTCCAGGTCCCTTCCAATCCCTAATGTTCTGTGTTTCTGTGAAGTTACTCTTCTTCACGTTGCTGCAGTGGACATACTGAAGCTGATAGTTGATGCACAGTTAGAGCCCAGACCTCCAACCTGCAAGCCTGGTAGCTAACCTGGTAAATCAGCCTCACACAGCATTCTCTAGCCCACCTGAAACTAGTTAAGTGGCAGAGGCAGGAGAAGAATTTGAGATGCTCTGGGTGGGGTTTGTGGAGGTTTTTGTTTGGTGGTGGTTTTGGGGGGGGGAGGCATAGCCTGTGGTGCTCCTGCCTTGTGCTTGCACTGAAAGACTTCCCAACGCAAACCAAAGGCTGTCCTCAGGTAGGGCTGCAATTGACCCTTTGGAAACAGCCAGCTGTGGGAGGTGTGAACTTCCACACCCTCCAGTGGCAGAAGTGGAAAGGCTGCTGCAGTAGATAGTGGTGGTATTAAGTCGTGTACAATCAGCAGAAATCAGACTTTTTGTCTGTAAAAAGACCAACTACATGTGGTCCTGGGACTGCTGTAGCCCAGCTACTGGCTGTTCTGCCACCTCTGATGGCTGATGCAAAACAAGTAACAGGACAGGAACGCTTGGTATGGCACTCACTAGTGCTTACACCTCATCCCTTCCATCATTAGATCCATATTCATGCTGCAAAATGAAGTTGCAAAGGATAAAAGTGAGAAAATGTCTCTTTAAAGGACTGTCTCATTCAAAAACATAGGTTGGCTCCTCTGGGGGTGCCTCCCCAAATAAGTAGCCCAGCCATCAGCCCCCAAGTGATGCATGGGCATGGAAAGAAACATTCGGTTTCTGACCAGCATTTTTCAGCTGTTGTTCTGGGAAAGACTAACCAGCTGGTGGGAAGTGTAATGTCAGAGAGTAAATTTTTAACAGCATAATCCGGGGTGGGGGGGTTGTTAAAAACCCAAACTGAGAAATGAAGGGGAAGAGGTTCTGCTTGTTTTATGTGATTTCTATATAGATGCTTCACTGAAATGATACTGTGCATAAAAATGGGGGCTGTGAACAATCTTGTGTGCACTGTGTCTAGATCACCACAGCTATGAAAAGATGGTTGCAGGGTCATGTCATTTCAGAAAGTGCTCTCCTACTGATGAAAATAGGGTTCTTTTAAAGGGATGGAGAACTCTCTGCAGTAGTAATCAGTGCTATCGGGCATATTTTAATATGATCTGCTGGAAAAGGAGGTAGTAGGATGATCTTCAAAGGCAAGTCTAGCAGCATCATTAACCTCATTCAGTAGAGATGAGATTCCCTTTAGAAATATTGAGGCTGGAAAAGACCTCTAAGATCATCAAGTCCAGACTATGACCTATCACATCAGCTAGACCAGGGCACTATGTGCCACATTCAGTCTTTTCTTAAACTACTCCAAGGATGGGGGCTCCACCACTGTCCTGGCAGTCCATTCCAGTGTCTGATCACCCCTTCTGTGAGGAAGGGCTTCCTAACACCTAACCGTACCCTCCCCTGGCAGCTGCAGGCTCTGCCCTGTCATCCTGGCATTGGTTGCCTGGGAGAAGAGCCTGACTCCCACCTGACTACAACTTCCCTTCAGACAGTTATAGAGTGATAAGATCCCTCCCTGGGTCTCCTCCAGGCTAAACAACCCCAGCTCCCTCAGCCTCTCATCAGTGCCCAGTAGAGGGGCATAATTACATCCCTAGTCCTGCTGGCCACACTATTTCTGATAGAAGCCAAAATGCCACTGGCCCTTCAGGCCACCTGGGCACCCTGCTGGCTCATGTTCAGCTAGTTGTCAACCAGTACTCCCAGGTTCCTCCCTGCCAGGCTGCTCTCCAGCCACTCATCCCCCAGTCTGTGTGAACGATGCTCCCCCACTGCAGTTTATGAAGTTGAAAAGTGCTAAAGTTTACAGCGAATCACTTGCAACTAACATTTTCTCAGTTCAGTTCTATTTTCTCCGTTATGAAGTTGTGTCTGTGGGAAAGGTCTTTTTTAGCCAGGGATGGTAAATTATAAATTTATAGTAAAATTATACTGCCTTCAGCATTCATGTCAAGCTTGATGCTCAGACACAGAATTACATTTGAGAGATCGTTCAGATCTTAGGGTGTGTATTGCAAATGGAAAGCAGAAAAATGATGATACCAGGCTGAAATCTGTGCACTTTGGGTTTTGTCCTCTCAGACAGCTACAAGGAAAAGAGAGTTCCTTCCTGAGACTTCATGAGAACATAGCATCTGCTCTTTTACTGGCCACTGCCTTAGCAGCTAGGCTTAAAAAACCCCTTGATTTTTCCACTACGTTGGGTAGATGCAGCCTCAGCAAAGATGAAAACTCAGCTGTGTTCTTGCAGGTAGAATGCTCTTGCCGTGGAGTTACCCTGCTCAGACAGGAAACGGCATTCAGGACAGCTAGAAGAGTTTAAACGTAAACATTTTCCCTTTAATAGATTAAAAAAGAAAACATTAAAACCAAAAATTGTAGGTGAGGAATGTAGAGATATTTGTTTTATAGACGATCCCATTAACCCCCCCATAAGGTTTTCAGCAAGTTTGCTGGAAGAGATACAAGTTGGTACTCTTAGTAGAGGCTGAGACCCTTCATCCTCACACTACAAGTTTGACCCAGACAACTTTGCTGCTGTTGCAGTCCTCAGGACTACCCCACTAATTCAGACTCAGAAAAGTAGACATTTACAAAGGCACGAGTCTCTTCATCAGTCAAGCTCTGATATCACAAATCCAGAACCACTACTTCAGGGGTCAGATTTGACAAGACTGTTTTCAGCTGCTGACATTAGAAACACAATGGCTCATGATAATTTTGATGAAATGATGAAATAAAACTCGTCTTTGGAAGAAGTTTCTCACCTTCGAAGAATCTGGTTCAGATTCAGGACTGTCTCCGAGTTGGAGTCACAGAGCTGCCTCTTACTCTGCACTGAAGGTGCAGGAACAATACAGCAGCCATGTTCATTCTGCTTTTCCACATGGGTTAGGAGTTGTTGGTGGCTGTTGCCAAGAACTTGTGATATAGGGCCATGTAGAATATCCAGCTGTCTCAGATTGTTCTAGAGAAGCCACACTTAGGTATCCCTTCTATGTGACACCAAGCGAAGGAGAAAGAATATAAAGTTGCTGCCCAAGTGTGTCATGAACTGAATTCTTAACTTGTAAGATGACGCTAGTGCTCTTCAAACAAAAGGAGAGCCTTAAAAAGGAGCCATCGGTGTAGCAGACCAACCAATGGGATACGAAGTTAAATACTTGTGCAGTGACATCTTCAGTAGACTGAGGAATGAGCAGGGTAGACCTGTTAACCCGTGCCACGTCAGTCACCAGCAGCAGTGACGGCAGTGTTTTCTTCACACACTTTGTCAAAACAAACAGAAACATGGCCACAAAAAAGAGCAGACAAAACCAAAATGGTTGGAGATCACTAGGTTTTATTTTTCCTGAAAGATTTCTCAGGATATTCAGGTGAGGACAGGAAGTAAGCTATTACAGCAGTACAAACAGAAAGATGAGGAGGAAAACTGTTCCAAAGACCTGGCAAACACAGCCAAGCACATTAGGAAGTCTATCAGAAGAGGCTTCTGAATTAGAAAACCTGTGTAGTTTTAATTAGAATGAAAGGAGCTAGGTTATGTCTGTAAGCAGTTTTATAAACCTATCTAAAGCTAGAAATTTAAATCTTGATGATGGGAGCAGCACAGGGAGCAAGACTGAGCAAAGTTACGCATGGAAGAAGTCTCAAGTATTTGATTCTTCACACACAAAGTGATCTTGTGACTCTCTTTTAGCACTGAAAAAATACTTGTAGCTATTCACTTTCATCTTAAAATCACTGTGTTTGGATTATTCTTAAGAGATACTCTGTGTGTTGCATTTGCTCACAACTGTTCTGCTCTTCCCAGCTTTCCTTTGAGGAGAGGCCTAGGAGGCCTTCTAACCCAGAGGCCTAAGAGGCCTTCTAGCAGAGGCCTAGGACGCCTTCTAACAGAGAGGCCTAGGACACCTTCTAACAGAGAGGCCTAGGTGGCCTTCTTCATCACTATTCTCAGCATCATAACCCCAAGCAGACAATTTACCAATTAAATGTACAACTGATCTACTCAATCTGCAAATAAATCTGTAAAATTTGTATCCAATTATTATCTTTTATCTTTTGCACCTAAACATTAAACTTCTGTGAATGAGCTCCTGTTTGAGCTCCTATGGGATGTATCTACTTGTGTGCCTTCCCTTTTCCCATTGCTTGGGTATCTTCAAGAAGTACTTAAGTTTTAATTTTTAGCTTAAGTGTGGTGTTTTTAAAGTTTTCAGTGTTATGAATTTATTATCTTTTTAGACTTTCCCTGTTTTTAAATTAAATTGAACTAAATCACTCTATGTCTGTACTCATGATAAGGAGGTTACACTTCAAATGGGGCTTGAAGAGCTCTTTTGGGTTTTATAACCGTCTTGTGAAAAAGAACACGTTTGAGTCACTCAAGCGCTTACTCACAACAACTCATCCTTTTCTGTTTTACCTGAAAAGCTTTTGCAAAACAGATGGTTTCAGAACACACGTAACGACAGATAAGGCAGGAAGGTTAAGAGGGATGTCAGACACTGAAGTATTTACAAACAGTAACAACTAGATAAAGGATTTCTTGCTACTGTTTGTAAACCAAGCCCATAAAACTGGTAATAAAAGAACCAAATCTCATTGGTCATGGCACGGTGGCAACATAACTTTACACAGGGACACCTGGGCACAACCTCTATGTTGGGAAGCATCCTAATAAAAAGCAGCACACTCGTTGACGATCCAGAGTGAAAAGCCCCAACCCCATTTCCCCAACCTCTTCCATTACCTGTGAATTTGTAGATCAGAGGGTATTCCAGACTGCCTTCAGCTACCTCCACTTACTATTGTTCAACTGTATTTGTGCGTGAACCTGTTTCTGCGAGCTCAGCCAGTAACTACACAACACCTCAGGTGAATTCTTTCTGAGAAGTTGTAGATGCACTGATAACTCATTGTTAGCTCTGCATATAGTACCTTCTCAAACCTTCACTAGCCGGAGTCACAAACGGCAGGAATAACTGAGTATCTCAATTTTAGTAGCCCAACAGTATTTCACAATAAACATGTTGATGCTGTTTCCCTTCTGTGGTGGTGTGTTTGGAGACCAGCTCCCCGTCCCAGTATAAAACCACCACACACAGCTTACCCTTGGCTATGCCTTATATTTTCATGTCCTTAACTGTGGAAGTCAGGTTAGAGTAGGTTTCATAGCAAGCTCCTCTCCCACTGTGGATTCCTGAATCTACCTATAATGTTCTATATATAGTAGCCTTAAACTATTTTCAACCTACATACAGAAGAGAGATTAGACAGAAAGGAGATTATACAGCAGACTAGAGCTACTGTTCTAGGAAACAACTACTGAAAATGTGTAACTGAAATGTTTATAGAAGGTGGGAAACTTGACTGGTTGTGACTTTCAATCCTAAGGGTACAAAGCAGGAACTACAGCATGTAAAAAGACATCACGTGGTACCACACTTACTCTGGAGGCAGATGTCCAGTGAAAACGCTTAGGGCTGCCTCCTGCCCAAGTAGTGACATGGAGGAACGCACCTCCCTGAAGCAGCAACAACGAAAACACTCTTTACTTGTATTGCTGGAAAACTGCAGAGCCAAGGATTGCAGATGTGACTGTCAATACAACCAATAAACAGAAATACCAATGCAGAAGTTCTTGTTACAATAGTCTCACAGTAAAGCTACCAAGTCCCTAACATGTTGAGTGGAAAACATCCGCAAAAGGTTAGGTGTCAGACTGAGTTAAGCAGACAGGAGAAACACTTGGGTGGTGAGAAAAGCTGCAACACATAGACTGCCTTGTTACTGCTGGTCACAACGTGCACAGGCACCACAGAATAGCGAGAGCTTGTCCCAGACCCCTTTTCCAGAGACGCATCATTACACATTGACACAGAAGGCTCATCACTCAGCTACATGCACAACGCAAGTAAGCCCTCACAGAAGGAAACAGGGTGCACTGCTGTAATGCTGCACATGCTTTCCATGACCACCAACAGTTCTGGATTTGGGTTTATTCAAGACATGTCTTTTTACAGCAGCTTATGAAGACTTCCTGCTCAAGAGCTTACAATCTAGTTTTCGATGTGGTAACCGAGTGACAAGCTTTTAAGTGGGAAAAATAAAGAAACTTCATACTGCCATTTGTCACAAAATACACACAGGACCTTTGTATCTTAATGGCAGCTACAAATACAGCCCTCACGAAGACACAGTACGTAGAGGCCAGTAAATGAGTCCGTAAGACACTTGACACCAGGTGCTAGTGAAAAACTTTACAGACACAATCATGTGTTACTACTGCAGTGTACCTCATGAAAGCACTGCAAGTCAGCATCTGCTACAGCTACCGAAACTTCATAAAATGCATCAGCCATTGATTTTTATTAAGAATCCCTAAAAAGGCACCAAGAAAGACCAAGGCAGAAGCAGCACAGGGTATAGGTGAGTGTGAACAATGTGCTGGTGAGAACTTACGAGGAAGAGCTATTCTCTAGGACTTGCCCACAGTCACCTTGTTCATTAGATGAAACAGCATGGGAGGTCACACAAGCTCGCTTGTGAAACACCTGGTCCCCAAATACCATTGACCCAGTACATTCACAGCAGTCTTACTGCTGGTAACTACACCAGTTCTTGGTACCTTAACGGAAATGACTTCCAGCAACACTGAACCCTCTGCAATGTGAACCAACTCTAGCTGTAAAACAAGAACCGTTACACAGGACAGCATGACTTCTGGCAATACAGATCAGCATAACCTCTGAAAACTCATTTGCATCCCACTTCTGTGCATTCCTACTAGTACTGGCTGCTCCTTTGAAGAAAAGCAATGGCATTGCTTTGGGATTTCACTTGCATCAGTGTTTTGAAAACAAAAACCCCAACACTAAAGCTACAGGGAATGTACTCAGTGTGTTCTCAACAAATCACCCTTGTTCACTGTGAAGCTGCCAAAACACACTGCTGACAGCTCCTTCTAAATTCAGATGTATGTTGTTGGGGTTTTGTCTTCCCCAGAAACAGCACAACTTCAGCCCCAAGGCAGCATGTACGTTCGCCACAAAACTCTTAAGATTGCAATCTTGTTCCACACACATGACAAAGTTAAAATCTTGCTCTTTTTACAATATGGAGTCATTCCTTTTCCCCTGAACACTTTACAGCCCTGGAAGCACACATGGTATAAATGAGTAAAAAATTAATAAAACTCGACTTTCATTGTGAACCAGCATAGAACAGAAATTCCCAGTGGCCAGAACCCTAGCAGTGAACTCTCTTAACCACCACTCTATAAATACAAGTCATACATCACACTTCTCGGGGGGGGCTTCTTTTGCTCCCACATTTGTTTACCAACAAGTTTTCACATTATTCCATCAGTCTGCTGCAGAAAGTGTTCGCTGAGGACAAGCTGAGCCTAGTACTGACACGACCCTCAGCCCCTAGTGCACCAAGACATACCAATCAAATTATCCTTGCATTGAAAATAAGAGTGATGTTAACACCAGTGTCTTGGCAATTAGAAGAGGAAAAGTATACACCGTCCTCAAACTGAGGAATTGACCACACCTGTTTTTATTCCAAGTTGGTAGCCTTGGGTGAACTTCAATAGTGACTTTTCTCCATGAATTTATCAGTAAACACTACGATCATAACTTGCTTCAATTCTTAAGAATATATGAAGAAAGAAGTAATGAAAGTTCAACAGTCAAACTGAAAACTCAAGTAATCCAAGCTTTCAAGACAATATGAAGTACTGATTTTAAACCTTGTTGTGAAACTAATGGAAGATTAAGTCATACGATGTCAATTAGCACTTGACAACTGCAAAGAAAAACTTCCGTCAACTAAATCTAAGTTACAGGAAAGAAGGCAAATTGCTGATCGTCTGGTCAACTCGTCATTCTGTTGGGAAGAAGAAAGTAAAGCAGAGTTTGTGCATCTTCATTTTCTGTTGCTGCTTCAGCCCACTGGTTACCTATACAGACATTTCAAAGTTCAGCTTAGGAAATAGGAAAAACCAGCATGTGAATCCCTCCTTACATAGCGCTTTTGAGTAATATAAAGGTTAAACACATAACACTTCTGCCAAAGCCAAGCATGTAAATTTCCATTTTAGAGTAAACCGCCTGCGTAGGGAACGGGTTAAACCAACACAGACTGAAGAGAACTTCCCTCAAATATACTCCCAAACGAAGCTTTCCTAAGCTCATACTTGGGAGCTTTGTGCTTTTTCTGAGCTTGAATTTTCTGTTGTTGTTTTGGGTTTCTGTTCCCACAAGATTCAACTCTATCAGTAATAGTTCTGGTACAGCAAGAACTCTCATTCCATTCAGTCTTTCTCTCTTGATGCTAAATGCTCTTTACAGGTGGAAAAGGATAAAGCTATTGCCCTGACACATTTTGACAAACTGTCTTAAGTTGTTAGTTTCATTAACAGGAAAGGAGGAGTTATTTTTATCAAGTGATATAAAACACAGCCAAAAAGCTATTTTAAAGCAATTGTGTCCAACAGTGAAAGGATCAGTGGTTTTAGTTTGTAGCACTGTTTCTCCAAATAGAGAACAGTTCCCTATGGTCAAGTGATACAGGTTCTGTGAATATGCTTTGCCAAGTGGACTTTGTTTTAAATTCACCTTAAAATGGAAGGTTTCAAATCAAGAAAGGGTCTAAAAGCTGAACATAAACATTATTTAAATGTTAGACACACACTATGTTTTATTAAGCATTACACTAGAACTACTTTGGTATAAAAAATACTTTATTTTAAAGCTATGAAAGTTATAAAAATATGTAGTTAAATTTTCTACTCACAGAATGTTTGCTATTTTAACATTAGTGATTTGTTTCTCCTAACGAATCTGAATTTTATTCGAAGATTTACAAGACATTATTACTATTATTTTAAAAAACCCAGCGTTACAGGGAGCTGTACTAATTGTGATGTTTTAGCAGTATTCATTTAACCTCTAGAATTTTAATGAAGGCAGCAAAAACAACTATTTTCTGATGATACAGAATTTCTTATTTCTTGAAGCGTTTCTGTGGTTGACCACTTCTTCATTAGTTACCTGCAGCATGGCACCTTCCTGCCAAAGAAAAAAAAAGTGTATCTGAAGATGTTTATCACATATGTCTAAACCAAATTACCAATAGGGGAACTTCAGCCAGTGTTGTTTCTTTTTTAAAAAAAAATTAAAAAATAGTATAAGCAGTTCACTGGTGTGTCTACCACAAAACGAACAGGACTTCTGTCCACATTCTTCCGTGGGTAGCCTTTTAAAGCCAATGGAACTTCAAAATCAGGGCATGTTTTGGTTGTTGGTTTTGGGTTGGGTGTTTTGTGGGTTTTGATTTATTTAAAAACAAAATCTAGCAGAGCATGCCATCCTTACTCTGCATAAAATTACTTGATGAGTTTTCATTAATTTGAGGTGCAAATATTCAACAAGGTGAGAGTAAGGCTGGCTGAATTTGGCACTAAGGTTTATTAGCTGCAAGAACTATAAAAAAAGGTGGAAACCTAAACATTCTAGCCAAATTCCAATTCACAGAGCTGTATTATACACTCAGGAAATACCACCTGCAGTTTCATTTGAAGTTATCACTTCCCCTCCTAAAGAACTGCTTATGCAGTTGTTAAAAGAATGGACGACACACTCCTTCACAGAGGCAGATGTATTCTGTGGTGCAATTTTTTTTCCTTACACGTAAACAGTCTACAGTTACTTGGGAACCTTCAGGATGAAATGCGTTATAGAATAGATTACAGTAGACAAGACACATAACAACATCGTTCAGTTCCAACCGCACAGAGCTACCTTCATTGCATTACCTTGCAACCACCGTAACGCATAGACTCCCAAGAAAAAAAAAAGTTGCAGGATGCAAAAATAAAGTTGTATGATTTAATTAACTTGTGACCTACCATTTTAACTACCAACACCAGGGATGGAACCCTTGCAAAGCTTTACTAATGGACACTTGCAGGTCTCATTTGTTCAACTGTAGCAGTGTACAGTGGCAGCAGTCTATGCTTGTCCAGGGTTCATATCATGGCTAGATTCCAGTAGGAAAAAAATATGTTAAGTAGCTGAAATTAACAAGAATTTGTTTGCAAAGATTTAGTAATACAAGAAAACAGGATTCACAAATTTCTTTTCAATTGACAATTGTTAACTCCATTCATTGCTATGTTAAACTACATAACAATCACTATACTGGAAGAATACTGTATTACAATTATTAGTTTCTTGGTTTTGGAACATTAAGAAAGGAAAAGTAAATAAGATCTTACCTAAAGAAGTTTAACTGAAGCTTAGAACTATTTTGCTCTAGACCCTCAGCCTTCGTTGGCATCCTTATAACTACTGTAGTTAAAACTTTGCAGAACACAGCACAGCTTTTTAAGACTGGCTGAACTTAGTGACGTTTTCAAGAGTTCTCTTGTACTAGACCTGCGTCCCTGGAAGAGTACCTCGCTGGGGTTACTTCCTTTCCTTGCCATTGAAGAAGCAGCATCTAAAAGATCTAAAAAGGTGTTTCCTCTTGCACAGATATCCCTTAAGTTAGCTAGATACTTTAAACCTCATTTACAGACAACATACTTTTTCTGACCAGCATTTAATTTTACATATACAACAATAGCTTTATGTTATTTGTGGGACCTTATACTACCCACTCCTTGCCTTATTTTACAAGATTAAAAAAAAAAATCTAAAATTACACAATATTTCCTTTAGAATTATTTTATTAAATCATAAATGTACAACAGCTTCTTAACTCTACACACGCACTTAAATTTTTAAAAGGAAAACGTTATGTCTTATTACACCATGATCCTAGCTAATAGCTTTTCAAAACTTTGAGAAAAATCTTAAAAAAGGTTTCACATGTCACCTGAAACTTACAAATTTAACATTATCAAAGGAATGCTTCTACACTTACAAAGACCACTAGAAAGAAACAACAATTAAAAAGCTAAGAAACTGTCTCAAAGGCATTTTTACAATCCTTCCTCCACAGTAAGGTAATGTTATTAAATAATCCAAATCCATTCACAAAATGGCTCTCTGCATCTGCTCTGGTGTCTTCTGCCATATCACTGCATATTTATGCATGACTGAGATAAGTGTTTCCTTAACATTGTTATTTCGATAACCTGAAGCTGTTCTGTTACCTCTGGGCTCTCATCCTCTCCTATTTATACAGTGAAGCCTGTTTCAACAGAAGTAAAGAGTAAAAAAATAGGTTATGAAATTATTCATCTAACCATTGTTTAAAGGAAAGATAACATGATCCTAAAAAGCTTTTAACTCCTGCAGCTACTCTCAAGAATCACTGCAATTTTAACAAATAGAAGTATACTTACCCATGGCATGCTTTCAAAAACTCAGTAACGGCTCCTCCCTCCATAACCACCACTTCCTCCACTACCCCCTGGACCATAGTTTCCTGCAATTGCAAAAGGAGAGGAACAGGTCCATTAGTCCACTTTCTAAACCCAAGAAAGCTTCTGATAGAACAACTTAACGCTCCTCAGAACATCTTTCTCCAAATAACCTCTTAAGAGCTGGCAAGAGCTACAGGCTGTAATCTTAGATTTAACAGTGCCACAGGTAATTCGATGCACTGTACTGTCCTGAGCCTGCAAGAGCTGACTTTATTTGTATGCTAAACATTACAAGAAGGGCTTTGGGTTTCAGTTTCCATTTCGCAAGCTTTACACAGTATAGTAACACACAACAAACACACATATTTTTCTGATGCTGAGTTTACAAAGAGTATGAGACTTGGCTGAAGTCGTTACCAACCGGAAACTGCAAAACACTTCCAAATATTCTGTGAAGAATGTTTTTTTTTTTTAAAAAAACTAGTAATTTCAAGACAAGCTTTACAATCTGAAGATGAAAAATTGTAGCCAACTTGCAAAAAACACAGCCCACCTATTCTTATGTAGTAATTTGGTAACTTTTGCAATCTTCTAAGGGTATGGGTTGGAAGGAACCTTTATGTGTCATCTACTCCCAACCCCATTGCAGTGTGCAGAGAGTCTCTCGTTAGGTGTTGCTCACAGACCCATCCAACCTGACCTTGAAAACTTCAGTGATGGAGCATCTGCAACCTCTCTTGATCAATTTGTTCTAGCACTTTACCACTCACACAGCACAGAATTTATTCCTTCTATCTAATCTCAGTCTACTCTCTGTTTGTTCAAAACTGTTATCATCCCCTGTCCTACCTCCCGTTCCACCTCCCATGAAGACTAATGCCCATCCACTAAGGTACCAAGGCAGGTTGAGAAATATACAATACCTCCACCATATGGTCCCCCCATGTTCCTGCTGCCACCAAAATTTCCACTCTTCATCGGACCGTAATTTGAAGGTTGTTGGTTGTAGTTTCCAAAATCATTGTAGTTTCCACTTCCATAATTGCCTGCGTTATCAATACAAAAGTGTAGAGATACCCAATGAGCTACAACACAGAGGACACTCACCGAGTACATTCATTACTACAATTCTATAGTACAAAAATCACACAGGTATTCCTGCAGTGTGTACCACAAACTGCTTTTTCATGGTATTTGGAATAAAAAAGCTTCTTAGTTAACACTAACTCCTTCCCCCAGCAACCCCAATCCCAAAAGGACTTGAGCTAATTTACAATCAAAATACTTGGTCATTTCAAGCCAGTAGGTTACCTCCTCCATAGTTGTCATAACCACCTCCATAGCCCCCACCCTGGTTGCCATATCCAGGTCCTCCTCCACCATATCCTCCTCTTCCTCCTCCGTAACCAGGACTGCCACCAAAGTTGCCACCTATGACAATATAATCCTTTAAAACACACTTCACAGCGCAGAAAGCAAATCTACAGAATCAGAGGACATTTTTATGTTTTGAGGTCCAGAGGGAAGAAAATGATCATCTGGGTAAATTAATTTCTACGAATGCTATTTTTAAAGACATATACCAACTCCAGCTCTAACAATTATACCCAAAACCCACAAGCCAGACTGCCTAAAAATCTCAGCTTCAAGGCCTAATTAAAGTCTTTAAACACCCCTATTCTGAAGACAGCTGTCCAAGAAATGAGCTTACATGTGCCATACGTGAGTTTAAGCCAATTGCCAAATGTGCTTTTTAATGCGATGAAAAAAACCCAAACACAATCCTGGCTTTGGTAATTAATACAGATCTTAATGCAAAACGTAACTGAATATAAGAATGCTTCGGAGTGAGAGAAAAACTACCTCCATAAAGTAAACTAACCTCCAGGTCCTCCACCATATCCATTATACCCATCACCAAATCCACGGCCGCTTCCATAGCCATCTGTTGGGACAGAAAAACCCAAAGTACTTCAACTGAAACAAATTAACTGTATTTTCAAATCCCCATTACCTTAGAGATCAAACCTGATATTACCAAGAAAGCACACATACATCTGAATTTGTGTAAAATGTATGTGAACTTACACATTCGATCATTTGTTTGTATCTTCCATTTTCTTGCATTAAAGTACCAGTTCTAATTTTGGACAAAATTCCTCCCGTGTGAAGGGCAGTAGAATTTGCAAAGAATTACAGAAGAGGAAATTTCTTAACAAAATTGTTTAACTTTTAATAAAATCCTTAAAATCAGACAGAACCAGAAAGACAGCATACATAAGGAACACAAAAATGCTACAACAATGCCTGTCTTACCAGCTCCCCCTCTGAAATTGCTGCCAGGTCCTGGACCAAAGTTGCCACCACCTCCACGTGCATCACCAAAACCAAAGTTGCCTGTAATAGTTCAAAATTTATAAGCAATAATATAGAAATTGAACATAAAAATCGACAATAAACCATTAACAAGCCAAAAACTTGTACATACCTCCTCTCCCACTCCTGGAATTTTGAACTTCTTGCATTTCCTGCCTAGAGAGAGCTTTCCTTACTTCTGCATTATGGCCATTGATGGTGTGATACTTCTGCACTGTAACCACATCAAATAAACACCATCAGCATGCAAGTGCTGATCTGGCTGCAATTAACACGTACCAGACTCTGAAGAAGTGATTTCCAATAAATAATCCATACCATTTTTTAAAAAAGGAAACCACCACGCAATTTTAAAGCAAGCTTATTTAAAGTGCATGTTCCCACGCATTATGATGTAGCAAATAACCCACGTTTAGCCTTTATACAATTACCTCAACAGCAAGGATGAATGCTATCAAACAGTGAAAGAAGGCTTACTTACATACTATTTTATCCACAGGATCATGGTCATCAAATGTAACAAATCCAAACCCTCTCTTTTTACCAGACTGTCTATCAGTAATGATTTCAATAGTATCGATTTTTCCATATTCCTCAAAGTAGTCACGAAGATGGTGCTCTTCAGTGTCCTCTTTAATACCACCAACAAACAGTTTTTTCACAGTAACATGAGCACCAGGTTTTCCAGATTCCTGTTAA
This sequence comes from Rhinopomastus cyanomelas, assembly GCA_013400115.1. Classification (NCBI taxonomy): domain Eukaryota; kingdom Metazoa; phylum Chordata; class Aves; order Bucerotiformes; family Rhinopomastidae; genus Rhinopomastus; species Rhinopomastus cyanomelas. The sequence continues at coordinate 124,086 of VXBP01007021.1, forward strand.
AAGAATCCTTTGAATTACCACAGAGAAAAACAATTTTACCAATCAATATTTTGACGTGATTTCAGAGAACAATACTGGTAAGTTTCTCGAGCACTCAGGCAGCCTTCTTATGATGCCTGTCTCTGCAACATTACTTGTAGGCCTTCTGGAAGGGAAGGAAAATGGGGTAACCTGGAGGTGTCACCCCTATTCCCCTTTCTGTCAAAGCCTTAAAGTACTGAAAAATATAGACAGAAATACTAAAAAAAATGCGCAAAAGTAAAGAAAAAGCCTTTAAATATATTCAGGACACAACATACCATCAATTGCTTGAAAGTTCTAAAAGTACTTAGTAATTCAGGCTGGAATACACTTTTTGTAATTGAAACAAAATGTCTGCTTTCTCTGACTACTTTCCCAAGAGAAATGAAACCCACTCTGGTATCAACAGCAATGGCTCTTCAACTCAGCAAGCCAACAGTTATACATTTTAACTCCTATTCAAAATACAAAGACAGTTCCTTACACACACTTTGAGCACGATACTCAAGCTAGGCAAGAATGACTTGCACACACATAAGCTGCCTCTATTGCCTTTTTCTACAGATCAACAAACACTGCAATCACAGGGAATAGAAACTGGATTGGAATTCCTAACAGGGGTACCATTGGTTATCATTCCCTTTACCTCTGAGACAGGTCACTGAGTTCCAGTTAATCAGTGCAAATGCATTGAAGACCTGGGTCCAACCTGAAACTGTTAAACTCTCTCAGAGATCCCACAACACAGTGGCATTGAATGGTGGGTTTCTTAGCCTGCAGGATTGGGCTGCAGCTTGGAATTTGAAGCTCACCCAAGCGTTACTTCTGGTCAATCAGTGCCTCTGCAAGTAAGCAGAGGTCAGTGGAAAAAAATCTGTTTCCTGTGTGTGGAGCCTCTTCAGAGGCAGAATATGCACTGAGCATGCCTCAGCCAGCCATCTTTGGTTTTGCAGTGTAAAGGAGACTAAGAGTTTGAAACACCAGAGATCAGCAGTCACTGCAAACCCATGATGCAGTGAAATAGAGGAAGACAGTCCTGTCTGCAGCTCACAGAGGCACACTGAAGCAGAACACTGGCATGGAACAGGGAGGGAACCTATTCTAAAAAAGCTGATGGTTCTGAGGACAGGAACGGTGGCCTGAACTATGGATACCAAGTTTCCACAATAAAAAGAACAGTCTCTTTAATGTTGCGTGAACTACGTGTCTCAGTTTTCCCCAAATCAAGCTGGTTTTTGTTTTTGCCTGCAACTTCAGTGGTTTTTGGTTTCAGCCTATGAGCACATTACTGCTATCAGTTAGAATCTATGCTTGCTTCAAGTACATCTGTGCCACAGTACCCTGGCTGAAAAGTTTGCAGGTTCACAGCATTCCTGTGCACATAACCAACTCGTACCCTGATGCTTAAAACCAAATACACCTGGGGCTAAATCCAGAGTAATCTCACAATGATTTTTACACTATCACTGTGGGGGGGGGGGAAGTAGTTCCCTGGTACATTATCTGATTTGTTACCTTTTAGAAAAACTCAAAAAGCATCTTGCAATGGAGTCAAGACAGACTAACAGGAGTTTATTAATTTAGGATTCAGTCACAGCAACCATTCCAGAGTAGGTTGGAATTCCTGTCATTACAGGCATTCAACATGTTTCTGCTAAGTGTACTTTCAAAGCCCAGTCGTGTTCCTTGTAGGGCATGATTCTACCATCAAAATAATTTCAGAATTAATCCACTCTAGTTAACACAAATTTATGTAACATTGCCATTTAGCAGACCAAAGCACAACTGTCCAACCAAAATATAGATTCATTTTTTAAAGCATGAAATGTATCTGCTTTCAAAGCCACACTTACCTCTCTAGCCACAGCTCTCTTAGGCTCAACCACCCTTCCATCAATTGTATGAGGTCTTGCAGCCATGGCTGCATCAACTTCAGCCATGGAAGAGAATGTTACAAAACCAAACCCCCTTGATCTCTTGCTTGCAGGATCCCTCATTACCTAAAAGCAATAAACACTTTGAAACCATTTCTACCCAACTTGTATTATGCTTAACACTCATAACATTTGGAGAAAACATGTCAACTTAGTTCACCAATTTCAAAATTCATTTGTAATAAAGTCTGCTACGCCAATTATTTAGATTAATGGCACTGCCTGGCATCACGTTAATGCAAACCACTGCAGTTCTCTATCAAATGTACGTTTCTCAAGAACACCATTTATTTCAAGCTTCTGAAAAGCAGAGACTTGAAACCTGTGTTATGCAAAATCACTGCCGGAAATTCTGCAAGAGCCACAGTCCCACGAGTTATTTAGAAGACGTACTGAGATGTCACTTAAAGACACAGTTTAGCAATGGACTTGGCAGCACTGGTTTTACAGGAGGACTCAAATGACTTTTCCAGTCTGAATGATCCTATGAAAATATCATCCAGAAACACACCTCCTTACAGCTTTACTGAGGCTGCTCATGGTTATCAGCTTTCTGATGAAATTACCAATAATTAATACTGCTCTGTGTAAGCAATCCCTAAAACACCCCAGCCAATAATACTCAAGTTAAAATTAGCTGCTGAAATCTGTTTTGAGAGAGAATCTGGGAGTTTTTACAGGAAACAGATTGTGACAGCTCCTCAACGGCTTGCCTTGCAAAGTCTGTGCACAGTTGAAGCGAGTTAAATTATGTAAATTCAGAAAAACTCAGTATTCATCTTTTCATTAAGCTATCCAGGAAATTCACTCCCCACAACTACATCTCCTATGACATCAATCACATTAATATCCCAAACTTACCACACAGTCTGTCAGCTTTCCCCATTGCTCATAGTAACTCCTCAAGCTTTCCTCTGTTGTTTCAAAGCTTAAGCCGCCAATAAACAGTTTGCGAAACTGCTCCTTTTCCCTCTAGCACATAAAAGAAGATTAAATTAGTATCATTAACAATACCTCCTCTGCATCAGCATAATTAGACACTAATTAAGATGCTGTTAAGTGACAAAAACTTTCAGGAAGATACTTTTCAATATTAAGCTTGCCTTTTCTAAATTGGTTCTACCACTATTCCAAAAACTAAGCAATTTACATAATTCCATGAGTCCTCTTTCACAACACATATTTTAATAATGTGCTTTGCCCATAGTTTCCTCCAAATATTAAGAATGAGCGACCACACTGAACTCCAAGGAAGGACAAAATAGTCCTCCCAAAGATCTTGAAGAGATGTTTTCTTTAAAGGAAGAGAAAATAAAGCCCAAACCCTTAGTTCTCATTGCAGATAATATGAATTAAGTCATACTGTCTGATACTATTCCAGATAACACATTTTAAAAAACCATTCTGGCTCAACTATTGTACATGACTACTTATCATGCTATCTACTCAGCACTGAAAATAAAGAAATGGCTCCTATTTTTTCATCAATAATTAAACTAAACCTGGAGCATCTGGAAACCTGAGGTTCTGCATCATTACAATTAGTGGTAAATGTATCCACTCTCAACAGCAGCAGCATCAGTATTAAGCGGATCCCCTTTAAAACAGAAATGTTAGTAATATTAGCACAGGCATCCACTAACATAAAATTATGTTTTCAGTAAGACTGTTCTGTTATTTTTCTGAAAAATCATGACAGCGATTGCTCAGCAGAAATCTCTGCTGATGACAAACACAAAATTAGAAAAATCCAGGACCAGTAGTAAGGGATGACATTTACATTATGGGGAATTATACCAAAGCAGGAAGGATAACTTTCAGCATCTACCAGCTAACAGTACTTTTACAGGGAAGCAAGTAGGCACGATAATTGTAATTTTCCACATACAACAGCATCACTAGCTCAAACATTTTACAATTTCATTTTAAACAGCAAAAATTTAAAAAAATGCCCTTCCAACAACATTTAAGATTTCAGAACTGAAAACTGGTTGAAAGCTAACAGTACCTGAGACAAGTAAACTAAAAAATGCACTGGTTACTTCAACTTCATACTGTTAACTGATTTTAAAAATAAAATCCGCACAGGCACAAGTTTAAAAGCAGTGAACATCATTATGTCAATCTTCCTTTCACTTTACCTATTTAAATGAATCAAGGAAATGATGCTGCATACCAGACTTGGACTAAAAAGTCTTATGCTACATTACTTGCTGCAGTTTCATAGGTCTACCGAAAACATTTTCCCTACATAGTCACCACACAGTCGATTGCCATACATGAAGCAATGCACTTTTATATTCTTAGGAAACTATGACAATCAAGTACATTTAGTGGGCAGGTAGGATTTTTCCAGGAAGCATTAGATCTAACTTTGAGAAAAACTATAAATGCATACATAAATGAAAATCAAGGAAAGAATGCAGTTCATCATTTGTAACAAATGTGTTTGCTTTTTAAAGAATATATACCACACATTACTAAAAAACATTAAGCACAATGCAAACACACTTTAGAGCCCTAAGTGTTCTTAGAAAATATCTACCATGTGTGATGCTACCCACACAGGCAGGCACCACACAGAGATCACAACACTGCAGTGAAACACACTACCAGTTCAATAAAAAAGCGTGAAAATATAAACATGTTCCACTAACACACACACAGCCTCTAGACATTGAGGAACTCTCTCCCTTACACACATCAGTTTTAAAAAAGTTCCCATTAGTCTAACTTCACAACAAGGTCCAGAGAGCTATGACCATCTCAGTTTACGATGAAGCTATAAAACGTGCAATGGAAGTTCTGATCACCCCAGTTCCTCTCAGAATCCTGATGGAAAGCCTCATGTATTAAAAACACCCTTCCCCCACCAAGGCCTACAATACAAAAGAAAAACTCCTTGCAAGACTTTATAGTACACACTGTGGTAATGCAAGAAGGAATCTCTATAGTGCTGAATCTTCATTAGCACTTACTTTAAACCTTCCTTCACAGGCTTAAAGCAACAAAGGACTGGAAAAACGTGCAACCTGTTTGATATAACAATGACGTCAGGACAAGTACAACTGACTGCAGACTTCTGCAGAGTTAAAAAAAAAAAAAAGGAAGAAAAACGCTTATCCAAGAGAAACAAGCGCCATCTCTGAAGTATGGCGAGGCCTGCCGAAAGCAAAGCTGAGTTTACTGCTCTCCCGCTCGGGCCGAAGCGCCCTGCTAGGCCCTACACGTTCTGTTCCAGAGGGCTTTGCAATCCACCAACTGGACGGCCCCGCTTCCTGCTGCCTCATGCTATGGGTAGGGAAAACCGTTACGGCTCCGCCATGTGGTGGCTATCAGGAAGACACGGGCCTCCGCGGCCAGAAGGGGAAAATGGCGCCCAGAAGCAGCCGCCGCCTCCTCCAAGGACAGCGGTGCGGCGGGAAGAACTTCTGTAAAGACCAACTTACATATATGCCAGCTATATTAAAAAACCAAACAAAAACGAAACAACAAAAACAAACCCACTGTGCTAAATAACACCCAGATTCTCGTACTAAACGAAAAATAAGGGCTGCGAACTGCTTTTCGCGTGTTATCTACACATAGTAGCAGGAAGCAGTTGCAGGCGGCTCTTTTCTGCCGCCGCAGATACCTACCAGACGACTGCGGTTGCTTGCCGGCTCCGCCAGCCGTAATACCACAGATTACCCCACCCTTACAGGCTTTCTCGCCGTCAGAGGGATCCCCGTAGCCTTGCGCACTCACCAGGCTCGGCGCCGCCATTTTGCCGCCCCCCCCCTCCGCCACCGCCATTACCTGCAGTGCCATGGCGGCCAGTCAGCACCTCGCGGGGAAAACGGGACTCCTAGACCGCGCTCTGACCGACCACCTCGATCCCCGCTCCAGCGCCACATTAACGGCTGCTCAGGTAACGGGCACGTACAGAACCCTCCGGCCGCCACGCTGGGCTACTCGGCTTCCTTTTCCTCTCGACCGCGCGCCGGCGCCAACCGCCGATTCCAGAACCTTCCTCCCCCCCTAACGCTTTTCCTCTGCGAAAAGCGGCCTAGATCCCCTGCGCAACCCGCGGCGCCCCGACTGAGAGCCGGCAGCTGCGCCGGCAAGGCTAGAGACCTCGAGAAACGCCCGGACCCTGAAAAACTCCGTTCGTAGGAGCAAACGCGCCACCCCCGCTTTAACATCAAACTCCCGATTTTTCCTTCTCACGTACCATATTCTTCATGGTTCCTGTGTTCCCGCTGGAGAGCGCCGTACAACTGCTCAGTAATGGCTGCCTGGGCTGTTACGTAATTTGAAATTCAGCTCCGCGCAGTGCTAGCGCCCTCCTTCTCCAGCCCAGGCTCCCTTCCAAGGTTTTAAGTTGGTTTCTTTTTAAAAAAACCAACTTGAATCGGGAGCTTAAATGTCTCCGAAGGGGCAGCGGTTCCGTAGAACGCCCCTACGCGTTTTTAGCGCGTAAAAAAAAGCCTCATCAACTCCCCTAGTAATGGCTGTCTCCGAAATGAGCCGAAGGAGCCGTCGTCGTCGAGCTTATCCGCTTCGGCTGTCGCCGGAAAAAGCCGAAAGAGGAATGAAAGCCTATTCGACTCCCTTCGGCAATTCCGGAACTCGCCGAAGCAGAAAAGAATGGCGCTCGGCATCCGCTCGGCAATTTCCGGAGACAAAATACGCAGCAGGCGTAGTCTGTCAAGCCCCTTCGGCCATTTCCGACAACGGAAGAGGCTCGCAATACGTGCCCGAGCGGAGCCGAAACGGTCCGAGAACCGCTGGCACCGAGACAGTTTTTTTTCCTTTTCCGGAAACTGCCGAACGGCCCCGAAGGCTCAAACATCAAAGCGAGCGGTTATAATTAGCCGAAGGCGGCCTCGTATTGCTCCGTACACTCCCCCCGTCTCCGCCGTTACCCTCCCCGCGGCCGCCTGTGGTAGTGGGGGGAGCGAAGAGCAGCGCACTCCCGAAACCCGAGCACCCGTGGCTCCCTGCCCCCTTCCCCCTCCGCCCGGGTAGGAGGAAGTGAGAATTGCCCAGATTTTGGCGCCAGTGCCAACACATCGCGTGGCCTCGGCAGAGGAAGGCGGACTTGGCCGCAGCCTGCCACAGCGTACTGCTCCCAAACCCACTCCGGCACCCCGTTCTTCCTTCCTCGGTCCCTCTCCGCCCCTTTTCTCTCCAGCAGTCCCGCACGAACCGCGACAAAGGGTGAGTGCTGCCGCCCCGCGAAGCAATGAAATGGCGCTGGAGCTGCTCCTGTCCTCCCACCCCATTTTCTCCCCACCCCCGCCAGCTTTAGGGTAGAGTCGACAAGGATCCAGCCGCGGACCCTCATCCGCAGCGAAGACTCCCCAGCCGGCTCTGACCCCCATCCCCACTAAGAAACGAGTTGAGCTTCCCACTCACCAGTGCTTTCCGTGTCTCCCCCTCCATTCTTCTCCTCCTCCGCGCCCTCGCTAATGCCTGGGCCTCCTCGCCGCAGCGCGGTTGATGGCCGCGCTCCAACCGGCCCCTCAGCTGTACCGCGGCGACCTTCGGACCCACCCCGACGCTACTCGCTCCCCCTCCCCGCTCTCTGGGCTCGCCAGGGCCGTCCTCCCGCAGACATCAAAGCTCTCCCTGCGCAGCGGGCGGCACCCGCTTGGGCCCAACTCCCCTCATGGCGGCCGCCATCATGGCGGCGGCGGCGGTTACCGGGCGCCGCGGGCCCGTTCCCCTGCCCAACTGCCGCCGCTCTCCAGCTCACCCAGTCGCTTTCTCTGTCCCCGCGAGGCATCTTCCTTCTTTTGGACGCCTGGCGCGGTCCTGCGCTCGCCCCCCGTTGGAGAGACGTCTTGGCCCCCCTCCTGTGCTGGCGGCGACGNATCCCTCCCTCTTTTTCCCTCCGGTCGCCTCCTTCCCCTGCCCACTCCCCTTCGCGCCCCGTTACACGGGCTTCGCCTGCGGGCCGTTGCGGGTAGATGCGGGGCGCAGCCCCCCCTCCCGCCTCCCCCACCAGTACACTGTCGCTGCCGCCTTCTCGGCGGTGGGGTGTGACGGGCGGAGTGGGACTGCGGGGGGACCGCGGCCCCGCCGCTCGCACGGCGCCTCCAGGCCCGCGCGGGAAGGGGAGGGAGGGAGGGCCCGGAGTGAGTAGGCTCTGCCGCGGGGTGGTGGAGGAGGAGGGCAGCGCCGGGGGCGGGGGCAGCGGCACCCGCGCAGCGGCCGACACGCTTGGGAGACAAAGCCGGCCCCGCTCCGGGCAGCCCCGTTCGGGGAGGAGGCGGCGTGCGTTGGGCCCGGGGCAAACGTGGCGTGGTAGGGGAGGTGGCGGCGGCGGGGAAGGGGCCCCGATGGCGGGGGCGCGGTGTGCAGGGTCCTTGGGGTAGCGGCTGCCCCTTCCCCGTCACACACAGCAGAGCGGCCGGTGGCCCCCGTGTGGCCCGGGGCAGTCCCGTTAACTCGCCGGCGGCGGCCCTGCCGCGTTCACTTGCGCCAGCCGCAGGCCCGAGGCGCTGCCGCCCCCCCACGCCGCCCCCGG